>VZRN01001756.1:174937-289698 GCA_013397935.1 Dasyornis broadbenti
GGTTTTGTGATGTCACAGATTTGTTTCACATTAAGATATGGTTAAGATTTTCTACTATACAAAATGATCCTGTTATACAGAAGGCCCTCAATGGAATCACATTTATTTTTCAGAAGACAGTCAGCTGACTAATTTTGTTGCTACTACACTTGAAAGCTTTAAAATAATTGTTAAAACCAATGTTCTGGAAAAGGAAATAAGATCAGAACATAAAAATCAACTTATTGGAATAAGTCAGCGCAACTTGCCCCTGGGCTTACGTCTATTCTGTGTTTCCACAAGATTTGTCAGAAAAGTAATCTGTTCCACCTTGGACTATATAGAGAGAAATACATGTATCCAGTCATAAATTCAGAGAAGATTATACAGTACATATTCTTATACAGTGTTAAGTGTCTATATGCCTCTAGAGCATTTAGGTGAAATTAATCAATAATTGTCTTATGTCCATTCCCCAAATACGTTTTCCTGCACAGGAGATATTCTTTTACCACTCTGAAATTTATTTCTAGTCTTTAAGAATGTGATAAAACTATTACTAGTTAGAAGTGGAACTGTAATAAGAGCTAAATTTTCTTTATAGTAAGAGGTAAAATATTGCTTTTGTTTTTCCTTTTTAATACTTCCACAAAGACTTTAGATGAAATCATGCAGCTTTCCCTAGTTTTGGTCCTAGTTCTCCCATGAACAATCTGAAATCTTTGGCTAAGCATATCTGACCTGCATAGGACAAGATATATGCAGGGTTTAAGTACAATTGATTCTCATAAACTTTATACACAGCTGTGTTTTCAGTGAAATATTCTCTTGAGGTAAAGATATTAGAGAAACAAATTTAAGCTTTTAAGAAAAGTCAATGGAATACAAATTGTTTTCCATTCTTCTAATAAGTATCCCCCAAAAAATCTGTAATTTTAGCAATTTATTGGTACACACAGCACATTTTCACAATGCCTTATAATGCAAGAACACATATGCCATGTTTTCTTCTGAAGCTCCCATGCTGCAAAAAACTGGAGCACATGGCTATGGACATGGAGATTTACAACAAACATAGTGGGGCACTGCAGTTACAGCAGTGTGTTTGGATTTAGGATCATTCTTCCGTCCTTCAGTGTCCTTCATCATGTTGCAGTGTTCTTAAGGCTCCTTATCTGTACATGGGAGGACCCCTGGGCATTCCCGGCTGCATTCCCTGGAAGCACGGATTTCCAGGTGGATAGCCTGGCATTCCAGGCCTCCTGGGCCCCGGTGGCCTTGTCACAGCTATGGATGGTGGAGGAAGGTTTCCTCCTCGGCTCTGTGGGGGATAGTGGCCATTCAGGGCAGGGCCAGGTTGCTGGAGTGCCTGAGAAGAGCCAGCTTCTTGTGGCTGGGCTGCCTTCTTCGATTCATTGCCATCCTGTCCTTTCTTGCTGTCTGAAATGTGTTTGCAGGACAAAATTAACAAATGAGTGTGCAAGTCAGAAGTTCCCTGACAGGGAAATCCAGCAGCTACCTGACCACCCTAGAGTGCAATAGAAAGTCTGGGTCTCTGTGTGAGATTGGACTGTACTAATTGAACTGACTACATAATTAACTGGAAGAAAAGTGAATTGTTTGCATTACCTGTATTTGGAAATTTGTAAACATGCCGTGGGTATTATGGATGGATAATTTTCAAACTATGTACTGTTTGTAGACTGTCAGTTTTAACTACTCAGTTTTCAGGGCTTGCATTATCAATTGGTGAACTTAACACACAAGTCCAGCAGGCTCCCAGAATTGTACAGAATGCTGAATTTATCCTCTCTGGTTACCTCAATGCAACAGCGACCAACCTGATGTTGCTGAGAAGAGATATATACTGTGGATATATAAATTGTGTATTTCTAATGTTATATGTAAGAAATCCAAGTTGTTTAGACGCTTTTTTATTCTCTCTCTCTCTTTCCCTACTTTTTCCCTCTATATCATTACCACCAGACAACCAGTGTAGAGACACAGGTGGTGTGAGGAGCCATTTCAGTTTGGATTTTTGTCTCAACACTGATTGTCAGAGGCATGGTGGGGGAAGGGTTGCACATGTGCCACTTGCAGGAAAGCCTTGTCTCTGTCAACCTATGCCTGTCAACCATTTTCTGTCTCACATAGGACGGGCACTCAGCAGGGCAACAGCAGAAACTGCTTCTCCCAGAGACATTCTCCAAGTGGATGGCAAAAGGTCTCCACCACGGACTGCACTGGAAGGTTGGACTGAGCCAAAGGACTCCTGCCAGCAGGCAGACTTTGGAAGGGGCCAGAGGATATAAAAAGTAACTGCATCATGAGCTTGGGGCTCACTTGGGGAAAATTTTTGGAGCCTGGGCTTTTTGCTTTTGAGGCTTTTTGAGAGAGGAGTTCACTCACTGGCTCACCTGGAACTCAGTTTGCTCCCTGACTTGCTCCCTGGCTTTTCCTACTCCCTTGCCCGCCCTTACTGTTGACTGTTGACCAGACTTTGTCTGGTTTATCATATAGATAAGAGTGATCACTAACACTTAGACCAGGCTTTATGTGCTTTTTTTTCAGCAGTACTGGGATTTTCAGTTCATTATAGTTCAGCTTTTAACTTTGGTGCTGCTGGGTCTAGAATAACGTTGCAGTATTTCTTAAACGAGCCAAAGGAAAATATGAACTGGAGATTACACTAATACATGTGTTTCAGTATTGTGCAGGCATTTCAGGAGGTTATGGAAAAGGAAACAGTCAAGCAGTGAGGAAGACTAGGATCACACATGCATGAATTCTTCATCCTGAGACATTCAAATCAGTTCTTACCTTTGTTTGGAGCGGATTCATCTTGCTTGTCTCCTTTAGGCTTTGCCTGTGGTGGTTCTGTCTCAAATGGATTTTCCTCATTTGATTTTTGTGCCCTTTGTTTATTTCTTCTTTTATTTTCTTCTGCTTGCTAATGATAGGGAGAGAGAAGGCATCTTTCAGTGACCTGAACAGCTTCTCCAAAATTTAGGAAATTCAAAAAAATCAATAATGCTCTATTCTTACACTTTGTAACTTCTTTTTAAGTTCCAAGTTAGCTTCCTTGTACGATTTGGATGTTGCGTTGAGATAATAAAGACTCAGGCTAAATTTAAAGAACAATAATTTCTTGTTAGACAATGATTTAAATATAAAGACTCAGAACATTCCTACAGCAACAATTACAGTTGTGATAATATAAGGTCTGTATCTTTTCTCATTTATTTTGCTTAATCAGTACTTGTATTTTGACAATGAGCAATGTGCTTCCTTAAATTATGAAGAAGGCACTGCTATTTTGGGGCAGGGGGAAATGAAAGAAATTATCAATATTCTACATTCAATCTTATAGTAATTAAGAAGGATGTTTCATTAAGTAGTGCTTACCTATGAAGTGACTTCTATAGCATAGCTTATAAAAGTTATGTCACATGACATACCTTAAAAATGAGTAAATCATATTTCTAAAAGCTTCTGAACTGATATAATAAGTAATCTGAAATACTGCCAAGAAAACAACCAAAATGATTGTTTTCTTCTTTTTTTTTTTTTTTTTGTAATTACCTCCTTCTCCTACTAAACAAAACATAAGAACATTTTCACTTTTTAGTGTATGGAATTACCATTGTGATAACTCTATGAAATTTTTCGTTTTCACCATACTGATTTAATAAGAAAAAATCTGCTATGAAATCTTGTATTGACATAAGCAGTAAATAATTAATCAGCATATGCTATTTCCTCTGCTTTGCCTGATTTTGCCTTGTATTTTCTCTCTTTTTTTTCTCTTTTCTCTATTTATTTTTGGTGTCCTTACTCTTTATAGCTAGGGGTTAAAATAGAGTATGGTGTCAAGTGAACCTTGGCAAAATTTCATTGTAAAATTTCATACTGCTCATATAAAATCGTTTTGTAATTTCTATTGTATTCTGTAATCTTCTCTACATTTACTCACAGTTCTGCAATGCAAAGTTAAATCCAAGCTCATCTCTGTATAGAATTAACTTGTAGTTCAGCAGCATGCTAAACAACTCAATATAATAACACTATCCAGCAGGTTAAAATGCCTTGATAAAACAGGATTCAGTAAAATCTCTAGGAACAAATATTCTGGGGTCATTTTTCTTTACAAGTTACTGGCTCACTCACAAAATTCTGTACTAACCTTATTTCAAAAAGTCGCCAAAACCCTGCCTCATGCCCCTGTCTCAATAATATAGAGTCTTTATCAATTAAAGACACTGAAGATCAGATTCACTGAAAGTTACTGAGAATAACTGCTCCATGGTGTTCATGTTCCTATTGAACTTGCTGAGAATTTATGGTGTGCTGTTCTGCATACTGGACAAGCTGATCAATGTCATAGCACTTCAGATTCCCTGTGGGTTTCTGCATTTTAGTTGCTTTGTAACTTTTGTGGCAGGAACAACATATTTTGAAAGTATAACTAAAGCAAAAAGAAAGTCATGAACGAAAAAGAGATAACTTTTCTTCAAATGCACATTAAGTACGCTCAAATAAAAGGCTCATGAATTCTTCAAGTCACTCATCACTGGACAATCGGCACTGCATGTATTAGAGGATCAGGCAGTAAAGAGTCTGAGTGAAAGAAACCTAGCAGACCTTAGATAAAGTAAGCATTGAGTTAATATTCTATACGTACACCATCAGCAATATAAAGGGTAGGATAATTCCAGGGTTAGAAGCATAACCAAACACTTTCCCGAACCAGGAAGGGAAGTCGAGCTCCAGAGTTTCTCCTATGACATCATACATTCTAGTCTTCCCACTATTAAACAGAAAAGTTGACAATTTATCACATACTAGTATTATGGCAACTATGAATAAATAACCTACTCACATCACATCAATGTCCTTGGGAAAAGGACAAGAAACTCTGTGTTAACATTATTTAAAACTTTACACTCTGAAAGGCATATTGTCTAAAGTAGTGTTTATGTCTTCTGAGGGGCAGCACAGATGCCAGAATTCTCCTTACATGCTAATACATTTTGCTGGCAGTTACCACCCAGATTATTTCTCATTGAATCAGTGTATGAGTTGTGAACTCCATACCACCAGCCACTGAGTGAAGTGCTATTAAAGCTCTGTGAAGACATGGGGAAAGATTCAAATCCCATTTTTTTATGGTTGACAAGCAAAAAGTGGTCTGCTTGCAATTGTTTATTGTTCAGCCTGATTCTCCTCTCTCTTTAGTGTGTACCATGCTACACAATCAGTGGCTGTGCTTCAGGATGTTTTTGTTATTATTGTAGCCAGCTAATTACCCTCATATGTAATTGTTCCATGGCCAGCTTATCTAGAAAGTATTTTCTCCCTAGATTAATTTTCTTCAGAAGGGTAGCAATAGATGTTCTGAAAGTCCCTTACTGTTAATTTTGCCTTTGTTTGTGCCTCAGGTTTTAGAGTTTGACATTTTTTACCTGGACAAGACTGGCAAAAGGAATCTCTGTGTATCAATTCTAATTACTAGTTTTACTTGGTTGTAGGAATTGTCACCAAATTGCCACCTGATTGGCCAGTCATTGCAGTCTTCTGTCACTGCTTTTCAGTTCTTGCAAAGAACTTTCTCACAAATGGGGTTTTTTCTTAACTCATTCTCAATGTTTACACCCTTTCAGGTAATATTAAAATGTTGCAGCTAGAATTCTTCAGACCCATTTTTTCTCTTTACTTTCCCTACCCACTCATAGTAGATGAGAAATTCCATTCTCTACTCTCCTTATCTTTCCCCAGCATGCACAAAGCTTTTTCTATTGCAATATTGCTATTTCTGTGCTGTCTTCCCTATTCCTGGCAGGTCTCTGTTGACTTGCATATGTTGCTTTAATGAATGGATTGAATTTTAAAAAAATATCACACCAAAACTAAACCCCAAAAGAGTCGCAAATTTCAAAAAAGATGAGACACTGAGATACCAACAGGAAAATGCTTTCTTCTTTAAATGTAGAGCCATGCACTGCCAGTAGTTATTCACTGGCTGAAATACTGTAGCATTAGTTGTACTGTGGCTGCATGAACCTTCATCAGTTTCAGGTGCTCCCCATTAAGTTACATTGAAGGTTTCACTTTATTGATGAACAACATATCTCAGCTCATGACAGAGAAAAAGTGGTAAGCATTATCCTTCTCATTTTGAAAAGTAATCTCAATATTTCATTAATATCCAATTCCAATAACTTCTGCTGCTGATATCTGATCTCAAATATCTCCGTCGGTAATTTTTTACTATGACTCATATAAAAAAAAATCTTAATTTGTATCTCTTGTTTTGCTATAATTTCTTCTTTCAATTCAAGCAATTTTCTGTCTCATCAGAACTTTTGTTATTTCAAGTGACTCTCCCTTTTAGGTACCTGTGACTATTGCAATGACAATCCTTGTAATTTTGCCTTTGGCCAAATTTAATCTGGTGAGACTTCTGCTCCTTTACAAAATGCACTGGCAATCGTGCAGATGCCATTTTACTCACAACAGTAATGTGTTATTTAATCCTTTCATTGTAGCCAGAATATCTCTTTTTCTAGTCTCCTACTCTTGCTTTATTAACATTCTGTTCAAAAACAAAGGCTAAAGACCTTTAAGATTTTTAATTTCTTTTCTTGTCTGTTGTCATGGGATACAATTCACATAATTGTATCTCATGTTACCTAGCGAGTAAAGATGATGAAGGTGATCCTAGGCTTTCCAGGCAGTGTGCACAGAAGCAGAAATTGTGTCAAAATCTAAACTAGCTTGACTGCTAGGCATGTGTTTGCAGGGCAGGCCTAAGTGTTTAGAAGGGACTAATGAAAATGGAGGTTTTGAAGACTTAGAAACAAATTCAGCCTCACAATGGTAGTACAGACACATGAAATTCTGCGAGTTGGAGAGAGTCACGACATTCAAAGGCTGAACCACAGTACATTTATCACACCATCACACATTCTGATATGCCCTTCCTACAGACATTTCCTAAAAGCCATCTCTTTCAAGCACAACAGGTCACTGCTCTACTCCTTAAGAATAATTTTTCTTCAGTGCAGCAGTAATGATAATTTTTTTACATTAAAATTAACAAACAGAAAGAATTTTCTGCTCTACACCTCAGAAAAAATTTCCTAAAGAATTACTCAGTTTACCAGGATTCCAGCTTCAGGAATTATCCACGATGAGAAATGTGCCACAATTAAACACTTAGCATATAACGTGCTATTGCTTATAATAGATACACTTTTTCATTTCTGCATCATTTACTGTGATGTGATGAAGGAGTTCCTACAACAACTGCAAAAAACGGAAATAGCATGCAAAGAACCTGAAAGGACCGCAGTCAAAAGACGGTGGGATGGAGACAACCGTGTACACAACAGGCAGTGTGGAGAGAAAGAGGATGAAAAGCAGCATGGCCATGTAGAAGTTGTTGGATCTGGAGGCCTTGAAGACCCTTTCTTGGGGCACATTGCAGCACATCACCGCCCAGCATTGCAGGTACATCGACGTGTGGAGGCGGAACACGTTGATTGCTGGGAGACATGGAGCATAAAAAGATCCCATCCTAGAGGAGAAGCATATTTAAGAAATAATCACTTTGTTATAGGACTTCTATCTTCCTAGGTATGCCACCCATTCATTCTCTCAATGGCTTTGCAACCATAGACACTGTGGACTCAAAAGGGGTTTTTTTGCTGGTCTTTTCTCTTTGCTTTTTTTTTTTTAAGAACTTAGGGTGTATGGAAAGAATTTTTTGTAGGAACTTTTTGTCTCAAAGTCCTCTTTCTCTGGCAATTAAATGATCACTTCCTGAAATGTTATTCATTCTTAATTTGTCCAGGTAGCATCTCACTTGTGTTGTATAAAAAAGGATAGCTCTAAAACTAGGTATTACTAACTCCTACAGCTAGATATAAACCAAATAATTTAGTTTATACTTTATTATTTTTATTAATATACTAGCACCGTTTTAGGAAGGGTATTTTTCCTTAATTGTCATTTATTTTAACTTCTGTTTCCATGGTAATTTAATACTTCATGCCAACAGTCTGTTTATTGATTCGGTTAAATATGGTTTTTTCCTTATTATACAGTTGCATGGTTATTACACTGAAATAGATGGCACCATTTTCTTTTTATCACACCTTGTGTGTCATGCTGACTGAAGAGCAGCTAAATTCATTTTCCTGGCCAAATGGTAGAGAATATAAGAGATGGGGAATCTGCTTCTTCTTTAATCCTTGCCCATGTGATCAGCTGCTAAGGTAATCAAGCTAAGCTGCTTTGCCCCTGAATACCTCTGACATTCTGTTTAAAAACAGGAAATATATTTACATTAGGGTTAGAAAAAACTTCTGAGTAGAGAAAAATGACAGGCTGTATTATATTAATATATCTTCTTCCTCTTTTCATATATCTTCAATGAAAAATAAAGGGCTTTACAGAAGTAAGGACTTTCACCACATGAAAAGCCTGATCAGCAAAGTCATATTAAGTGTGAAAAATTAGGCCTTGGCAAGAACTGGGAAGTCAGTGCCTGCAGAAAACAGTTCCTGAGGAAGACTGAGCAACTTGCAGGAGGACTCTACAGGCTGGTGTTCCTTACCAGTCACGTAAAATCCAGTAATGGAATGAAAGCCTAGACCTCTTCTCCTCTACATCTAAGGACTAATGCTGCAGCAGTAGCATTGTTTACACATTCTTGTGACTGCACAGGTGAGTATAAATCCTTGGTTTTAGGGCCTTTTTCACAGGAACATGGTAAAAGAGTGGTAAGATATGTCGGAAGGCTAAATTTCAAAGCAAAACTCTACAGCAAGCAGTCAGTCAACAAAAGCATAAGATTAATCTGTGCAGCCTTTTGTTGGTTGGTCTTTCCAAATTAGTGAAAAATCCTGACGTAGGTGGTCCAATAATCTTAGCCCAGAACTAGTTTTGAAGTGTTCTCACTGATTGCAGTGGACCAGAGTTTGGTATATGTTGCATTACGCTTCCATCAAATTAAGGAAATGATCAGGATTTCGGAAGAATCCTTCACAGATACAGGTAAATCCTGTCATCCTGCAGATACAACATGCTTTGCCACACCTACCAGATCATGCCTTGGTTAAAGATCAGTCCCAGCACATTTCCACTGATATCAAACTCAGAATATGACGGCTGAAAGAAACGATACAGATGTTTTCATTAGGTTTGCTCAAAGGGTTTTAAGATGAGTTACAGCAGATTAAAACTCTCACTTCCAACAGCAGCAGCACACTGGCGTCATGTTGCAGAGCCTCTTGTTGCATCTTATCAGTGAATCATGAAAAAAGTAATATAATTCAATGCCACAAGGTAGTCTTTAATATAGTTTGCAGTATTTTACTGAAAATCTTTCTGACATTCGTTCAGAGGAAAGTGTTAATGGAGAATTAAAAATTATTCTGTGTACTGGGTATATTTTAAAGCAACAATCCAGAAAAATTCCTATTTAAGTGGCTACTGGTTGTCAAAGTGATGTGTCATTGAATACAGCAGGAGTGAGATTTAATGTGATTTAATTGATTTAGTACCTGATTGAACTCTAACACAACTTTTCATACTTTTTTCAATATTTTAGCTATTCCTCTTTTGAAGAATTCCTTTTAACCTTGATAAAGGTTGCCAATGTGTTTTTGTTTAATATAAATATCTTATTTTTAATTTGAGTGTTTGGTTCTAATTCTTCCTTTAAGATTCAGAACTTTAAGAATTCCATGGAGTCTCATTATCTATTTTTCTGCTGAAGAAAGCCTTGTATCATACATTTTTATTTCTTGTGTAGACATATAAATACCACAAAAATTGTTTATTCTTTTATTTCTGAACTATTAGCTTGACCCTTCATTCTGTTTTTTCAAATCTGTAATAACTTACCCCCTCTTCTTTTACCCTAATTATTAATTTCTGATTTATTAATATTTCCAGCTGAAAACATTGAATACACTGAATTTAAGCAACAATTGAAAGGCAACAGATATTAATGTGTGTGTGTATGCACCAGGCCTAAACTTTTGCATAAGAAATTGTGGCTGTAAATTTTTTGTTTATACATAAATGTCTGTTGCAAACACGTTATTTATATATGTATAAATATTATTTATGCATGTGTACACCATAGCTGGTGGCTTCCATGTTTCACCATACTGATGGACAAAAAGACCATGAATAATTCATGTCTTCCAGGTATTAATTATGTCAATAACTGATAGAGGGTTCAAAGGGAATGAGATGCAAAAATAACTATTCCCTTATGGCTGAACCAAGACAAAGTCATTCTATTAAAACCTTCAATTAAAGTCACAATTTTGACTTGTACTGTGCTGTGCTTTTGGAATATTTGAAGTCCCTGCACTGTTTCTGTGTGATTTCTGCATGAACACAAAAATATTCACATGTTTACAGTGAACTGATATATTTGTGTTGCATGTATTTATGAATCTGCTCCCTTAAGAGAAAAGATTAAGTAGATTACTAGTTTTCTACTTGAAAAGCAGTTGACTAAGGAGATCTGTATATGATAAAATAACAAAAGCGACATGGAGAGATTAATAGGCTCATACAGAATCAAATAACATGTGACTGCTTTTCATAATATAGGGGCTAACAACAGATAAAATAATCTGAAATCTAATTTTTAAACAAATTAAAGGAAGGTCTTCCCACACAACTTGCAAATTAAGTTTCTGTAATTCTTCAACAAAGGACATTTTGATTGTAAAAAATATTTTCATTATAGAAAAAGTCTGAAAATTAATGGATCCATTGGCACTAACAATAGAGACACAGTGAAGCTATTTGCTAAGCAAGCTTTTAAAATGAGATATTTCCAGAAATTCAGTGATTTCTTGTTTCAACTTCCACTTCCGGCTGTTGTTTCAGGCAGCTATTGGATCTAAGGACAGTAATGGACCAGACCATTCCGAACATTCCCATATGCTGCCAAATAAAAATGTCAATTGCAAAATGGTTTCAGGATCCCCTACAAGCAGTTGTGTTGTCAGCAATTTTTCTGTTAATTCTATATTCTAACTCCTGCATTTGATTTTGATATTGCAACAGTTATTACCTGTTTGACTGGCTGGTAGTTTTTGCCTCCAGCCCCACCCCAGTCCTGTTTGAGGCAGAATGTTAAACCTTGAAAAATTGCTGAAATTTTGTAGGAGCCAGAAGGAAATGTTGAGACTGCTGTACTAGAAACCTGAAGTTTTTAATAGAAAACACCAAAGATTCCTCTTTCTCTGGAAAAACTGTGATTTCCCAAGTTGCAGGTTTTAGCAACACAAGAAATTTACATGTATGAAGACAAAATTTTGAGGAAAGAAGGAAAAAAATGCAGTGGAGTAACTATGAGGACTGCTTATGCAGAGGAACCCTTGATAGTCTTAAATTACTTAACTCTTTTCTGGACTTCTCATTAAGTGCAAAAGGGGCTTCAGGAGCTTCACAGGCTTTGCTCATGCCATGGCTACTACTTGAAAGATGAAAAACAGCATCAGACCTTATAGCATAGGAAGGTGGCAAATTTAACCCGGATCAGGTCAGTGCAAGAGGGGAAGTCTCAACTCCTGAGTGAAGAGTTGGGTTCTGTGCCTGCTTATGTTGTGGGCCTTACTAACTTTACATCAGCTAACCTAATTCTGATGAAATGTACACATATAATAATACCTCTAGAACAGGATCTTTCATATTTTTCTCCACAAAAACTGTGTGCTAAAAGACGCTAACCAATCAATGACACTGTGTTCTGTGGAACAGAGAATGGGTGTTCAAATTGTAAATTCATTAAAAATGTGTACCCAGTGTTCGTACAAAATCAAATACAGTAAAGAAGTCTTAAAGTTGCCAAAGTCTAAAGAAGAAGACAAATATTAAGGCAAAAGCAAATTATGAGAAAAACTAACACAATGCTGTTCAGGGATTTTGAGGATTATGTGTCTAACCAAAAGTTAACTCTGTACGATGGAAAGGAAAATGAAATTTATTACTTAATTCTGAAGTGATAGATAGCAAAGACATTTAAAATAAGATACTTACAAATCCATACTCCAAGTCCCAGCACCAGCAGTAATTGAAAAACCTGACAAAGACAGCTCTCAAAAAATCACCAATTAGAATTGTGATGTATGTTGTCATCGTGTCCGAGACTGTCAGGCGCACAAATTCCTGTTAGAGCAATATTCTCTTTTAGGAATATATTTAAACAATTAATAGTTACAATAATAATGAAGTACTGTCTTAGATCTGTAATTGTGCCTATCCTGCTTCAACATGGATAAAACTCTTGTCCTCCTCTACATTCACTGATTCTGTAATATGCCAGAACTACTGCCCCTTATTTTTCAGAGGTATCCTTTGCTCTAATTTGTGCTCATATTATCAGATGAGACTTCCAGGGTATGACTAAACTGGGAAAGGCTTCCAGCCAGGATTGCTTTTGTAACAGAAATCTGAGTCGATACCTTGAACGGCTTTTGATCCCTTTGACTTTGAGAAGATATTTAAAAAAAAAATACAAACAAACAAAAAAAGTGAATGGCTTCTTTCGCATGGAGTTCCAATGGTCAGTGGATACAGAGAGGAAAGAAGAAAATCCTAATGCAAACCCTCATGTCTCTACTTTTATTCTAGTATGTTTCACCAAAGCCTGCTGTAACAGACCTTACCCCAATAGCCCAGAAAGCTGTTACTCTCTCTGATCTGAAATTATGGGTAAAATTAGTTCAGTGATGAGCTCTTGGTGGTTTTATCTTTTTATTCAGCATCAGTGAAAAGAAGATAAGGGCTGGTTTTTCTGCCTATATGGTCCCTGCTGGTGATTTGTTCATTCGGGAAGACATTGTCGGAGTGATGGAGCAACAAGAAAAGTGATTCAATGTTGAATTTGTTGTTGTGGACAAATCAACAACAATGAAGTATGATCAAGAAGAGAGAAAGGGTATGTCAGAGAATTGTTTGGAAACCACATTTTATACTGCTGGGTCAATAAGAATAAATGTTCAACTGAATCAAATGCAATATTTTAGCAGGTTTGCCACTAAACTCTTGTTCTTCTGCATTATGTTGCTTGGCTAAAGATAGATGCCTTTTCAGAAGTATACTGCTGTAAGCTATCTTACACACATATTCCTTTGGAGCTACTCCTTTTCTTTTTCGAAATTGCTAGACGAGTTTTGCAAGGCAAAGATGGCATCAGGAAGAGGAAGATAAGAGGATAATGAAGAGGCAAAAAAAAGAAATGCTTTCAATTCTGTCAACAAACAGAAGAATTTCCTGTTCAAAAAGAGTCAAAGAAAATAAAATAATTTTTAAAAAAACTTTTAGCTCAAGAGAAAGTCCCACATCTACTTCTCCTAACATTTTTCTCATTTAAATGACACTTGTTAGCAGAAATAAAGAGGCTTTTGATATTACAACCTTTCAGAGATTATATTGCCTATTTTAAAATATGAACTCAAAGCAGCCGCATTACCTGTCCCACCATTGTTTCCCAGCATGGCCCTCTGGGGACATCGGCAGGATCCACCTGTATTGGAGGAGCAGTTGAATTTTCTGGAATTGTACCATTGTACAGACTGGCTTCCCATATTGTCATGTTGTATTTGACTATCTTTTCTTCTTCCAACTAAGTAAGGAAATAAATTGGGAAAAAAAAGACAGTATGAGGTTGTTACCAAATCTCAAGCTTTCTATTCCAGAGTTCCCATTGCTAGCTCAGGCATGGATGTAATTTGCAGTACAGAAAGAAAAGAATGTCTTTCACTGACATGTCTGTGACTGACTGGAGGTCCTCAACATTGCCCAGCTACTTGTCAAACATAGTGAAGGGAAGTAAAAATCTTGCCTTGAGGTTGATTTCATCCATTAGGGCGATAATGAAAGTGTAGAGGTTGCCAAGAAAAAGAGCAAAGATTCTTCCCAGTTGCCATCTTAGGGCTATTCGAGGGTGGTAATTTTCCAGAGAACTGATTACATCAAATAGAGTTGGACAGAACATTCCTAAAAGTGACATAACCATGTTCACCTGAAGTGGGGGGAAAAAGTTTACAGTGAAATGTTAGAAATAAATTCTTCTATTGTTATTGATTTGGGTGAAAGACATATTTCCCTTACTACTTTTTATTTGGTTTTTAATTTAATAAAAACCAAAATCCACTCTGAGTGTCACAAGTTGATGAAATCCACACATAGTCCCAGTCTGCCTATTTCCGCTAATTTCCTCCTCTCCATGACACACTAGACTGTGTTCTTACAGAACTAGGTACTGCTGATATGGAGAGGGAGATAAAAAATTTACAACATTATAAGAGGGAAGGAGAGTCAGAGAGAAAGAGGTCTTTTCCACAAAGTGATCAGCAGCACTTTATTATGCTGTGAACTTCAGGTACAGATGAAAAAAATATATTTTACCCTGGATTGCTCCATGGACACCATAATTGGATGTAAACAGTCTTCAATCCCTTAATGAATCTAGTGTTATGAAATTTTCTACAAAAGCATCTTAATACTTTCATGAAAATGTCAATTTTTAGATATTGCTTCTTGCCTTGTATGTAGGAGCTGCAATTTTTTTTACTCCAAGTTGTACATTAAGTGTTGGGATTTTTCCTGATCAAATTCTCAATTCATATATTAATGATGCAAACATAAGAAAACTTGATCTATAAAATAAGAAAAATGTGTGAATGTCACACAGAAGGCAAAAAAATTTATGTAATTAAATATTAATATCCAATCAGGTGCAATATTTTGTAGTCACAAATATGTTAATTGCCTGTCAATAGGAAAAATTTTTCAGCCAATAATGTCAGCTTTATGCACTCTCCTTTAGAGACACACCTGCTCCAGATCTTAGTTCTGTCTCCTTATCAGTATTTTATTATTATAGAAACAAAAGTGAAAAAATGAGCATAAAGACAAATGTTACCTGCTTTCCAGATTACAGCATAAGCTAATATAACAGCTTTTGGTAGCCCGGTTCTTGTTAGTACAAATCTGTTGCCACAGATATGTTGCCACACATCTGTTTGAACAGAGAGAAAGCTGAATTCCTCCAAGTTCTGTTGTCTCAGAGCTTGTGTTGCTGTAAATCAAGAAGTTTTGTACACAATTTTTCCTTTCCCATCAAATTAAAATGTGCTAGCACATAACTTAATCCGCTCTCAACAGCCCTATTTCTCTGGATTCCAGAGGTGGATTACTTCATATTTTAATGTTTTTTTCTCAGTCAGGCTTTGGTATTGAAAATTTGGGATTGATTTTCTTCATTCCACCATGGCCCATCTCATCAGCCTTGTGCAGCTAGCACCTTTTTGCCTTACCTTAAATCAGGTATGGATTTTATACTCCAGCTCAGAAGTTTGAAGTAACAAATGAGTTTTACTGCAAGCACAATAACATTTTTGCTAAGAAAGTAAAATCTTTCCAGGTTTTCATATTCACACTGGCTTCAGGTACATACTGCACACTGTCATAGCAAACACAACCACCATCATCACTCTACATCTCTGTCAGGCAGGTTGTGTCTGCTTTTGAGGAAAGCATTGGCCACAGATCAGGCACAGAAAAAAATGACATAGGGCTCTTGGACAAGGCAAGTGGAACTGGAAGGCAGAGAGTTTCAACCTCTTGCTACACTGCAGAGCTGTATCTGTGAGGTCCCAAATAACTTCCTCTGTGCCCACAGACCAATCCCTTTGCTTGGGCCAGGAGAAAGCAACAAGAGAGTGTGTTCCTTGAAGAGATTTCATGAATCCATACAGTGTCTGGAAAGCAATCCTAAGAGCAAAGAGGAGGAAATGTAAAGGTCTCAAAAGAAAACAAAATTCTAAGGGATACTTGAAAGAAGCAAAGAAGAAATTTGATGAAGTAGGATGCAGAGAGACAAAACTAATTCTTTTGTTGAACATTTACCACCCACACTCAGAGTACTTATATTACCAGGAAAAAAGACAACATGCAAAGCAGAGGAACACAGTTTCAAACCACATCTATTATAGAAATGCACTAGCACGAACTTCATTTCTTTCCCACCACCCGTAGTTCTCCAGACCTTCCAAGGCAAATTGCTGTGATCTTCTGACAACAAAATAGATGAGGTAGCCACTTCCAGCAAGTGTGCATAGGGCTAAGAAGTTAGCAAGAACCCTTAGGAATCGAGTCAAATGAATATTTTCCTCTTTTCGGCTCTCTTGCTCCTCTACAATTGCTTCCTGTACTTGTTAGAAAGAAAAGAATATTATGAATACTTCATTGGTCAAGGCCCCACATTGCTTCCTCAATTATTAAAAGTTAGTTAAATAAATTACAAAGATACAAGTGCACATCTGAGCTTCATGTTTTGAGATGAATGTATATTATCTCATAAAATCCTGTTTAGGTCCTGGCAGATCCTGGGTTTTTGGCTCCCCAGGGTTTCCTAATCCCTTGTTGAGTGTGTCCCCAATGAGTCTGTTACACCTGTACTCGTGCATCTAAAAGAAACCAGCACATTCTTTCCCTTTGCAAGGTGATATGAGGCTGAGTGACACAGCAAGATAAATGTGTGATTATCTGTCAGAAAAGGAAATGTCACGCTTTAAAATTGTGTATTTGTGAGAGAAGAGGAAAATGTTTATTCTGAAAGTCAACAACTCAGAAAGAATGAAAAGACAGTTGAGATGTAGGAATCCCAAAAAAATTGGACAGTGCAGAGCTTCAGACTGCAGAAGAAAATATTTGCCCCACATTTACCCTTGATCATGACTGATAAATATTAAGATTCTGAGGTATCTACAATCATGAGTTTCTACTTTTACCAGCTGAAAGAGCTTTTGCTCTGGAGTGTCCTCATGAAAGGAAATGTGGTTACAGCTTCTGGCTTTGGTTTAGAGATCAGCTGCCCAGAGGGGAAGCTGAACTGCATTGCAACAATTGCCTTGCAAGGCTCTGCTCCTTTTACAGCATGTGTTTGTCACATAAATGACAGGAGATTGCAGCAGCTTTTGAACAAAACTCCCATGACCTCACCCAAGCCAAGACTTCACCCTGTCTCTCTGAGATTCCTAGCTTGTTTGCAAGAATCACAGTAAAGCTTCATGAGTTTATTTCTCAAAATTAAACCTTTGTCTCAACTGATTAGTATTCTTTCCCAAATAGCTTTCAGCATCTGACCTTAGTAGGCAGGCAGGGAAAGCTCACAGACTCAGTGCTTTCAGTCAGTATTTCTCCAGTATTTGCTTTCCTGGAATTTTCTCTTGATGACTTACACTCTAGTGCCGTTCTCAGTTATGCCTGCAGCTGAGAAGGCAGGCAGGGTGAGGTGGTATATAGATAGATATAGATATAGATATAGATATAGATATAGATATAGATATAGATATAGATATAGATATAGATATAGATATAGATATAGATATAGATATAGATATAGATATAGATATAGATATAGATATAGATATAGATATAGATATAGATATAGATATAGATATAGATATAGATATAGATATAGATATAGATATAGATATAGATATAGATATAGATATAGATATAGATATAGATATAGATATAGATATAGATATAGATATAGATATAGATATAGATATAGATATAGATATAGATATAGATATAGATATAGATATAGATATAGATATAGATATAGATATAGATATAGATATAGATATAGATATAGATATAGATATAGATATAGATAGATAGATATATTGGCTATATCACCACTATGGACAGGAAAGGCACAACTGAGTGGTGCAGCTGGTGCTTTGCCCTCCAGCTCCCATGGTGTCGCACTTGCCAGTGCGTCTGCAACCCTAGCACCTTCTTAATTGTCTCACAACAGATTGCCTGTGTATTCCCTGTACATTATTACATTGAAAAATTAAATTTTCCTTTGCATGCTACACTGGTGTGCACCAGCCACCCTAGTGCAGAAGAGCATTTTTTAACATCCAACATATAGAATATATCCCCTTCACTGTTTTCACAGCCCCGCGTCTTATGCCTTGCCTCAGATTCCTTACACGGTTACTCTTGAAATCAACACACCCTATACACTGGAAGGAGACCTAAGAACTTTGCCTTGTAAATTTGGCTATATTTTGTAATTAATTTGAAACTAAAAGCATTATATTATGCATGGAAAGCAACCTTCTGTTTTTACTGAAAAGCAAGTATAAACTCAAAATTCTGAAGCCAGTTCTTCTGACATGATAAATGGTCTTTTATAGGTTATTCTATTACTTTATGATATCTCTTCTCTGTAATAAGAGACATTGATAATGTGAGGTTGGCAAAATAGAAGCAACATTTTTCAAAAAGGTTTTCAGACAAGCACCATAGAAACTAGATGCCATCAGAGATGAGAAAAAGGAAGATATTTCTACAGTAGAATCACTTTTCTAAAACTAGTACTGTCAGCACAGAGGACACAAAAGATGCTAAAGTTATTACTTCCACAATTTAAAAGAAAAAAATCATATGGCAAGATATTAAGACCTGGAAGGGTGTACAGTTGCCAATTAGAGTATAAGCCTCTAAGCCTCAGCACAGCTAACTCTTAACCTTAATCTGATCCACACCAGTGTGAAAGCCAAATCGTGTTTCCTCTCCTTAGTGAGCTCTGTTTTACCTTAAAGCTTGTTGTGATGGAGGCAAACTTATTATCTGCTGTCTCAGGATTGCCAATCAGGTAGTCCCAGCTCGTGAACATTTTCCAGCTGAAATTGAAGCTAGTGTCATCCCCACCACCATCATCATTTGCATTCTTTGCCATTCTACAAAAAATAGACACAGGAAGATCTTGTTAGCACTAGTTCTGCTTTGCAGGCATGACTTTTAAATTGTTCCTAAGTTCTCACTTTTTTCTGAAAAAAAACCCTATATCATTCTTGCTGTCACTTATACTAATCCTTTTTTTCTGAAACAAATGCAAAAGATAGAGATTTTCACACTGAGACAATTTATGAGCTCACAACACATATTTTGACAAGAAAGAATGAATGCATTTCATTAACCCCTTAGAGGAAATCTGCTGGATAAGAAACTCAATATAAAAACAATATTGAGAAGACTTCTTAAATAAAAAGTTGTAGGACATCCTGAACTGCAATAGATTCTATTAGAGAATTCACAAATAGAAAAAGAAGAAAAGATCTAAAAAATAAAATATTCTAAAATAACAATAAACTATCTACAATAAGTAAATACAGCAAAACAAAATAAATAAAATGAAGAACATGAGAAATATTCTAAAATAGCTAGACAGAAGAAAATCTGGTTGTAACATAAGCTATCACTCATACAGCTATCTTCCCTGTCATCTCCTATGCACAAAACAAGGAGATTTTTTATAACAGTATCCAGAAACATCAGAATATTTATTCAGAGAAACATCTCTTCAGATTAGACTTAATTTTGTCTCGAAACTTCTTCATTTTAAAGGGGGTTTATTCATGTGGTAGCAGTGGTATTGCCTCTGCATACTTTGTCATGTAATTCAAATCATTAAGTACAAGGATAGAGTGTATTGATAGGGTACAAAACATTTAGTCTTCAATATTTCTGGTCAGGAAAAGACAGCAGTTATTTTAAATTTCAGCAATGCGGCAGAGTTATGTTATTAATATTAATGCATTCTATGTACTGCATTTTTAAGAGTCCAATAAAATATATACTCTCAAATCTAGGAAGAGAATACTAAGTAAATAATACAGAAAATCCTTCTGAGATGCCAAAGTCTATAACAGGGTTGGTCATATCTGAAAGGTCAGAGATCATGAAAGGTTCTTGGTAGAATCTGACCTGCTTCTGCTTTATAGAATAAGGTATTTCTTTCTCAAGAGTTTCTAATGTCTTGTGGTTATAATATAACTTCTTTGAGATCAGAAATGTTTCCATTTTTTGTTATATGCTTCAAGAGCTGAAGAGAGGAGCCCTAAATCTAAATATTTCCCGTAAGTAAAATAATAATGCCTATAATCCTCACTACCTCTTTCATGTAGACCTTTCCCAGGTCTCAATCAACAGCAGACAAATTATAACACCTCCTCTTTCATTGCTTTTAGTTTCTGTGCTCATTGTATTTCTTTCTGGAGAAACAGAAAAGAGCAGAAGACTGCAAGAACTCTCATATGATTATATAAATATTGGTCATCTTTAGTGTCATATGGCCAGATGGAAAGTTAGCACATACAGTGTATTTTTTCCTCAAGGTATGCCTTTGTATGGGCTACAGGGTTTTCCTGCTATAAAGAATATTTTTTGTCTGAGTGACAGTCATTGAAATAGAATTGTCTGAGACTAAGACTTTTCTAATCTTGGCAGATGCTTTATCAAAAATATCTTAAAATATATTTTTGAGCTAAACTAATTCCTTTTTTATTGTAATAGTTTGTTTCCTCTCAAAAAAAAAAGCGTATATGTGACTGAAGTCTTTTTTTCTGTAATGCTTGCCCTATGCAAGAAGCCAATTTGTAAACAGAACATGAATTAATCTAGTGCTCAAGAAAGTGAAAAATACTGGATTCAGAACAAAACAATGGAAATAGACTACCTGCGTTTTTCTCTATACTTACAAGAGTCTTTGAATCTTATTGTGAAATACTGTTATTTTTTTTTCTATATAGGCTTTCTTAAAAAAAAGCACTGGTAGAGCTGACTGTTCTGCTCTGTTAGGTGGTCATCTTGCATGAACCAAGGGTATTAAAGATTATATGAACTGGCAGCAGTTATTGTGGACTGTAAGCTACATGCAGAATTATTTGCCATATGTTTCTTTCTTGTGTTCTTCCATTGTAAAAGAGTTGAACTCCCATAAAATATCAGTAAAGGTAGAATTATTGAATTTCCTGTATTTTAGCTGAAAATCTACTAGATGCCAAGTATTATGAAAAGATGGGCTGACAGATCTCTTCCTCACTTTATGCATTCATTTTTCATTTAAAAGTTCAGGAGAAAAGTGTTTTGTTATTTCAGTAAAGACTTATTCTCACTTTCACAACTCTGTAACATTTCTGGTGCAGAACAACAGACAAATAAATACCGGTTGAAGGAATCTTGCATAACTGTGACCTTGCACTTGATCTTGCATTACGCTGTCCTTACAATTATTGTATTTTGAAAAAGACAGTCTCAGGGGTGAGTAGTGGAATTACTTGCCTTTTTAAACGTATTTTTTTCCAGAGCCAAGAAGAACTTACGTTCGAATGACAATCATGAAGCTGTAGCCAATTGTCCCAACTCCAACAAGGAAATATGAAAGAGGCATCCTGAACTTGAGCCACCCGATTGTCCTCTGGTTGTTGTAATAACCATAAAAGAGTACAGAATACTGTGCAAGACCCTGAAAAGTCAGCAAAAATTATAATGTTACTTTTCTTAATTATGCACATAATCAGTAATTGTGTCAATAATAATGTATTAAAACATTCATTTCAATGAATTCAAATCAGTTGCAAGCACTACTGTAATAAATCTCACAGGATAGAAAATGTGTCCCTATTGAAAAAGATATAGAATATTACATAGCAACTTCAAAATCTTTTTTCTTTAAAACTCTTCATGAACAATCCATCTGCAATTTAGTGAGTCAAAACTTCTTCATGAACATACTTCTTGTAAAGAAAGAAACGTTTTACAAAATTTGTTTTTCAGATTACTTGCACATAAGATGACAGATTTGAACTTATTTTTTGCATTTCTAAAATTGCTTGCATAAATTTGATACAAAAATCTCATATGCTTTCTTTGTCTAAAAACAATTGTCTGCTGTTCATTGGGTGATCATTCCATATACATGATAACTAATGGGTAGGTGCATTTTATGGGTGATTATTCAGTATGAAGAGATTTTACACACTTAGGCTTGACTCCAAGTCTGCAAAAATACAACATTAGTGCACTGTCTTTCTCAGCAATTCAAAATTTATCTTCTTTTCTAAATATTTTAGTATGAATTACCCACTCTTCTACAAGTCAGACTGATGATTTTTCAAAATAATTTACTAGTACCTTATTAACTGTAAGAAATTGCTGGTATCTACATGGATCAAATAGCTAAAATTTCTTGGTAATTCTCAGGTTAGTGCAAGAACTGACCTCCTAGAAAACCAAAGCCAGAGCCTTTACAAGGACAGCTCAGTGCATGCACAGCAGTGGCAAACCTCCAGCTGCATGTAAGAATTTCAAGTGCAATTTGTAGCATTTGACCAAGTAATTGGAGGACAGATCACACATAATTTTGAGAGTAATACAATAAGTTGAGGGGTTGGTGAATTAAAAAACCGTTTGCTACACTTCTGGTTTTCAGTTGCCCATTTTCCTTAAAATTAATAACATCTTTCTATTGTTTTTCAAAGCATGCAGTTAATTTATTGAAGCTTTTACCATACAGAAAATGAGTCACAGGGTTATTTGAGAAACCTAATTCACAATTCTAAGCTGAAAATCAAATATTAATATATGGTAAACATAAATATTATTCAAAATATCTTGATCAATATAGCTCATCTTTCTTCATCTCTGACTAGCTTTGAGATGTGCCTATGCATAACAGATAAAAATATGTTCATCTCCAATAAGGAAAGTATTCTACTAGACCACATTTCTTGTTCTTTGGTAGTAAAATATCTATACCAGTCAGGGTACATTCAAACTCAATAGTACATATATTGCATTTTTTGGTCACTAAACCATCCTATCATCCCATCTTAGTCCAGGCTTCAATACAGCCTAATGCAGCTCTGAAGAGCCTTTTTGGTTCTGTGGGGAGATCTCTCTGGAGAGCCTTTTTGGGGCTTTGGGTCCCCAAAATTATTAAAATGCCTCTGTTAGTCTCTGTGTTCTGCAAGTCAGAGATAATTCCTGCACTGTGTATCATCCAGTGTGTTGATTCCACATTTAGCCGTAAGATTAGAAATAACTTTGGCTCTGTAAAATAGGTATGCTTGGAAGATCTCTTTCACTCCTTTCTGAGCCTGACATACATGACTACTGATCAAATGTGTTGTTGTAATAAGCCTTGAGAGTCTAATATTTTGTGCTTAGATTATAATCTGAAAAATATATGTTAAAACTGAATTCCAAGCAGAATATACCAAAACCCAAATATGCTTCCATTTGCTATGTCAGTAATGTGAAAACAATTTCAAGCACAGAAAAGAGCACAACAGACATGCTGAGCTCATCTTTTCCTTACTTCTCTTAGAGAGTGGTGGGGTGTTATGATCCATTTATAAAGATGTGCCTCTGCCTGAAGTAAGGTGACCATAAGAGACCACACACCAAAGTCAATAGTACATATTTTATTTAACAGTAAATTAAGGGGGAGAGAGAGAGAAATTAAGTAGAAAGGTATTACCAGTAGAAAGACACCACCACCACCACTGCATGGATTCCTGTGGCATCCTGCCAGTCCTTCTTCACCTTGGTCTTCTCTGTGGTGGCATCCCAAGACATTCTTCTGTGGTATCACCTTTATACTGACCAAGTTCCAGGTGTCCACGAGGTTCCCGTAACTTGGGATGGCATATCTATAAGCACTTCCTTCCTTTCTCACAGTTTGGCACAGTAGGAATTTTTGTCCAGATGCTAACCAAACCTTTACCTCCATTAGTCCTGGAACGAGTTAACTCTTTCCTACTGCCCTGTCTGTGCTTATCTCAGGTTCTGTTATGGTGGCTTATCTTATGGGGACTGTGGTTTGAGACAGCCAGCTGCATTCTAAAAGTTCTTATAAGGGGCTTGGGGTTCTTTGGCTTTTGCTGGGCTTTTGTTTAGGATAAAATAGTGATTGATAATGTGTGATAATTTATTTCTAACTTACCTGGTAGGGTACAAGTGTTGCTAGCGGATGAAAGGTACTATCTCCTGTGCTGTTTAAACAAAGATGTCTTTGTTTTCAGGGACATTTGTCAATCTGACATGCCTCAAGAGATTTTTTTTCCCCTCAATATTTCAGGGGATCTGTCTCTTTCATTGCCTTATTCTGTTTGTTATGTAAGAATTTGCTCCTTGTGTCAACTACTCCTTTGTTATTTATTATACTTTCTTCTTCAGACCTATCAGGTTCTGTTTCTGACAGTTATTATAAACTTCTGTCTTTCCATCCATCTTTTCTCAAATACATTTATTTTATAAACTTTGTTCTGATTTTCTGTGTAAAGCTCTTCCTAGTCTCTATTTTCTTTATGAAGTCATCAAGCTACTATAATTTTTTTTTCTCCAATATTTCCCTGCTGGTTTTATTTCTCATTTTAAAATTTCATTGTCATTACCTAACTTCCCAGCTACATCTAGATTTAATTTTACTGTCACTCATATAGACAAATTTTGATGTACTAGATACAATGTCATTTCATGAAGCAGTCACTGCAAAATGTTACATACACAGCTTTTTAGAAAGATCTTCCTATCCTTTTTTTATCCAAGGCGATATGGCTTTATATGTAGTGGAAGGGACAAAATGTATGAAGCTCAATATCACTTTTAATTTACTTTCTTCTTATTTTCTTTTCTTTTTTTCCTAATTTATAGTGCATTTCAAAATTCAGAATCTTAATCAGATAAAAGCAGAAGACCAAATTCACACATAAGATATATTTCCCCATGTGTCTTTGGATTGCTACATATATTGAAATGTGCCTGTGAATATTGAGCTTCATTATGTGTTTTGTCTGAAATAAACACCTATACAGAGAGTTCATGAAAAGAATGCATAAATTAATTCTATTGCAAATTGTCTTCCAAAATACTTCATATTAAATAATTGAACATTAAATAATATGATTGTGAATAAAAGTCATGTGGATATGCATCATTGCAAGATTATGCACTTACACTAAAATCCCAGAGAGTAGCAAAATTCATAGCAGTTGCTTCTTCAGCTCTTGGAACAGTTTTCCTAGGCAAAGAGCCATATGGCTTACCCATCAAAGCCTGAAACCAAAAAATGAGAGTGATTTATACTTTAAAGCAAAATAGCAACAAAGGAAGTGAACGGGCAGTGAGTGATCTGTCATTTCTTCGAAAGACTTGTTTTATGCTCCTAAACTCCTTCATGAGAATGACCTACTTCTACAATTCCTTTCACTGCTCCTCACATTACTGACTGAAACTGTGCTTTGCATACGCATTCAGTGGTGTGCTCTAAATTTAAAGTTCCACAATCATATCAATGGATTGCCAAACTGGGCCTCTTACATTCAAAGGCAATGCAGAAGTCCATCCAATATTTCTCTGATGAGTGGGGTTTATCTCACCAAGATCAAAATAGTAATTTTTCCTTGCATTACAGAATTTATTGGGATATTTTAATTGAAATGTATGGGAAGATGGTAGGGAATCAGTTTCTGAATTCTGGCAGTTCCTCTGCTGCTGGCAAGGTGCTTGCTCAGGCACAGTAGATCTCCCCTGGGATACTTTCCAGACATTTAGGCAAGATACTCCATCTTGCTTCTTCTTTGTCTCCATTCTTCTGCTTAGTTCTAAGCAAAACCACCAAAAACAAACAAACAAACAAACCCACTCCCCCCAAAAACCAAAAGAACCCCACACCTGTGTCATCCCAGACATAGAAAACGCTTTCAGAAGACAATGCTAGGTATATTTTACATTTTTTCTGTCATGTCTGTTTCAAGACATCTCTCTGGAGAGACAACCATCCACGAAGAAAGTCCATCTTTACAGGCTTAGCATAGTTCAATACTTTCAAATAAAGAGTCTGAAAACTTGTTCAAAGCTCTAGTCCTATGAAATCTCACTGCAAAGAGAGAACTTCACATGGCAATTCTCAAAGATGATTTAAAAGATTCCCACCTCAGGCACCATTACCAGACCAAAGGTCAGTCCAAAGAGAATCATGTTTATTCCATACATCCAACGCAAGAATATGAAATAAGATGCTACTGATGAGCCAAAGTGACCTGTGAAAACATGAGATGTGATAAAAGGGCAGATAAGCTAGTCCTTTCATGTTATTTTATGTAAAGATGTATAAAATTTATTTAAAATAAATAAAATCAGGAGAAGCTTTTAATTGCACATTTAATTGATTCTAATGTAAATTAATTTAAAAATAGAATTAATTCTTAATTTAATAATTTTAATTTTCTTTTTTTCTTTGTTACTATAATTCTAGTAACTCTTTCGCATTTTGCATACTAGTATGCATTGAACTGGCTGAGAAAACAGAAACAGAAATATAAGAGTATTAGTTAAATAAAGTATTTAGGGTTATATAAAAGCTGTGGTGCTTACTAAGTATCCTCTTTTGTCCTCAATATTATTAAGTAACATTTAGAAGTATGTGTCGATTCTTTTTGTGTTTTTTTTCTGTCTGATGTGGATTTTAAGCATTCTTGATATGCTAACCCAGAACCAGACCAGTTTTAATAGGAAGCAGTGCAGAACTCGCCAGTGGGGAAAATCTTTCCAAGGGGATAAAACATTTGTCTGTGCTGTTATCAGAGTGCTCACCAGACTTTTTAACAAGAGACCAAAAAATGTTATCTGCAAGTGTTTGCAACATTTCTTTTGCTTAATTTGCTGTTCATGTGCTCTGTCTGCACCCAGGTGTGCAGGCAGTCCCATCACTGGGTGAAGGACTTGATCCAACACCCTCCCCAGCCCTGACCCAGACCTGTGCACAGGTAAGAGGCTGCAGGAGAAGCACTGAGAACCAAGGGTTTGACTTGATCCATCCTCTGCAAGGCAGGCCAAACAGAAATAAAAGGCCAAATTCAACCCCAGCTTGTCGCAGCACAGTTCTACTGACTAAAGGGGAGCTTTCAGTTAGAAAAATACTAGATTTCAGTTCCATTACCACTCATTTCCAGGAGAAAAAAGTAAACTTTCAAGACGGTTTTTCACACACAATCTGGTTTAGGTACCTGGTGAACTCTGAGAGCAAATGAGAAATAAATCTCTCTGTTCAGAAGAATTTATACTGTTATTTATATCGTTATTTCCATGCTGTTTTGTGAGGATGTAACAGATTCTTCCCGTTTATAATATGAAGTTAATATATCTTGTGCTATTTAGGACACATATATTCATATTTTACTGTAAGAGTTCAATCAGTAGAAAATTTAATACAATGAAACAGGTATAATCCCAGAGTATAAACAGAGGCCAGCTAAGAGGCATTCATCACAGCTGTGCAAAAGCAGGAACAAGCCATTCAGTCAAGGATTTCAGCATTTTGAATCTGCTTTATTTACAGTTCAGAACTAAAGCATATTTTTGAAATTTTGTGTGAAGAAGCCAATCTCAGCAGTGACCTACTGGGAAGCCTGGGGAGAGGAGGTATAAAGACTTTGAGTTATCCCATTGTGATACGCTGATTACCCAATTATAGCCAAACTATAGCCTTTGGGGGTGCCATGGACTCAAAAAGATACAGTGCAGGAAGTTATGATGATTTCTGATTTCAGGTTACTTTTGTAGACCTCTCCATGCCACATTATTTATTTTGCTCAATTCACAGTATCCCCACTCTATTGCGAATACCTTCTTTTCAAGATCTGAGTTACAGTTCTTTTGTCAGTTACCCTGACAAAAGCTCTGCTGTCCTTCCCTCTGGAAGCTCTGCAGCGAGGATTTGGAATTACCCGCATCAGGATAGTCATTGCAAGACAATGCACAGACCGCTCAGGGGTTTTATCCTTTTTCACCAATCAGGCAAGAATAGACACCTCTGGCAAGTAAATTTAGCCATGATTGCCCTTAACTGCATTTTCAGAGTGGGCAGGTCCAAACAGAGGCCTGCAGCAGGGAACATGGACAATGTCACAAGTGGAATGAACTAGCTGTGAACAAAACCAGACCAAGTTTCACCAAGTGTTTTGAATCCACTCTGAGGAGCAACATGTTCCTTGTATTAATGAAAGAGCAACACTTTTAAGCAGGCTTCAGCCATTACTTCCAGCATCCACAGCCTCACCACACTAGGCACTGGCTTGCAGATTGGCATGCATTTTGTAAATTTCATCAGTGGGATAAGAAGAGTCACCCTGTCCCAGCACAGGTCTTTGTAATTCCCATAAAGTCCTGTTGCACAGATAATAATGAATAACTGTAAGGAAAAGAAGCACCTCTTTTCTAAATATAAATACTTCATGCATTTATCAACGTCTATCTCTTTTAAACAACAAAACCCAGGCAGCAGATTTACCTATTGCCAACATGATGATGGAGCAGAGCAAAACTTGATGCCTTTTATTCTGAAGCCATTCTCCCTATGCTAGAAAGGACTCTCATCCCGAAGAAGTGAGCCTACCTGAGACAGCCTGGTGATTCAACTTGTTACCTGATCTTTCTGGATAGCTGGAGGACCAGAAGAGTCAGACTCAGCTGAGAGGGGGTCTATAAGTTGCAGTGGGAAGCATTTGTTGTAATGGGAAACTAAGTGGCACCTAACCTCACTTCGGTGTCCATGCACTTAAATCTTCAAATAAAGGGCTGCAGTTTAAATTCATCACTGGAACTGCAACACAAAACTGCAACACTGCACTGCCTCATTTATATACATGGGGCATCCAAGACCACTATTGCTCTTTCTGTGTTGTACTATGTGGCTGAAAATGAGAGAAATACAACTTACATGAAGTTCAAGATAATGAAAAAAGTGGCAGAAATAAATGCAGTATAGCCTGTATAGTATAATCAGCATAAAATAAACATAGACAAAATAAAGTGAAGGTGAATAAAGTGGATGGCTAAATCCCAATTATACTTTTCTAGGATAAATTTCAACACTGGCTCTTGAACTACTACCTGTATAATGAGGATTTTTATCTGAAAGTGATACTTTCTGAAAAAAAATTTCAACTAGGTGTAATATCAAGCTCAACAAATATTAAAGAAAAAATAAATACTCATTGATTTTAAACTATTCATTGAATACAGACACATATTCTAAAGAAATTAAACATTTTGGCAGATATGACAAATATGATACTGGATCGTATTTTTACTTACTTTCAATCTCCTTAATTTTCATTTCCCAAGGTATGCAGGCTGTCTTAAAATTTTCAAAATCTCTTTGAAATTTCATCCATTTCTGAAAAGAGTCATAGAAAAAAAAAAATAACAAAAACCACACCATCATCTCAGTGCCCAGATGTTTAGTTCTTCCTTGAGCTAATGTAACCCCTTAAATGTCCTCAACATCCTTTGGCAGAGTCCACAGGGTAACTGCTTGTGAAGAACCACTTCCTTTTGTTGTTCTAAATATATCTCCTAGTGGCTTTGTGTGAAGTTCCTGTTTCTTCCACAAGAATAAGGATTAGCTAATCATGGCCTTTCATGTCAACCTTTATCTTCTTTTTCTTCTTTTCCTTTTCCTTTTTCTATTCCTTTTTCTTTTTCTTTTTCTTTTTCTTTCTTTTTCTTTTTCTTTTTCTTTTTCTTTTTCTTTTTCTTTTTTCTTTTTCTTTTTCTTTTTCTTTTTTCTTTTTCTTTTTCTTTTTTCTTTTTCTTTTTTTTTTTTCTATTTCAACTTTCACAGAGGGCTGTCTCAAGGGAAAGACTGGATTTTGGATTCAGTCCACACAAATACCCAACCTACACCAAGAGAAATTAACTTTCACAAGATATTAAACTCTTGCAAAATCCCGTAAAACAGCTGATTTTTGTTTCGATTACAAGTTTCAAAAATCAAAACATAAGCTTTCATTGGAAATATTTTCATACAAGGGCAGTGGAAATAAAAGTTTCAAAATTGAAACAAAGACAAGGAATTCTATTGTGGAAGATGAGTACCCATGGCAATAATCTCCAGAAGGCTTCCCATTAACGCTACAGGAAGTTAGTGAAACAATCGTTTTACCTTCATCATCATCACTTTGTATGCATAGAATTTTTTTCCTTTTCCTTTTCCAAGAGCGCCTTCAAACTTGTCCACAAAAATCTGTGCTTCCCTGGAACATGAGTGCAAAAGAGAGATATAGATGATGGTACAGTAAATTTTATATTTTCTTTATATATTAATGTAATTTTTTTTATGTTCCAACTTCTCATAGAGCTTTATAAAATTTTGTTCCCTTAGTAAAGTTTGGAAAGGAAAGCTCTGAAATTTTGTATTTCACCGAAGAATATATACGTAGTGTATATGTAATGCAAACTTCACTGACCTGCTCTAATACAAACGTATTTGGAGCTCTCAGATCTGCCTACAGCCAGTCAAGGTTATCAAATATTTTTAATCACAGTAACTTTTGCACTTCAGCTACTGCCCATTTGTGTGATGCACAAACAGTTATTCCTGTTATTATGACAGTTATTCTAATAGAAGAAAGAAGGATTTTTGCGGCACACTGAAGATTCTTGGTGGTGACTACATTTTTATTTTCTGTAATTATTTACTTCTTCCTACTTTTCTCATTTTTTCCTTTCTCTCTTCTTTGATAGTGAATAAAAGTGAATTGTCATTTTGATTACCAATGTTTGACCTCATTTGTGTCTTAATCTTGCTCTGGACACATCCAAATCTCCCCTCTCTGTGTTTACAGCTTACAAGGCATTCCAAGGTTGGGAGTGATATGTACACACCAGAGCTTTGGTTCTCTTGAGTCTACCTTCTCAATAGTACATTTAATTTAACACTTCAGAATTTTTACATATATCTTCTCTAGCTGTACCATTCCCAGAGTCATTTCTTTGAAATGCAGCTTCACTGGTCCCCAAAAGGCTAAAATTTTGCTTATAGAGATATCTAGGTTAAATAATATAAATATGAAAGGAAGACTTTTAAACTCTTTTTAAAATGCATAATGTCCATGGATTAAAATAATAAAAAGATGAGATCAAGTGCATATTTATGTTTCCTTCATTTAATCCAATTTCCACTGATGATTTTCCTTTATGTCTCTCCTGAGAAAATGTTCTCTAAAAGGCTAGATGTCCTAAACCACTGGAAAACAGACCAAGGATTCTCAGCTGTCAGTGCATGCACAATATTGTAAACTGTTTTGTCATCACACTGTTTAACTGCAAAGCACTGTACATTATGCTTGGTATTGCACAAAGCACTTGGGAAAAGGTAGACTATTGGGAAAAATTAGTTGTGATGCACACCTCTGTCTTTCCTGCTGCTACAGGTAGGTTTACTGAGTGGAATTTATTACCATGCTGATATCTTCTGCTCACAGATATTATGCAAGGAAGGAAAAAGATAGTGTTAAACTGCAAAATCTGGCGATGTTAATGGCAGTATAGCAGTGCAGATGAGATAAACGAGAATTAAAATGTGGCATTAGCCGTGTCATAACTTTTCTAAACTCATGGTTAAAAATCTCAACATCTATAAAAGTAACTGTATTCTTAGTAACTGCAGATTCTTAAAGAGATCTTCAATCTGAAAACCTATCGAAGCCTTTCATGACTTAGACACTCATTGGAACAATTGCTTTAGCTTGCAGTAGCAAGGATCCAAATAAGTGCACATAAGTGCAAAATTGAGTTACTGAATTTAATTTTCACTCTTTGAGAGCTTTCCCTATTTGAGAGCCCTCTGAGCACTGTCTCCTTCCAAGTGTTCACACTTAAACCCAGCTGGTGAAACATCAGGGCCAGTGCCAGTTCACCCGACTTCCCCAGGAGTTCAGCACACTTTTTCCCAGCATTTGAAATCATGAATGCTAAGCTAATCATTGAGTTTTTTTCTCTCTATAGCACAAGGAAAGCAAAGATTCAGATTAAAAAAGATAAAAATATCCAGCCACCCCTACAGCGACAGAGACCACCTATTCGATTCAGAAGTGTTTCTTGTCAGTATCCTTTCAAGGGTCTAGATCCTTTATTTCCAATTCGGTGCCTCTTGGATCACATTTGTATTCTGGATTTTGAAGTCTGATCTTTCTGTATTTAGATAGCATTGACACTGATTGAGAGGGTTTTTTTTATTTTCCAAGCCACTCTGAGTCCTCCAGAGATTTTACAGCTCACTGCTCACATACCATTTTTTTCATTTTGATTCACAAAAAAAACCTACACTTAAATTTCAGCCCTCCCAAGTAAGTTAGAGAAAATAAATTAGTTCCACTTCAAGAAACCAGTGTCTGAGAGTCACCTTTAAATCCAAGCCTCAGGATTTAAAATCTTGCTGCACTATCAACACATACAAGGCAGTTCTGACAGCAGATGGCAGCTTCCTCCTAAATTCAGCAGCCAGTGCTGGAACAGTGGCACAAAAGTAGATAGACTCAATAAACTGCACACCTATCAATCTCCCAGGTCAGCAGGCTGTATTCTACTGCCAGTTCTATCACTGGGTAATTCAGTCTTGTTCAGAAAAAGTTTCTGAGGTCAAAACCTACAGAGCAGAAAATTTGTGTTTTCAGTCACTAATTACAGAATATAAAATTTTCAAATTTTATTTTGTTTTTTTTTTAGAATTAAACAATAAGTTAGAAATCTAAGGACATAATATGAAAGCATCAATAAATAGTCTTTGATAGCATATATGCGTGCATTTTGCATTTAAGGTGAGTAGTAAAGCTCTCCACAAGCTTTTTCTGCTATAAAATGTAGTTAAGCCAAAACAGGAAGGAATTTTCCACAATGAAATTCATAAAAATATTTATCTTAAACTCCTAATCCAAACCCCCTTTTGACTTGTTTTAAATTAATTTTACAAGCTTTTCTACTAAAACTTATTTTTCTTATCTTCTGCTGCCTCCTGGACCCCCATCAAACAGTATTTCAAGTGTTATCACTATTTAAGTTTTTTCTCGAGGACAAACTAAAATATTGCTCTTTGAAAGGTGTTGATCTGGACCTACAGGTTTTATGCTGATGATGTTCCTGAATGCTACCTAGTATTTTGTTTTGCCAGTGACTGAAATTTCCTCTCTCCTTGCACCCCTTCTTTCCTGAATGTTACTGCTTTATCACCTGTTTTTCACTGTTTTTCATTCCTTTTCCCAGCATTGGACTAAGTTCACGATTGTATCACAAACAAACCATTTATTTCCTACTGGATGATTACACATGCAGTCAACTGAGTTGCATATGCAAGACTGGACCAAAAAAACTGTTGGATCCATATGTGCACAATATTTATGAAGTTATTTTCATGTTTCATGGAAGAAGCATGAAGCAAATCTTTTCCCTTTTATTATAAATTGCTTTCCTGTACTTAAAAGTTTGTTGTATAAATCCCCCAAAAAATCAGTGAAGTCCAAATGGTGGACTTGCAGTATTATTTTAATTTTCCTTAACACTGAATTTTACTCTGGTCTAGTAGCAATACAGTTCGATTTTTTCTAATTAATAGAATTGCTGACATTAATGCATATATCACATTGACCATGTCAAAAAGATGTTTCAAACATGCATTAAAAACTGTGGCAATAATGTTTTCAATTCTTTTGAAGCAATAGCAAATTATTCACTTAGTTAGTAATCATCATATAATTACTAAAAGAGTAGCACATGATATATAGTCCGAAGGGAGGTGGTGAAAGGAATTGAATCCATCTGACGTCGAGTCACCGTTGTGTTCCCCAGGGCTCAGTACTGAGGACAGTCCTGCTTAATATCTTTAGTAATGATCTGGATGAGGGGATTGAAGGTATCCTCAAAGCGAGTTTGACTCCTGAAAGGAGGTTGTACTGAAGAGGGAATCAGTCTCTTCTTCCAGGTACAAGCAACAGGACAAGAACCAATAGCCTCTGTTTCTGCCAGGGGTGATTTAGATTGGGTATTAGGAAAAAATTAATCTCCAAAAGGTTGTCAAGCTTTGGAATAGGCTGCCCAGAGAAGTGGTTGAATTACCATCCCTGGAGATGTTGAACAGATGTGTAAATGTCATGATGAGGGACTTGACCTAATGATGGACTTGACAATGCTGGGTTAATGGCTGGACTTGATCAAAAGGGTCTTTTCCAATCAAAATTGTTTTCTATTATTGTTACGCAATTGAAAGATTCTTTTTTTTTTTTTTTTTTAATAAATTACTTTGTGAAAAAATAGTGGAAGTCTTCTTCCACTGTTGGAATAAAAGAAATCAAGTTTTGATGTTCTACAGGCATATCTTACATTTTGTTACATGGTAGATTTTACCAATAACATTCTAAATAACATTTTCATATTGCTCATGATACTGGAGCCATCAAACAGAATATGCACTCATTCTCCTCCACAGCTTTTCTTCCCCCACTGTGCAGCAGATTAGTGCCACTGACTAATTACTGCACTAACTAGTTACTCCTGACCTCTGCGGTTTGCAAGTTACTTTAACCTCCTGGCCTTAAAACTTCAACAACAACTTGGCATCATTCAGTCAGGGACCAGGTTTGCCATGTCCTTTCCAAGTCTATGACACAGGTTCTTTTCTTGTTAAACATAGTTCAACAGATTACTTAATTAAGGTTTCTACTTTGATGTCTAAACTGTCTAAATGAAAGACCTCTATTTGTACATCCCTGCAGACTTTTGTCACACTTTGTCCTTTCCTCCGTTTCTATTGTGCTATAAATAAAAAGTGAGAATGGAAGAATGATCAAGCAATAGAAAGTAGTCTTAGAACTACTTTAGAAAGCACAACAAAACCCAGAAGTTCATATATACATATTCATGCCCACTTGGAAGTAATGAGACTTCACAAACACGAGAATGTGTCAAAAACAACGCAGACCAACAAAACTGAGCTTTGTAATCACTGGTATCAAGTGTTACAGGTAAATTATCTATATCACAAGATAGGCCAAAGTCTGCCCTGCTAGCTAACTGTGAATTTAAAGAAGCTTTAGAGAAAGGTTATTAATTGAATTACAGATGCAAGAACTAATAAATGTTTCATGGGGCCAGGCATTATTGTCGCAGAGGAGCCTGAGTTAATTATTTATACAAGGTGTGGAGTTACAGCTTCCAAAGTGCTAGGTATACAGTACCTCAGGCACTTCTGTGCTGCGGAGAGAGGATGCATTACAGCTCTTAGAGCTTGTTGCTAATGAGTAGGATTCAACTGGATTAATCACATTTTTCAGTAACAGTTCAGAAAGGTTTCAGGCTCTAAGAACTGAAAACTCAATAAAAAGAAATGTCATATGAACAGCAGTCATCCAGGACTTTTGCAAGTCTTAGAAGGTTGGCTAAAAACAGACTTCAACTATTGCGAGGCACAGCTCACTTGAAAAGCAGTTCAACAATAATAGTTGGCAAATTATAGTGTTATTTAATACCCAGCTGGCCTCCAAGACAACAAGTCTGGCCTCCAGGACTGTCAGTATGTCCACAATAAGAGAGATGAAATGCTGATTGACGGGAGTACAAAGACTGCAACAAAAGATTAGAAATTTCCACCATCTCACACATGCGTCTTCTGTATCATTGGGTTTGTATGACTATAAAATATCTTATTTCCAATTCATTTGTCTTGAAGGGCAATCAAATGAAATAAAATTAATTATGTTACAAAAGTACAGAAAAATCATTATGGTATATTCTGTCCCAAGCATGTGATCTGCTATGACTACATCAGTAGAAAAGGGAAGAAAATTCCAAGCATTTGTAGGACATCAACATGTTGGAGCTAGTCCAAAGGAGGGTCACCAAGCTGGTTAGAAGGATGGAACCAGTCTCCTACAAGGAAAGCCAGAAAGAACTGGATTTGCTTAGCCTGGAAAAGAGAAAGTTTCAAGGTGATCTAATTGCAGCCTTCCAGTACCTGAAGGGGGCCTGCAGGAAAGGGAAGGGACTTTTTACGAGAGGATGTAGTGACGACAGGATTTACAAGAGGATAGGGGAATGGCTTCCAACTGAAATAGAGTAAGTTTGTATTAGATATTAGGAGGAAATTCTTTACTGTGAAGGAGGTGAAATGCTAGCACAGGTTGCTCAGAGAAGTTGCGGATACCCCATCCCTGGCAGTGTTCAAGGCCAAGCTGGATGGGGCTCAGAGCAACCTGGTCTAGTGAAAGGTATCCCTTCCTATGTCAGGCGGGTTGGAATAAGATGATTTTCAAGGTCCCTTCCAACCCAAACCATTCTATGATCCTATGTGAAGAGCAGACAATGTGCTGCTCTGATTTTCCCAGGGGAAAGAAAAAGTTCTCACATTTCTCTTCACAGTGTGTTTTGAAGCGCTTTAAAAAGCCTAAGCCTGATGTTTTACAGTCTTTTTTTACGTATTTTGTTATTTCAATTGTTTTGATAGTGTAGTAACTGTCTTGTGGTACAACTTTAGAGACCACAGTTGGCTCACCTCTGGATTTTTGTGCTCATTCCTCTAATTATATGGTACCATAACAATCATTGCAGTTGGATATAAATTACCCAGTTACTAACAGAGTTTGTGTTTTTATAGCACAAAATTTTGTCTATCTGAAGTGTTATGAGCACTAATAAGAGGAGCTAGGTGAGTATACCAGAGACAAACACAGTAGCACAGCATTTAAACCCTTTTTCCCCTTCATATTGGTGTAAAACCCAAGCAGACAAATGCACAAAAAAGGATGCAGTTCCCAAAATCCAACCCTCAGACTTTAGCAGGGATAGCTTTCCCTGAAGATTTTCCGGTTTACAACAACTAAAGGTCTGGCCCATTAGTTTTACATTTTTGTACCTTCTTCTAATCCAAAAAATCATAGAATCATAGAATTGTCAAAATTGGGAGAGACCTTTAAGAGACCTTATAAGCAACCACCCAGCCAATACTACCACTGTAACCCCCAAAACCCTAAACCACACCACCCAATGCCAGATCCAGATGCCTCTTGAACACCGCCAGCGATGGTGACTCCACCATCTCCCTGGGCAACATATTCCAGTGCATGAGCACCCTAACAGAGAAAAAGCTTTTTCTAGTATCTACTCTGAATCTCCCTTGTGTCAGCTTAAGGCCATTTCCTCTTGTCCTCTCACGGCAGGCACAGCAGCAGACACTGGCCCCCACCTCACCACAGCCTCCTCTCAGGAAGTTGCAAAAAGCGATGAAGTGCCCCCTGAGCCTCCTCTTCTCGAGACTAAACAACCCCAGCTCCCTCAGCTGTCCCTCATGAGAGATGTTCTTGAGTCATTTCATGAGCCTTGCTGCCCTTTACTGGACACGCTCCAGCCCCTCAATGTCCTTTTTAAAGTGAGGGGCCTGGAACTGAACACAGACTTGAGGTGTGGCCTCACCAGTGCCCAGTGCAGGGGTACGATCACTGCCCTGGTCCTGCTGGCCACGCTGTTCTTGGTACAGGCCAGGATGCCATTGGTCTTCGTGGCCATCTGGACATGCTACTTGCTTGTTTAAACAGCAAGTTCCTTTCTGCCAAACAGCTCTAGAGCCACCTCACCCCAAGCCTGCATGGGGCTGCTGCGATCTCAGTGCAGGATCCAGCACTTGGCCTTGTTGAACCTCCTGCAGTTGTCCTCAGCCCATTGATTGAGCCTGTCCCTCTGCAAAGCCTTCCTACCCTCAACACTCCCACCTAATTTGGTGTGATCTGCAAATTTGATGAGGGTACACTCAATTCCCATGCCCAGATCATCATTGGTATTGACCCCAAAACTGAGCTGTGGGGAACACCGCTAGCCACTGGCCATCAGCTGGATTTAGCTCCATTCGCCACTGCTCTCTGGGCCTAGATAAACAGCTGTTTTTTACCCACCCAGGCCAGTCTTTCTAAAGGATGTTTTAGGAGGTGGTGTCAAATGCTTTATTGAAATCCAAACAAATGGCATCCACAGTCATCCCTTCATGTACTAAACCATTCAGTTTGTCATAGAAGGTGATCAAGTTGGCTGAGCACAACCTGCCTTTCTTAAATCCATGCTGGCTGCGCTTGATCCCCTGGTTGTCCTGCATAATGGCATTCAGGACAATACTTTCCATAACCTTGCCCAAAACTGAGGTTAGGCTGACAGTTCTGTAGTTCCCCAGATCATCCTTCTGACCCTTCTTGTAGATGAGTGTTACATGTGATTATTTCTAGTCAGCTGGAACTTCTCCAGTTAACCAGGACCGCTGGTAGATGATTGAGAGTGGTTTGATTCTTTCAAGACCCTTCTTCCCATGAGGTGGATCCCACCAGGACCCACACACTTGTGCACGTCTAATTGGGATAACAAGACACTGAGAACCTCCTCCTGGATTGTGGGGGCTTCACTCGCTTCCCCATCACTAACTTTCTGCTCAAGTAGCTGGGTAGCATGAGGACAAGTGGTCTTGATATTGATGACTGAGACAAAGAAGGCATCAAGCACCTCTGCCTTTCCCTCATTCCCTGTCACTACACTACTCTTTTCATTCAACAAATGATGGAGACACTCATTGACCCTCCCTTTACTGCTATGTATTTATAGAAATTTCTTTATTGTCTTTGAATGTACAGGCCAGTCAAGTTCTTGTAGGGCTTTGGCCATTCTAATCTTCTCCCTATATGACCTTGTAGTCCTGGTAGTCCTCCCAAGTTACCTGTCCCTCCTTCCAGAAACAATAGATTCTCTTTTTTTTCTAAGATCAAGCCTAAAATCTGTTTAACCTGTCTGAACAAACGTGAAGTGGAGGTTGGCTTAAACTACGTAACATTTATCACAAAGCTAAGAAATCACCAATGAAGTATCTCTTCTTTGTGAAAGTTGGAAGACAAAGAAAATTTGTTCTTCTACCTGTAAGAAGACAATTTTGCGTTTTCCACCACATATCCTGTGATACTCTAAATCCTGCACAAGGAACAAAGCAGATGACATAGGGAAATACTTGCTAATAACAAATGTTCACCAAGAGTTTCAAGAGCCAGAAATGCTAATACAAGCTTATTCAAAAATCACATTATTGATTTAAAAGCTGAAGGCACTTAAAGCCAGCGTGTGTCCATTTATCACACGTACAAGAATAATGCAAATAATGTCAGTCTATCAGACTTCTGATTCTAGAGTAAATCTTAAATAACTTGCTAAAATACAGAACAAAAATACCTTAAAATACACTGATACATAACTGTAATCATAATAGAGTGCCCATTGATAAGATAATATTTTTACTTAAAGTAGCATAAAAACTCCAGGTCTTCCCTTGTAACTGAATTGAATATAGGCTCCAAAGAAACAATTACAAAAGCAGGGGTCTAGTCTATAATTGCATTTTGGTATGTATACCTTGGAATCAGAAAAACACTGAATGGTTTAGGTTGGAAAGGATCTTATAGAACAGCTAGCTCCAGATCCTCTCCCATGGGCAGGGACACCTCTTACTAGGCCAGGTTTCTCAGAGCTCCATCCAGCTTCGTCTTGAACACTTCCCAGGATGTGGCATCCACAACTTCTCTGGGCAACTTTATCCAGTGCCTCTCTATCCTCATCATAAAGAATCTCTTCCCTATGTACAGTCTGAATCTACATTCTCTAAGTGTAAAACTGCTATCACTTGTCTAATTACTGCATTGATTAGATGTAAAAATCTGTCCTCTTCTTCTTTAAAAACCCCCTTTAAATATTGAAAGGCTGGAATAAAGTGTGTTCAGAGCCTCATCTTCTCCAGGCTGAACAACTCAGCTCTCACAGCCTGTCTCCATAGGAAAGCTGTTCCAGGCTTCTGGTCAAGCAGGTTTGTCCTTCCGGTACTGAGCACCCCAGAATTGGACACAACACTCCAGGTGGGGTCTCACCAGGGCGATTTAGAGGATCAGAATCCCCTCCCTCACCCTACTGGCCACACTGTTTTGGATACAGCCCAGGACACGTTTGGCTTGCTGAACTGCAAACACACATCGAAGGCTTTTCTTGAACTTCCCATCCACCAGTATCCCCAAGACCTTCTCCACAGGTCTGCTGTCCATCTTTTCATCACCCAGCCTATAGCAATACTGGGGGTTGCCTGGACAAAGTTGCAGCACTTGGTTTTATTAAATCTCATCAGGTTCCCATGTGCCCATGTTTTGAGCTTGTCCAGGTCTCTCTGGATGGCATGCCATCCTTCAGGTGTGTCAACTGCACCACTGAGCTTGGTGTCATCTGCAAATTTTCCATAGGTGCATTCGATCTCTCCACATACATCACTGATGAAGACAGTAAATTGCACTGGCCCAACATGGACCCCTGAGTGACACCATTTGTCAGTGGTGTCCAAGCAGACATTGACCCATTGACCACCAACTCTCTGGGTGTGACCATCCAGACAATTTCTTAGCCACTGTACAGTCCACCCATTTAATCCCTGTCTTCACAATTTAGAGAGAAGGATGTTGTGGGGTACCATATCAAAAACTTTACAAACGTCCAGCTGAATGACATCTGCAGCCTTTCCTTTGTCCGCTGATGTAGTCACTTCCTCATAGGTTTGGTCAGGCAGTTCTTTCCCTGGTGAATACAAGCTTGTTTCCTCAAATCACCTGCCCACCTTCCAAGAGACTTAGCAGAGCTTCTAGGAGGACTTGGTCTGTGAATTATTGTATTAATAAACTGGATGAATCTGTTTCTTCCAATATCACTGCCCACAACTGGAAGTATAGAAGAAAAAACATCTGGTCCACTTTTCCTTACCAGATATCCCGAGGCCCAGAAGTGTCTCTCTATCACCATTGGGCTATTTGTTTCAGTATCCTCACTACCCTCATGGAAAAGCAGTAATGGACAATAGTCCAAGGAACATACCAAATCAGGAATTTTCCTATGGCTTGCTAGGAATCATGGGATAGAAGAACTGTTATAAAAATAAAAGCCTTCTCCACAGGAAGAATACAAACAAATATTTTGTTTATGTACGTGTGGATCCTTCAGCTATAGACTATCCAAAATCTAACCTGCTTATTTATATTTTCTGAAATTTCTCTTACTTTCACGGTGCTTCTACTTTACATCTCCTAGATGCTGTCCTCTTTTACCTCCTTTGATTCATTCCATTACCTCTTTGCAAGTTTACCCTTTCCAAAATTTCCTTACATTCTAGAAGGACAGATCTGTAGACCTTCCACACCGTATTTCATAAGTCTGTGTTTTCTGTCCATATTGAAAGCTCTCTGCTGGACAGATCATCTTTTCTCTGCTAGATGTTTTGTTGGTATTGGGGTACTGCTGCAGGGAATGGGTTATCCAAAACAGGGGAGTATAACAGTTTTGTCAAAAGAATAAAATTCCTCTATTTACGCAGTTCCTGTGTTTGATGGAAATTTAACTGTAAATTGATACTTAATTTTTGGCTTCCATGTAAATATAGTGATTTGTTGGGTAGGGCAAAATACAGTTTTCTATGTGGCATGCATGAAAATACAAGTTCTGTTTCCAATCAGTTTGCTTTGTTACAAGTTAAAAATTTTTCTTTCCTAAAAGTCAGATTAGGGAGATAAATCCTCCCTTCTCTCCCCAGTAATCCTGAGAAAATTCTGAAACTGCATCATTTCTCTGAGACATATTAATGAGATATTAATCTTACCAATGGAAGAATTTACCAACATCAACCTACCTAAAGAAAAGGAAAAGACTTTGCATTGGATTGTAACGGAAATTCCAAAAAGAAAAATATATTAGTCTTCTATATTTGAATTCAGCTCTACAGGGAAAAGCACTGATCTACTGCACCATTCACCTCCTCTTACTGTGAGAACACATGCTGGGGAAGAGAGATTAGAGATGGCTTAAAGTTAATTTTGTGAGTAGGTGCAGAATTAAAATGAAAATTCAGAAAAACAGTGCAAAGAAGGATAGCAGATATTCTTTATGTGAATCAAACCATACTTCAGGACAGACAACTTCTTTTTCATCTTCCATGGCTTGTTTCGTAGCGTGGCAATAAGTTTCTTTTTTTCTTCTACCTCTTCTTTCAGCTTGGCCAATTCCTCCTCTGTAATTGGCTCCTCCTCAGATTCAGAATCAGATCTTCAAACAAAAGCAGGAACAAAAAAACATCACCAAAACTCAGACAGGACAGATGTTTTCACAAAAAAACACACTTTGTGTTATTTTCAGTTAAATTTGAGACTAGATAAATGCCTTCACACTTGCACAGGAGGGAGGACACATTTCATTTACGCTTGTTATTAATTTTAGTGTGAAAGGCAAAGCCTGCACACCAAGTGCAGAGCTGCACATGAACCAGCACATCACCTTCAATATTTCATGGATAGAGGGCAGCACTCTTCGAGTGGCATCGGACAGCCACTGATTGTTCCTGCAGCTGTAACCAGCCTCCTTAGGGTCCAACCCAAATTCACAATGGTCAGGTGAGGATGCTATATCTGCAGCCATAAAAGGAACTCCTTCACTTTAGTGTGTCACGATACAGAGAACTGACCAGAGCCACAGGTAAGACAAATTTAAACACCCAATGACAGCCCACGCACTAACAACGGCAATAACATTTCACAGATGGGGAAAATTCAAAGCTATATTGCAGCAAGACCATGAGAAAGCAGCAAGCACCCAAGGAAATCAGATGCAATTGTAATGGCATGTTGTGTCTGTGGTTTGAACTTTTTGTCCATACATCAGTTTATGGTATCTTTGCAAAGAATTGTTGATTAAAACAATATTCGCTTTCTTAAAATCTGCATAGATACCCCTTTCTGTTAGAAATCTTCCATCTCATAGAATGGTACATAGCAATTCACTAGCAACAGGTATTTGATCTTGTCATGCCAGCAAACAGGAAAATGATAAAAAAGAAATCATTAGACTCTGACTTTCTGCCCTAAAAAGCTGACAATGACAACTACCACTAAGTGAGCCACCAGTAAAAGCAGTTTGATGCATTTCTGTCTGTTCTGTTGTGGTTTTCTTCTTTTGCTTGTTTGCTTGTTTGTTTTCTCAATGTTTAAAACAGTAGTGCAGGTTGGTTTGGGGTTTTTTTAATGTTTTTTCTGGCCTGATTGAGGAACAGTTCATTCAGACTTTATCAAGCAGTAGTTTTCAGAGTCTTTTGCTTATACTTCACCTTTCTGCAAGTTTGATATTCAAGATCTGATGTCAGAGCTGAATGATTCATTACCTAATGTACAGGCTCTATCTTCTGGATAATTTAAAAATTATAAATCTTTTCTTCTACCAAAACAGATAACACAGGTATTGTTAGAGATCTAAATGGCATAAATGACACAACGGTTTACCAGCAAGAACATTTATAAGACTGAATACAAATAAAATGAAAGCAAAATACTTTTTGAAACACAGAAAAATACAAATTTCTCATGGGTCATCTATCTATAGTCTTCATAAAATATACTTAATTATAGCAAAAGATAAGGGGATGATCTTAAAACTTTCAGACACACAGAAGTTAGCAAAGCAAAGAAAGAGGCTCTCATACTGACAGCAACTGTGCTGCCCTTTTATTAAAGGCTAAAACGTTATTTATATTTATAGAGCCATAGAATCATAGAATGGTTTGGGTTGGAAGGGACCTCAAAAATCATTTCTGTCCAACCCTCCCTGCCATATGCAAGTATGCCACTCACTGTGCCGCTCACAGATCAGATTGCTCAGGGCCCCATCCAGCCTGGTCTTGAACAGTCCGCAGTTGTGGGGGATCCAGAGCTTCTGATGCTCTGTTCAGTGCTGTTCCAGTGCTACACCACACTCTGAGTAAAGAATTTCTTCCTAACATCTAATCTAAATCTGCTTTCTTTCGGTTTAGAACCTTTGCCCCTTGTTCTGCCACTATCTTTCCATATAAAAGGTCTTTCTCCCTCTGTTTCATAAGCCAGTTTAAGGCACTGGAAGGCCACAATGAGATCTCCCCAGACCCTTCTCTTCTCTAGGCTGAACAATTCCAATTCTCTCAGCCTGTTCTGTAGGAGAGGTTCTCCAACCCTCTGAACATCTTTGTGGCCCATACCGAATGGAGTGTCACTTTAGAAAGTTGAACCCATCAGTTTTACCATTTCAGGCTTCATATAATAAAAAACAATATAACAGAAAACTTAAACCTACATAAAGAAAATCCACTACTGAACACCAGATCTATTTATTGTTATCCCAGTATTGTGAAGAGCAAGTTAAGAACTGCATGAAAACTGAAGTCAAATGGATAAAGAACAGCCAAGTGATTTGTGCACAAAATTTTGAGGCAGAATGCAAAGGGAACCTTGTCTTCAAGAAGAACGGAAGGATAAAATGAGTCTGGTTTTGAGAGAGCTCAGAATCCATTGCTGCAATCAGCTGCTTTGCATTTTACAAAACAGAGTGGCATGCTTCATACTGAAAACTTCCTTTGATGGAAGATTGCTGGGTTATGCAAAGCTGGAATATGCAGGTTTACAAAACTTCAGTGAGAGGGTGGGAAATATAAGTGCTTTGTGCTAATGCAGTGAGCTTACTGAGAAAAGGAAACTTAACAGAACACAAAAGGTTAAGTAGGGATAACATGGGCTTTTGTGCCCATTGCCAACTACTGCTTTATTTGTCTTTACAAACACATCTCATCTTTCATTCTTCACTGTCCTTTGGAACCAGAAAAATATTTAAAAATCCGCATTTCAGAGTTTGTTTCAGAGGTCAGTATTTTCGAGTGTGTTTACAGCATGCAGCCAAACTTGGTGCAGTCACAGCAGAGTTTTCCTTTAGCTCAAGTGGTGGAACACTATGTTATTCAAGTCAGGAAATCAAAACTCTGTCTTTTGAAACCAAAAGTCTTAGTCATTTACAAAAGGTTTTGATTCATGTATTTGAAGGTCAGAAGGATTCACTGTGACCTGCAGGCTAACATGAAGCATAAAGCATCAGTAAACAACTTGACATCAAGCCCCCATCTTCCTTGGCTCAAATTCAACACACAGCAATGCTAGGTCAGTAGAGCTCTTGAAAACAAATGGTTCACCAAGTTACACACATAAAGAATTGTTCATTCTATTCCTCTGTAATTTGGTTTTATGACCTTATTTTACATCTGTATTTTGGTTTTAGTTTCTTCTCATCTTCATGATGTAATCTACTTTTCTCATTATTTTTGCTTATAGCAGTAAAAATTAAGATGAAAATGTTTTCTTTGAACCTGGATGTTACAGGATAGACTGGTATGACTTTGAGAGTATAGCACGACAATTAAATAAATTTGACTAAATTTGAAATCTTTCTTTCTAGGTTTTTGTGTAAATTCTACTTTTATGGATAATCCACATAACATTGCCTATCAGTTAATGCTATTCAGTTAGCAAAGAGAAGCAGTGCCTGTACTGCCTTAATCTTCGATACACCTTTAGGCTTTTACATAAGTTTTATACTCTCAAGTGAACCTAATTGAGTTCAGTTTATTTATTCACCAATAGAGCTATGCAGCAGGAAGAATATGATCCTATTTCTAATTTTTTTTCTCATGTGACTGCACAGAGTTTCTAAAATCAATCAGACAAAATGAAATGAGGCAGTAAAGACCTACCACTGCATTTCCATACTGCCAGCCTTCTTTTCTATCCTGAAGCTTTGCAAATCCTTAATCTCAATCACAGCCAATCTGATCACTAGCCTGCTATCCTTCATTCTTACATTATTTTTGTTTCTCTTTTGAAAATATTTTAAAATATTCTAATTATTCTGCAATTTTTTCAGCAGCTCATACAAAAGTCTAAAAACATAATGTTCTTGAGTTATCTTCCAGAGTGTCCTCAGTTTTTCCCTCAAATGTTGTTAGGCTTACAACTTTAAGAACAAAGTCTAGTTCTGGGTGACAATTTCTAGTTATTTAGCCCAAAATTAGGTATTTTAATATTAAGAACTTTGGAAGACAATGAAAAAATTGTGCCCTTGTCCAGTTTTATATTTTCAGTGGCCTTTTTTAATTAACACTGAGTGAGTGTTTACAAAGAAGACAGCAATAAGCAAAGGAACATATGTTTGCAGATCCTGGACTGCTGCTCTATGAGTACAACAAACTGCACACAGGAGTGTAATTGACACCATAGTGAAGAGGCAGCACAAAGAAAGATTTTAAGCATTCTCATTGCGAAGGGAAATTAGGTAGAAGCATATAGAAATGGGATCACGGACAAATTAATACAACAGCATATGGCACTGTATTTCTTTCTTTCCTTTTACTCCTGGTGTGCTCTCCAGTGATGCCTCTGGGAACAGAAACAGTTTTAACAAGCGCTGGATGAGGGATGGGATTTTCTCTCACTCTCCATTGAGATAAGTGTGCTTAGCTCTATTTCCTCCCTTATACATAGCTCCTGGGGGGTTGCTCCCTTTCAAAAGCATAAGGAGCAAGAGAATGCTAGGATGGCAGAGAAATAGAACCGATTTTCTGAAGTGCTCCCTGTCGTTGGAGTCTTCCAAAGACCCCAGGTTGCATTAGATGTTTTGGAAAGTTGAAAAGTGACTTTTCAGAGGAGGTGAGTGAGAGACAGACTGGAAAATCCCATCTCAGTTTTTGGTTCTGGATTCTTGAAATTTTGACACTAATCTTTTATAAAGAGCTGGCTCAAAGCTGGCTGGGAAACAAGAATGTGATCTTGTGAGAACCATCAAGATTTTAGTCCTATGCTGGAAATAAAACTTGGCTCTCCTGGAGGGTTATCAGCTTGAGGATTGGGGGATTTTAGTTTTGCAGAAAGGAAAAAGCAGGGGAGATCTCACTTGTTATCACCTCCCTCTACCACTTGCTCTTCTCTGTCATTTTCACTCTCTTTCTCTAGCAAACAGCTCATAAACTTAGAATATTTAACTACAATAAGGATTACCCTGGCTTGAGTCCTTGCTCTGCCTGATGACATTTGAGCTCAGGGTGTTGGCAGTCTCAGAGGGGCCTGGCTGGCCATTTCCTGAGGTCTCAGCCTGGACCTGCCACAAACCCCTGACTGCATTCCACTGAACTAGATACGACTTTGTGGAGCTTCCATTTCATTCAGCCAGCATTTCCTCGCTTCAGGAAAAAAAAATTGTCCAGCTTTAATTTGGCAGTCACAAGTAAGGGAGTCACATTGACTCTTGATATTTCACAGCTATAAATGAAAGCAGGTTATATGAAAGGTAAATACAGTTTTATTATAAGAAAAAAATTACTGAATTACCCTGATCCTGATTTCTTTTTGTCTTTTTTCTTCTTGTTGGCCTTCTCTTTTTTCCCTTTTTTATCAGACTTTTTGTCTGCTTTCTTGTCATTTTTGCCTTTCCCACTTTTACCCCCTTTCTCATCTTCTTCTTCTTCACCATCTTCCTTGGATTTTTGATTTGCCTGATTCTTCCTGGCTTTTGCAGGTTCCATATCAGAATCACTGGCCTCATTTCCAGCTGCTCGTCCTCGTCTACGGTTTCTGTGTCTGCGATGCCCAGCTCTCCTTGTCCCATCTTCATCATCCTCATCCTCCTCATCAGCATGCCTGTCTCTCCCTCTGGCATGTGCCCTTCTGGGTCTTGGTGTTGCTCTCTTCCTCCCTTTATCTGATTTCATTTAAAAATGTAAAAACACATGAGAGAAGGGAGTATGTTACAAGGAGACTTTTTTCCTCCTTTATTCTTAGTAATAATCAGAAAGCATCTGTGTCTGGCCTCAAAATAATCCACATTACTGACCTGTTCCTTTGACATTTTCTTCATTCTCAACTGCACTGCCTTCTTCATTTTCAACATCACTGCCATCTGTGAAGTGAAAACAAAGGCCATTGCATGTGAAGAGTGGATCAGCCATTAGGAATACAGGGGTTTCAAGAAATTCTTGGCAATTACTGCTTTGTACTTCTTTACATCACTTTTTGAACCCAGCTTTTTGGAACACGGCAGACAGTTTTCAAGAGGTAAGATGAAGACAGAAAATACAGCTACATTTTCCTTCAGCATTCAAATAAATAAGCCTCAAAGTGATGCCATGAAATCTTTCTCATGGAAGAAATACACAGGAAAGGAGGATGCTAAAAACACCCTAAAATTTGGAGAACAAGGATGAAAATGCTTCTCCAACAATTCTCTGTGATTTTCTTAAACATGAAAGATAAATCACTGGCTGAGATTAAAAGATAGTAAAAGAATCATTTTCTGATTTGGCTGACTGGAGACCATGAAGCTTCAGAGCTGCATTGTAGATGAAGAGGAAGAAAGTTCCAGAAGAAAGAGGAGACCTGGTCTCAGTTCCAGCAACCAAATCTCCAAGCACAACGACAAAACTTGATCCAGCTCACTTGTATACTCTACCACAATCCTATTCTACTGCTCTGCCTCATGAGATATTTTTAATATTGAAGGCTTTAGAGGGATAGCCTAATTACAGAAGATTGTGGTATTTCTCCTTAGAAACATCTTTGGTTTGGAGTGGATCTCTTGCTTAATTTTTTTTCATTCTCTATAAGTTCAATAAGAGATAATGTCTGTACTACCCATGAATAAGCAGAAAAGTATCCACTTCATTTGCTTGGTACACTTTGAAACTGTAACCATGGATATATAGAGAATAAACTAAAATACTCTCCATCATAAAATACATCATTATATCCATCATAACATCTAATATCTAATTCATGTGTTCTTTGAATGTGTTGGTATGAACATATTACTTAACAAGTTGCTTCTGAAACTGCAACTGATATTCCCTAGCAATGTTTCTTCAGAAGCAACACCTGAGCAGCCAGGTGCTAATGGGCTCTCTTGAGGTATCTTTGAGCTTGTATGTGTGGGAAAGCACTTTAGACACATCAGTGGAATTTAGAGAAATAGGTGGCAGTAGGGAATTAATGAGAAGACTAAGAGAGATTACCATGAAATTGTAGAAGTAGGTAGAAGTCATTCCACTCCTATACAATCTGCATGTTCCATGTGTATGTTGTCCAGTTTCCCCTCTGTACAGACAGGACAGGTAATAGGTAATGATCTCTATAGTTACATTTTTCAGGCAAGAAACTGCAGATATCTTACTTTTTTCATTCATCTATAACAGTCCTGAATTTTTATTTATGATCTTTCTTCACCCCTTCTCTAGTTCCCCAGCCTCTTTTATAAATTTTATTAAGCCACTAGTGATTCATTGAAAATTTATATACAAATTGATTTATTTAGGGTCTGATGTAGTTAACTATGAAGCACAACTTCTTGGCTTTGCCTAGCCTCAAAGAAAAGAAGTAAAATATGGAATGTTGCAAACAAGGAATCCAAGGTCTTTTTTCACTTTGTAAGGTAACAGTCAAAGAATTATTAACTAGAATTTGATGGACATATTAAAACTCAGTCTAACTTCCCTCCACAAAACATTCCACAAAATGTAAATAATAAATTATTATTTACATTTAATTGTAAAAAACGCTTTCTACCACTTCTATAGAATCCTCACCATAATTTTTAAGATTATGCAAAAATACTGTCATTTGATATCATCTTTGAAATGTGACAGTAAGTGCTGCTTTGTTCTGTCCAGACACATGCCTTCTGCTGCTGACAGTAATAGGATCTCCTGTGATAAAGACCATTGTGTTGCTTTTGAAAGCTTGCAAAGATGAAGACAGACACCTTAAAGAAGTGTCTCCACATGCAACAGTAGGACACTATCTCTTATTGAAAAAATGCTTTTGCTGATCTCTTATGGCCAAATAGAAATTCCCAGGAAGCACTTCAGTGGTTAGAGATCGGCCTCAGTGCGAAGTCTGATGAACCCAGACACAAGCAAAGAAGTGGAAGTTTATCATATATGCTGACACATGCATTATTATTGAAGTGTACCAAGCTTGAGTTGACATCATATCACATGAGAGTGACAGTGACAAGGGACTGTGAGGCGCAGAGACTTAAACAAAGTGGAAGATAGTTGTTGGAGTCTGTTTAATTCTAGTTGCATAAGGGTAACAAATACATGACTCTGCAAATTTGAGACAAAAAATGTTCTAAGCTAATTTACAGGTTTCAGACTGCTTGAAGAAGTATATCTGTACCTCAATATTAAGTTCTGTAGGTTAACAGGTTTTTTTAGTCTAAATTATCAGGCACATGAGTGATAAAGAACAATTTTTTAAAAAATAAAGAAAAAGCCTAAAATCAAACAGAAATAGATATTGCCACAAAACAAACTTATAAAGCATGACCAGTGATTGCATGGAATCAAGCAACTAGAAGTGGGTACTATAGACATTCCAAGCAAGCACAAGAGCAGCTTAACAATTTACATCTGCAAAGATTTAAAATTACATCTTCAAACTGAACTCCATATAAAGAATATTAATATGAATGAGTGTTAGAGGTGTGTCCTCATTCTGCTGTATCTAGAAAATCAGAGACCCCTTCCAGGTCTTTGGGTGTGAGGTAGATGCATACAGAGAGCATTTTGTTGAAGCTCAAGGTAGGACTAAAAGGTATTGGCCTGTGACAGCTGTGATAGCAGCTGATGTTTAGAAGGGAAAAAAATCACAGAGGAGAGAGAATGGAAGAGCTTTACCACCCCTGAGAATTATCCTGAACCACACGTATGCATGGGTTCGTGGAAGCTGCACAGCCACCCCACACTGCACCCACACTGCAGCTCGTATTGCACCCAGCAACTCCTATTTCACACAAGCTGTAATAATAACTGTCTTTTTGCCTCTGATGGTTTTGTACTTTTTATTGAAAGACCAGTGTTGACAATTGGCTGGGTATTTGAGTAATAAAAGATAAATAATGTTGTTGTTGTTATTGTTGTTATTGTTGATATTGTTATTGTTCTTATTATTTTTATTATTCTTAAGCTATTTCAGGTCATAAACTCCATAATACTTTTCAAAGAGGAAAGGAAGTGGCTAGGCAGCTCACAATGCAGCAATTCAGGCGCTTGAGTAAAAGCCTGTCCTAATGAATTACTGGAGAAGCATTTCAGCAGTACCCAAATTACACTTCATGTTGACACTGTATCTAAATGCAGTTTAGCACTTAATTTAAGTGTTCTGCTGTGAACCACAACATAGAGAAACAGTGGAGTACATTCCTCAGGAATTGTGTTAGCATCCTACAGAAAGCTGAAGAGCATTTTTTATGCTTTGGTTTGTTAAAGTTAAATTGTAGTGTTTGTTCCAGAAATAAAATCTTCAATATATGGGAAATCTGTATACTGGCCATGGGAATTTTCATGTGATCCCACTTATCAGTGAATCCCCCTGTAAAAGCAACTAAGTCTCACAAAAGCACTGTCTAGAATTACTATTTTTCCAGAAAAGTGTTAATAGAACTCCTTATCTTCACAGTGTTAATATTCATAGGGCTAATAGCAGCCTTTGACTCAGCTAACTTGAGTTACTGAGACCCAGAGCAAAAGCTCAAGTGCTACATCTTCCAGGATGCATCATCTTGTCCTAATGACAGTATATTTGCATATACATCATTAAATATATTTGAAGATATAGTCCATAACTTTGTTTACTCTATGAAATCAAATCACTTTCTTATTTTTTTTTCCCACAGTAATTTAAGGGAAACTTTCTCCTCTTTCTAGATTAAGGGCAGTGATAGTGTAATCTAAGTAAGCTATCATTTTACCTGAAGTCTTATTTAGACTTTAGCCATATATAAGACTACTAGACTTAAAGAAGGTATTCTGAATATGGGCTCAGACTAACCTGCAAGCCATAGCCACAAGACAGAACATCAGACAGCTCAGGAGAGAGCTCCAAACGTTGACATGTTGGCTGCTGAGGAAATTAAGGACAGGGAAAAAAGGGCATAACACCACAGTTTTTGCTCAAAAGGTGTTTAGCAGATCCTAAGGATTGTTTCGTCCTTACCTTGTCTTCCCAAGTCGTTTGTACACTTAGCTTCTATCAGAAGCTACTACCCAGATTTCACAGTTTGGATTTTTTTAAAACTTACTCTATATTGACACAGATTTCTGGATCTTTCACTGTGAGGGGGATAATAATTCTTGAAACTAACTCGGACAACATGGCCCACTCTTATAATATCTGTGCTCCTGCTACTGCTGTGTAAAACTGACTGCTGCTAATCAATTCTGCATTTTGGTGCTACAAAAAAAAAAAAATCAGTGGAATACAAAGTAACCTGTATATCAAAAATTGCTGGCAGACTTTTTGTGTATGTTATAAAGCAAATTTCTACTTCATTAATTAATTGTCAGGCCAATGAAATGGATCATCTACCAACAGCATCTTGTAAGCAATTATTGTAAAAATTTACAGTTTTCCTCTCAACTGGACCATGTCTTTTCAGTGTTGGAAAGACATCAGCCTAGATAGATAAAAATCTGAGTGTCCAACATGAGGAAATGTCAACAACGTAAGATTTTATTAGACAATAAATGCCTGTCAAGTACTATGAAAATGAGGGAAGAATTGTTTAATATTCAGTTCTATATATTTGTATACATTTCCATATTATTCTTTCTGATCATGGAATTATGAAAGTATCTCACAACACTTCTGTAAGAATAAATATCACTAGAAGTAACAGCTGTGATACACACCAGAAATAATACACCAAGATATCACAGAAAATGTATTGCAATAGTGAATTAGTGCAGACTTCAACATCCAAGATTTGAGCCCCTAACACTACAGAGGCCATCCTCTTAGTCTTGTTCCAGACTTTGGGAAGAGCACCTTGGCCTACCTTGGGCAGAAGAGAAGAGAGCTTGAAACACAGAAATTTCCAATAAAAGTTACATTTATAGAGCTACCATAACACTCAGTACTTGAGACCATTCTTTATTTTTCCTCTATTTTTTCCAGTTAGTACGTCAGTTTTTACTTCCAATGACCAAAAATAAAAGCTACGCAACTCAAAAAATATATGTTGACCAGCAATAGCTATGAATTTATAAAGTAAGATAATAACTACTATTCAGTTACACATGAACTGGCTAATACACTGCTTATTTTTCCCATCTCAACTGGCAGTATCATAAATACTAAAGTAGGCAGAATATTTATGCTACAATGTCATACGGGCACCAGGGTCTTGAAAGACTTACTAGTGTTAATGTATAAGCTGTGTCTTGCAGACCTATATGCCTGAAGAGTTTCCAGAAATTTTCTCAAGGGCAATGAGTTTTCCATCTCTACAGTAAAAAAAATTTGCCCAACTAATTGTGGCCCAGCTGAAATTTGAAAATCACAGCTGGGTACCACAGGGAACAAATGGAATCCATTCAATTCACATCCATAAATAGCTCATTTTTTCTCCACTGGTAAGAAAAAATTACTGATTTTCTACTAGAATGACAGAGACTGAGCTCACACAGGTCATGTTGACACTGTAACTAGCATGGGATATGTCATCTGATTACACTCTCCTCTTTCTAGTCTCCTTCTGGGCTGTACTTACACATGACAAGGTTTGACAGCTGTCTCTCAGTTTGTGGGTCAGGACATCTTGTAGGCAAACCTTTCCCTTCAGGGATAAGTTGTTTATTGCAGGATTTCCGTGCAAGGATTTTAGGCCAAATCTGATTTTACTCTTATAAAACTTACAAAAGATAGAGGAGGGAGACAATCCAGTGAGAAGCCCCTCAGTATTTCACCCCCATCAGGGAAACATGCATAAAAGTTTCCAGGTCTCTGTATCTTACTCCATCTCTGTGGATACACTTGTGTTTCACTAGCCGTGCCTGACAAAGATCTAACATGGAGTGCTTTGCCTTACCCAAGGCTAGAGAGATGACAAGCTTGCAGGACTCATCGAGCCGCATTTTGTCTTCATCACACAATGGTGTGGTGGGGTGGCGATTGCTCGTGTTTGTTGCAGTCTTCACTGCAAGAATTAGGATCAGAATATTAAGTGTTCAACGCACTCTGAGAAGTCTGATGCTGCAGTAAATTATACCAATCTGACCGTTTCAGGTTCTGAAATAGGATTTACTTAGCTTATTGTCATTCACTAATAATATGTTAAAATGGGAAGAACATGTAATAAAATGGAGAAAAGAGTTTATGTTCATATTACAAAAGTAGCATTCTTAGCGGATCTGAAGTAAATAGCTTTTTTTACTGTATCATGAGAAGAAAGCTCTTTTTAGGTCGATAACTAGAACCAACCAGCTCAACACATATTCTTTATACTCTGTTTAGAGGGTAATAGGCTCTTTCCAACTGCTCCCTTTTAAAAATCCGCCCTGAAGATTTTTCCCCTAGGTTGCCTTTTCCTGTATGAGACGCCAGGAACAACGAATCCACATTCATGAACTCAGCATAATGAACCATACATCTCCTACTAACATAGACTTTGCAGCAGATGTGTTATGAACCAAGAAGAATCACCAAACCAAGAATGACTTCACTAGAGATAAAAATATCAAAGAGCAAAAATGCACTTTTTGAAACTGTTGTATGAATATTCCTCAGGACTGTCAGCAGTGATGAAACAAAACCCTCTTTAAAGAAACTGCAACTAGATTAGTTGCTGAGCTCTGTGCTATATAACTCCAGCCACTGGGCCTTTTTAAGTTAGAAGTGGATTGAGAGCTACATTTTGAAGGTGTCTCATAGTTGCTTGTAATGGAGCTCCAGCTTTTCAAGTGTACTGGAATCAGAATGCAGTCCTAAGTTTACTCACATGATCTCATCTCCAAATATACACAGAACTGTCATTAAGATTGTTAGAGTTTATTGTAAATTATATATACAGGATAAATTTTCAGGGAAAAAAAAAAAAGGTGTCACAGAGTGATCATGATTCTGCAACAAAAATCTTTACATTCTCCAGGTAAAAAGTGTGCAGTGTAGGCTCACCCTGGGAATATAGATACCCTCTATAATTTGAATGAATAATAAAGTCACTGAATCAGAATACAAGTCAATTCAGTCAGATATTTGCAAGTAAAAAGCAGATGTTTATGGTAAACTTAGAACCTTGTTATTCTTAGAATTTGTTTATTAAAAATAAAAATTATAAAAAATTTATTGGTTCTATGGTCACACTTATACTGTTTCTTATGGAGATAAAAAATTCTTTTGTAGTCATTAAGTATTTTGGCTATGCCGCATTAAATTCTGTGATTCTCTTGTGCTAAAATGGGTTCCATCATCATATACTGCTTGAAAATTAAATTGGCCAGTAAAGGGTCCTGTAGCAAAAAAATATCAAGATGAAGAAAAATAACAGAGGAACTTGGACAATAAAAGGCGAGTAAATAAGATGACCTTTTAAAATGAACTGCATGTTATATTCTTTCAAAATACTTACCAGTCCCTCCTGATGTTTTTTACAGAAGTATAACGTATTTTACTACTACTGTTACTACAATTACAGATTAAAAATCTAGAAAGTCCTGTTTAGTAGTACCAGCACTGGTACTTAGCAAGACCTAAAGAATAAGGTCCCTGGCAATTTTGTTCCATGCTGAAGACAAGAAATATCCTGCTTATTGCATACAACAGAGATCCTTGTTTTAGAAATAGTACCACTCATGAGAACTAAGAGCGCTTCCCTTAGTAGACTTGCCTTGCCTATTGCCAGAATAAAACATTAGGCATTATTATCCTACAAAAACCTTTCTTAGATACAGAACAGAGTAGTATCAGTATAGAAATACTGTTAATCTGACTGTTAATCTGTCAGTGTTTGACATTTCACACCAAATGCTGAAAGCAGTAAGGAAAGGAGGCATTGTTTTTGTGCAGCTCACAGAAGCCACAAAATAACCCTGTTTTCTTAGTCTCTCCTACAAATGACATACAAATGTAAGACAAATAACAGGGCTGTGGTGGCAATCTTTCAATTTACTAATCAATGGAAAGGCACACTACTATGCTACAACCAGTCAACCTCCACAATAGAGCACATTTCTGAACAGAAGATAAGGAATTGTGACTGACAAGTTTTTATATTTAAAAAGAAGTAGAAGAAAACAAAACTTGCACACTGTTGAACTACATGCAGAAAATGCATATGTGCTTTAGTTGAATAATTATATTTGTAGTTACCATTTCCTTCTGCTGACTTTTCTTGTTTAGGCATCGTGACTGTTTCACAGGGCTGCTACAGGTGCTGCCTAAACAGGAGAGCGTCTGGAGTCTGAGTGGTTCAAGATGAAGCACGCCACAATATCATCCTGCTTGTCACTGGACGGATGGCGCTGGTAAAGTTTCACTCACTGAAATATAAGAAGATACTAATTTCGTAAGTGATAAATCTTTCATGAGTGTTTAGTTTACTATTTAGGTTTGGCATGCTAGGATTAAGAAAATCAAAGAACTTATTCACCTTCTTTATTATTATTGCTGAAAATAACAAAAACTCTTCTGCAATGTACTTACTTATGACTAACACTAATGTTTAAGTGGTTAAGTGCCTTTCTGAGGAAAGAGGTTGCACAAGGTCCACATGAGAATGCTCTGATGCTGCATACAGATTTACAGTTCTACATGTGGAGGAAGTTACATAGATTATTTTTCTGTCAGGAAAGTTAGCTTGTACTTTAGACACGCTTAAATTGCATAGCTTTAACAGAACAGCCTGACACTGATTTTAAAAATCTTAGCAAAATGAGCCAGATGCTGATATATCTGCTGGTTTGCATTTGCATCTGCATCATCTTGCAGTTCTATTAAGACTCTTGCTTCTGCCTTTATCCAGATACTACACCCTAAATTTACCAGTGTTACTCTGATTGGCCTTTTATCTAAATTAGCAGTGAAAGAAAGCAAAAATGTAGTTTACAAGCCAAGTCAGGCTTGGAAGTAAAAGATTTCAAAGGATATGTTACAAATAAAACAATATGAAATGCAATTCTTGTTTCAAGAATTTTATTTAACTAGACAATTTCTTCATAACTCATCTGAAATGCTTTCAGCATGACCCAACTGAATGAGAGTGTAAGCATCTGCAGAGTAGCCTACCTTCTCGGATGCTCCTGAGTGGTTTCTGGATCCTCTTATGCACACGGTTATGAAAGCCATTTTTTATCTTTGAAGTCGTCATTCAGGTGTCTGAAGGAAGTTTATCTGGAAGTTAATCCAGTGATGCTGGCTACCTTGCCTTTTCATTTTCAGGTTTTAGGATTGGGCTTGGGATTTTTTTTGTTTTGTTTCAAAACATGTTCCTGTTTCTGTTAGAACATTAACATCATATATTTGAAATATTCCCAAGGAGATTAAGCTTGCCTTTCCAATTATAAGAGTTCCTGTGCCTTTGCTATAAGACATTTTTTCTGAACTATTATTGTTTCCTTTTGCTGCATGGTCATATTAGCCATTGCATAACATTCTAGATCCTGTATTCTTATATGCTTGGGACAGACCTAGAATGCAAAACAAGAAATTTAAGGAAACATTCATATCGTCTCTGAATATCCCTAGTTAGACTATGTTTCAAGTATTCAGAAAAGTAATAATCATGTCCTAAAAATCCAGTTAGTAGACTTCTGTATTTCTTTAATAACAGAAGGAAGAACATCTTGGGAAGAATGATGACCATGGTAAGTTAATAGTTCTGCAAGCATCTGCAAAAAAAAGCAGTCAAAAAATTCTAACGATATTTTGTAGTTGCAGTCAAAACAGGACCATAACACTGGTTCTATAAGACTTCTTCAGAATTTAAAGTCAATAATACCTCAATTACATTTACTAGCCGCACTGGAAAACATTTTACTGGACAGATGAAAAGGAAAGGGATATACATTGGGGGCTGACTTATCAATCTTAGCCTAAAAAATGACAAAACATGAAAACCAGAGATGCAAAGGCAATATTTTTAAAAATACATCTATAAAAGTATTAAAGTCATACACACAATCTGAATGTAGTCTGTGGGTGAATATTCGCTCTGACATATGTGAATTGCACACTTCATTTTATTTATTTCTCAGGGTGTCCTGACTCAGTCAGCAACCAGATTTCATTAAATACTTTAATCCCAGTTTAACTTGTTAGTGTTTCCAGTCTGGTTTGTGGTTTCTATTTGTGGCTGTAAAGTGTTTCTAAGAGTTCCACTACTTGCTGCCCTCATCAGCGTGCCACCGTGGGGCTGTGGTGTAATCTGGATCACTAATCAAAGCAAATAATCAGTTTCTTAAGTCAGCTTAGTGCAGTGATCCCATCCACAGCACAGTCCACAAACAATTGTATTAGCACAGAAGAGGTAGTCAAATTTTGACATGATGTGGGAAAGGGCAGCCAGGGTCAGGAGACAGGAAGAGGCTGCAAACCTTTGAAGATAGGCTTGTCACTGGAGCTAACATAGCAAGGAGATACGTGCTAGATTTCCCCTTACCCTTGGAGTTCAAGTACTAATCAGAGATTGAGAACGGTTTTCATTTACACTAGGTTTTCTTAACAGTACACAAGGCTTGAAAGACAAAAAAACCCAAAACAACCCAAACTGCATCAAACCAAACCAAACCAAACCAAACCAAACCAAACCAAACCAAACCAAACCAAACCAAACCAAACCAACAAACTGAAACCCAAACAAACAAACAAAAAAATACCCCAAACCACTTTAATTTAGCTCTCTACAATAGCAATGACATCAAAACAATACAGAATGCTGCTAATATATTTAAAAATGTGAAAATAGAAAATGGCCTCAGTTCTGACTGAATTTGTTGAACGCTGTGAAAGTTTCCAATGTCAGCAAAAATGTCACATTTTATTTCCTTTGTTCAAACCTACATATCTTTGTCAGAAACACTTACTGTGTGTTCCAAGGGCTGAAGCATGCATGGGAAGAAAATGCTGAGGATGGAAATACACAATTATCTCTTCCAAAGCTGAAAACCCATGATGAAGGAGAAGTGGGAAGTTCTGCTCTGCATAACCCTCTGCATACTGCTGAAGAGATACCCATTTGATGGCCATCTGCCAAACACATAAATCCACCTGGGGAAAAAAGAGCAATGACACCAAAGAATGATGGTTTAACTATGTCTTGTACGAACATTAATGCTTCAGTAAATCTGCAAGCACCAATTTTGCTTGTAAACAGCTTTTAAGTTACAGTGCCACAATCTACTCACAAAGAACCACTGTAATTTCCTTCTTCATGCTTCTATACAGCAGCTGTAAACCCTTTCTACAACCATGAAACAAACTGAATGTTGATTTTTACATGTTTCAAGGTGAATTTTTCCTCTGTTTTTAAACTTAATGCAAAACTTAGGGCAATAAATATTTTTCTGACTTTGCTAAAGGTTACTCTCTTCAGGATGGGATTTTAAAATGCTATTTTGTTTAGAGACACGTAAAATATATATTCTGCCTGTTGAAGGACATAACAAAATCAGAGAGTTCTGTAAGTAGATACACAAATAGGCACTGTAGTCAAACTAACAAAAATGCCTTTTAAATTCTAATGTACTACTTAATGTCAATCTTTCCCTGACTCTGCATTCAAATGACTCAGATGAGTCTGAACAGCATTAACTGGTAAGTCTGTGCCTACTACCCTCATTATCTCACATCTTTTCACAGCTGAGTGGTTGATTTTGCCAATCACGTCTGGGAGCAGCAGGGGGCTGCATCAGGAAGTGGCTGAGGTGGGATGGGGGTCAAAACTTTCCCTAGGGGCACCAGCCTGCAGCAGTGCTAGCAGAGCAGGGAGGAGACACTGGCACTGGGGGGACCCTGGCAAGGGTGAAAGGCAAATCATATGACAAATCAGATTGAGTCATTTCATGGCAGAAACTTCCATTGACTAGGAAATGCCATAAACAGAAATAAGTGTCGCTGTTCTGATGCTGCACTGGTATTCAGCGAGAAAAGAGTTACAGCTTAAACTTATTTTAGACAGAACTTTATTTGTGTTGAGATCTCTGAGCCCCTCATGAAATGGAAATCTAACAACTAAATCAGAAAAAGATAGGGAATTCCAACATGCTTCTACAATTACTGTTTGTGAATCCTTTGTAACTCCTCCTGACATTTTTGAAATACAGTATTTCACATTTTCTGAAAAACTGGAATTTAGGCTAAAAGTATAGCAGGATGTAATTTTCATTAGATTCCCATGGTAGACAAAAGAACTGAGTTGAGAGAAAAAAACATCAAAAGTCTCACAAAGAAGCTATTAAAAAAATCTAATCAATCAATAAGAATCAGAAGAAATTTGGATTATATATGTGATTTAGAGGAATTTATCCAAATTGGTCTTGATGACTAAACTTACCCTGCTCTATTAGTAATCAGAATACCTTATTAAAACCTCAAAAGCCACTTTAAAATAATAAATATTCACTAAAATTCTGGTGGGTTTTTTGTTGGAGTTTTTTTGGTTTTGTTTTTGTTTTGGTTTTGGTTTTGGTTTTGTTTTTTAATTAGAAAAGGAGATATTTAGCAGAGTTTCTACAGATCCATATGTTCTGGTTTTGGACCACTTCTGAAAATTTGGAGCTGAAAGCATGTGGGAATTTCATGTGAAGATGTAAATATATCTATTTCATCTAATGATAGTGCTACTTAGAATTAAATAATTCCATTTAGAATCATATTATTGTCTTTATTCTAGCCAAAATGAATGGTTGAATGAATGGTCATTAATAGAGCTGCTTTCTTTATTAAGATCCAGCAGCACACACTGCCAGCACAGACTGACAGCATGATTGCTTGTAGCACCTGCTATGCTGGGAAACGGGAACAACACTCAAATAATTGCATTTACTACTTAGTTGGAACTACACCCAGTGGAGGAACTCCAGATTTATTTCCATGACTGGAAAAGTGCTACCATGCTCAGACCCTGGACACACAACTGAGGCTTGAAATACACGCTTGAAACCACAAAATCATTTTCTTCTTAAAATCAAAGCCATAAAGTTAAGTACTCTTGAAAGAATTATTTGCAACATAGAAGACCCTTTGGAAAAAAAAAAATCATGAAATGTAATAGACACTAAAGCCTGTCTTAAAGTTGCAGTGACTTGGACAAAATTCAGATCATCAGCTAGTGAAAATATTACAGAAAACTACACCAACATGACATGCAAGTGAGCTTTTCTTCACATAAGCTTTGGTACTTGCTGGAAAACAAAGGTAACTTTGGAAGAATTTTTTCAGAACACCCTTTTCTTTGTATCTTAACACAGCAGCATTTTGACATTTAGCAACACAAGATCCTGGGGAAAAATACAGCCTCGTGTTCCTGAGCACAAGGAACTCGGGCACCACTGTTATAAAATGCCACAGTCGACATTTTAAGTCTGTGGTGTTCCTGGTACTCCAAGCCCTGGCTTAGCCTTCTAACCACCCCCAAAAGGAGGTGAGGCAGCTGAGTATGAGCCATGGAAAGAACTTTCTTTTCTTTTCCTGCCCAAGTTTCTTAATTCTTCAGGGGTATCAGTATCCATTTTCTGTGGTTAACATGCCATGTTGCACAGTCCTGACCAAGGCCTCTTGGCCAAATTCTGGGAAAAAAATTTATAATTCTATAAGCACATACTTGTTTTCATTATGTGATGCAACCCTAACTCATTAATTGCAGTTTTACACACAGACATACTCATGTCTGTCAAATTATATTAATTGACTTTATGCTCCTCATTGATGCAGAAGTGGAGAAAAATCATTATTTTATTATTTCCTTCACTCTGGCTATCAAAATAAGGAAAAGTGATAGGACAGACCCTTCAAAAACCTTACAAGTCTATCATTCTGACTGTAAAAATATTCAAAGGTAAAAACATAGGCAGTGTTAATGAATGTTATGTCTTATCTCTAACTTCTAGGTAGATGGATAGATAGACAAATACATACGTATGACAGAAAGCCAAGCAGACTGGATTACAATTTGCTGGTGTCTTGGTTTGGAAGACAGGTGTCTAAGGAAGGTGGAAACCTGCCTTAGAGGATATGACCCCCCTCCCTCCAAATTGTTATGAAGTCGAAATCAAAGGCTCTCAGGCAGAGATATGGGAAAAGGAACAACAGTTCTTTACTCGTATCTGTAACGAGGAAAACAAGCAACAATAACAGTAGCAATAACAAACAAACAAACCAGAAACCCGGTGGCAGCTTTCTCTGGGCTGCCAGACACCGCCCCTCCCCTTTGGTACAGTTACGGTCACGGCCGGCAGGGGGCGCTGTGGCACGAGCGCAGCTCCTCGGTGATGGCGGACGGAGCTGAGGGCGAGGCGGCTGCACGGCGAGCGGAGCTGCAGCAGGGAATCTCAGGGCAGCAAACTGGGCGGCAGAGCTTGTCCACTCGAGCCGGCGAACAAAAGGGTGGCAGAGACTACAGCAAGGAGGAAAAAACCAGGCAGTGCTGAGCTCCCGCGGCAGCAGTGAAGGGGAAGAAGAAACAGCAGCTGTCTCCTCCAACAAGTCCCGGGAACAAGTGTGTCTCTGCCCACGGCCAGCCACCTTTTTCTTCTCTTGCCACACCTGGCTATGTTTTTAGTCTCTTAAGTGCGTCTTTGTCCCTTAGGTACTCAGTCGTTATCTCTTAAGTACCAAGTCGTTAAGGCTTGTTAAGGTATCTCTAGCCACAGGATGGAAAAATTCCCAACCTCCAACAGCTGGGAAAAACTCCAGTGAACAGGGTAACATTAGACACTGGTAGAAACACTAGTGGGGACCTGCAGGGTTCCATCCTCAGCCCTGTGCCCTTCAAGATCTTCGTTAATAACTTGGATGCAGGACTCAAAGAAATACTTGCAGATGATACTAAATTGGAAGGGCTGTCAATTCCTTCGAGGGCAGAAAGACCTTGACAAATTAAAGCGATGTGCAATCACCAACCATATGAAGTTTAACAAGAACAAGTACTGGAACTCTGCACCTGGGACAGGACAACCCTGGATGCATGGACAGCCTGAGGAATGAGATGTTGAAGAGCAGTGCTGTGGAAAGGAACCTGGGGGTCCTGGTCGATGCCAAGTTGAACATGAGCCAGCAGTGCCCAGGCAGCCAGGAGGGCCAAGCGTGTCCTGGTGGGCATCAGGCCCAGCATCTCCACTTGGGCAAGGGAGGGGATTGTTCCACTCTGCTCTGCACTGGGGCGGCCTCAGTTCGAGTGCTGGGGACAGTTTTGGGTGCCACAATATAAAAGAGACATTAAGCTCTCAGTATCCAAAGAAGGGCCACGATGATGGTGAAGGGTGCAGAGGGGAAGCTGTGTGAGAAGCGGCTGAGGTCACTTGGTTTGTTCAGCCAGGGGATGAGAAGACTGAGGGGAGACCTCACTGAAGTCTTCAATGTCCTTATGAGGGCAAGTGGAGGGGCAGGTACTGATCTCTTCACTCTTGTGACCAGTCTGAGAACTCAAGGAAATGGCGTGAAGCTGAGTCAGGGGAAGTTTACATTGAATATCAGGAAAATGTTTCTCCCCCAGAGGGCTGTTGAGCAATGGGACAGGCTCCCTAGGGAAGCACCAAGCCTGTCAGAGTTCAAAGAGTGTTTGGACGATGCTCTCAGGGACACAGTGTGATTCTTGGGATGTCCTGTGCAGGGCCACAGTTGGATTCAATGATCTGGATTGGTTTCTTTCAACTCAACTTATTCAGTGATTCTATGACCCCTCCTAAGGATCTGCAGTTTCAGCTATCAACAGGTGGCAACACTTGTGAACAAGCTGCACCTTAATGCTAGGGTTCCTTTCACAGCAAAACCTGCAGTCAAAGGTAAATCACAGTCTCATTACTTATGAAAGCAGTGGACCACTCAACAGATGTTTTGCTTAAAAGCAGCAAAAGACAGAGCATGAAATTAAACTGCATTAATCTTGCATCGTGTCAGTTATGGCCGTTCTTTCCATGACCTGTTGCATCTAAATTAAGCAACTATTTGGATGGTAGAGATAAAATACCATTCTTGGTCAATTTGTCAGTGATATAAACAATGCACTCTTCTGCTTCATTGTACAGAAATAACTTCAAAGTGACAGCCAGAGAGCAGCTAACCACAGGAGATAAAGGCTCTAGAAGCCATTCATTTTGCTATGACACACAAACTTTATTTTTTGACTGGTGTTTCTAAACAGAAAATGGATGCTTATATGCACAAAGTATACCCCTCAACAATGCAAAGAAGAACTAGAGAAGAAAGCAAGGAGATCTATGTGCTTTATTCCATCTCTTCTTCCATCCAGGAGAAAAAGCAGAAACTTAATTCTACCTCCATGTATTCAAAAAAAACATGAATCGAAAACCTAAATGTGGTCTTAAGACTTAAACACCTACAAATAATTTTGTGTACTCATCACTAAAGGAACAGCATGTAGCACCAATCTGCTACACAAAAGACAGACATAACTACGGAGACAGACAGGTGGACAGGTGTAAATAAATATTTTCAAATATACTGACCTTGCCAATCACCTGTCCCCTTTTTAAAATAAAGTCCATTTTTCCTCTAATAATCAGTCATAGAAATTTATTTACCTCTACCATCCCTTCAAATCTATGACTATTAATCCTATCTTTACTATCACATTTGAAGATCTCTATTCAAATCTATAAAGATATATAAGAAAAATGCAGGTGAAGGTACAAGCTTTGGCCCAGTCCCAGAAAACAGACATCACTGGCATAAACAAAACATGGTGAAATTAATCCTGTGACTGAGAAGCCATGCTGGAGGGTTATAGCCCCTTCAGGAGGCATAGGCAGGGCAGGTGAGCTGAAGGGGTGGTGTTTTATGTAAAGGAGGGTCTAGAGCGTATGGTTCTTGCAGCTGGAGATGACACAGTTGAGACCCTTTGTGTGAGGATGAAGGGGAAAGAAAATAAGGATACAGAGAGTGCAGACTTTAGGGTGCAAAAGGAGCTGCTTAGTAATGTCTTCTGAGGATCTCCTTTTGAATTTGCTTGGGTCTATGAATGCTGGTTGCTTTTTCTGTCATCTCTTATGAGTGCAGGAGCAGGCGATTTCAAAGAGTCAGAAGTCAAGCCGGCAGGGCAAAACACCATCTTGGCTAAGCAGGGATCTGCTTCCAGAATTTAGGCAGAAAATGAAGGTGCACAGGGGTTGAAAACAAGGACAGCACACGGGAGGACTACAGCAATTCTGTTCCCTGAAGTAAAGAGAAAATGCATTCAGCAAAAGTTCATCTGGAGTTCAGGTTGCTCAGCACTGTGAAGGACAACAAAGAGGGCTTTACAAGTACTTGAATAGCTGAAGGAGAATCAAACACAACACTGGTCAATTTCTTTACAAGGTTGGTATAAAAAGGGCCATAGACAAAGCAAAAACATTAAAGCCTTTTTCAGCTCTGCCTTCAACACAGGTGGTGGGCCCTGGGTGCCCCGAGTTCACCCCAGCCATGACTGGGGAAAAGATAAACTCTCAGTCAACTCCAAACCTGTTCAAAACTTGTTTCCTCAACTGATGCACATGACAATGAATCCAAGGAGGTTCATTCCAGGGTACTGAAAGCATCGTTGGTCACTGAAACAGACTCTCCAGGGAAGCGTTCACAGCACCAGGCCTATCAGAGGTCAAGGAGATGATGGATGACGCTCTTAGTTATATGGTTAGTCCTGAGAGGAACAGGAAAATGCACTCAATGATGGTTGTGTGTGTCTTCTGATCTGACATATATTCTATGTTTCTGAGATTCTGTGATTAACTGTTTTCCCATTATTTATATGTATAGTGTTTGTTTCAGTGGAGGCACTTGAGCTTCTGTCCCAAGACACCTTGAAAGGCAGCAGAAATCATAAGGAATGGGAAGAACCACTAAAAGGGAAGAACCAGATTGCTGAGATATGTATAATGTTTGTACACCAAACAAAACCAGCATGAAGGTTTGTAGGTCTAGGAGCTGGTGGGGGATGGCTCCTGGATGCAGTGGGAGAAGCGAGGAATGCAGCTTACCCTACGATCCTGGATAAAGTAGCACACACACACAGAAAGCTGGCAGTGACAGCTACCACAAAGGAGCTAATGTGACAGTCCTTGACAAAGACATACGACTGCTTTTACCTACTTATTCCAGAGGAAAAGAGCCAGTAGATGGCACTCCAGTGTATGTAACGCTCTTCCTGGGGTTGACAGGGACATGCAACGCCTGCTGGTTTACTTGCCTACTGGGTGTTGTGTGCTGCTTTTGATATGCAAAGGGAAATCTGAATCTCTTAGTGATGTTGCAAATGCAGGTGCAGGAAAGAGGCATCTCCCTAGAAGTCAACATGAGTGTTCCTGGAAGTCTCCGCATTCCCCAAGGTGCTGATGGACCTTGTGGCCTCTACACTGAATCACAAATGTTTTTCACTTCAGCAGGACAAGCTACAGAAACCAGTTAGTCAAAGTGTACCTGCAAAACAGAGTCAGCAAGGGCTTAACAGAGGAAAGTGTTTCAGAAAAATGACAAGCAGAGGATAGCTGTGGTGTGAATGTATAGACCTTTCTTGCCTTCTGACAGGATTCAACTTTTTGAAGTGCTACCTTAAGGGGTGTCTTTTTACCAACATAAATGGGTTCCAAGTTACAGCTGACCATTATTTTTTTTGCCCATGTAGCAACACTAGTTGGGCTGTACTGTAATAGTGAAATGGGCAGAAGCAATGCACTTCAGATGCAGCTTGCAGTACCTGGCCATGTACCTAGCTGGAGGTGGGGAGGTAGTGCTGGAGCATCCCCAGGCTTCACTAAACCTTTCCAAAGAGCTCTGATACCTTTAATGAAGAAATGGATATTAAAATGCTCAAGAAAAGAAGTGTTGCTTGAATTTTGTACATCATGTAGTGGATAAATTAAAAACTGGGGAGAGGATCAGGTTTTCTGTCGAGTATAATGTTTATTCCAAACTCCTTTACACAACGTATCATGTCTTGTCCTTCTTTTTTTTTATTTATTTTTAATAATGAGGTCTTGCTGAAGGTTTGAATCCTCTTTAAATTTTCATCTTGTTCTAACTGTAAAGAATGATTTTCATTGTCTTCATCTAAATAAAAGTCATAATTGAAGACTGAGAAACAAAGCAGTGGAGTGGAGTGGTGTTGCTTTAAACTAAAGTTGCCAGCAGAGGGGAACCTCAATCCATCCCACTCCTAGCAGTCTCATGCCAGGACCAGCAATAGATGCTCAGACTAGAGAGGGCTCACAAGTCAGCAGAAGAGCTGAGACAGTTCAAAAGAATTCCAGCCACTGCAGTCAATAAGTCAGCTTCATGGGGAGTCATATCTAATGCCTCTATGGAAATGCACATGACATGGTGAATAAACAAGAGTAATTAGGGATATGCACATGCCTGCAGGACTATGACCTCACTGGAATCACAGAGATGTAGAGGGATGACTCTATGATTTGAGTGTTGGAATGGAAGGATACAGGCTGTTGAGGAAGGACAGGGAGCAGAGATGAGGAGGGGCTGTCTCCCTTCACATCAGTGACCAGATGGAATGCACAGAGCTCTGCCTGAGGATGGATGACGAACCAACGGGAGCTTATGGGTCAGGATTAAAGGCAGGGCAGGGACAGATGACTTTATAGTGTGGGACTGCTACAGGCTGCCTGACCAGGAAGACCAAGTGGATGAGGCCCTATACAGACAGATAGGAGCAGCCTCACTTTCACAAGGCCTGGTCCTCATGGGGAACTTCAAACACCCTGGCAAATGTTGGAGGGACAAACACAGCAGGGCACAGACAATCCAGGAGGCTCCTAGCATACTCTGGTGACAACTGCCTTCTCCAAGTCATAGAAGAGCCAAAAAGTAGAAGTGCTGTGCTAGAGCTTATTCTCACCAGCAAGGAGGGGCTGATGAGGAAGGTGAAGCTCAAGGGTAGCCTGGGCTGCCGTGACCATAAAATAATGCAGCTCAAGATCTTTGCAGCAGTGAGGAGGGGGAGAAGCAAGCTTGTTGCCCTGGACTTCAGGAGTGATGCATCCTTACAAAGAGGAAGTCAGGCAAAAATTCCAGGAGGCCTGTGTATATGAACAAGAAGCTCCTGGAAAAAAGTCAAACACAAAAAGGAAGCTTACAGAGAGTGGAAACAGGCATGGATAACCTGGGGAAAATATAAGTTAGAAAGGCTAGGGCCATGACAGAATTAAACCTTGACAGGGACATTAAGAACAAGAAAAAATTCTATAGGCATGCTGGTGATAAAAGGAAAAGTAGGGAAAAATGTGGACCCTGCCAAGAAGGAAATGAAAGACCGGATAACCTGGAGTATGAAGAAGGCTGAGGTACTCAACAAAGTTCTGCCTTGATCTTCACCAGTAAGTACACCAGCCCCATCACCTGAGTTGCAGAAGGCAAAGGCAGGGGCTGGGAGAATGAAGAACTGTAGAAGATCAGGTTCAAGGCCATCTAAGGCAGACGAAGATGCACAAGTCTGTGGAACTCAATGACATGCATCCACAGATCCCAAGGAAACTGGCAGATGAGGTGTCTAAGCCACTATTCATCAGGTTTGAATGGTTAGTCAGGGCATACTCTGGTGAAGATCCTACTCACTGAGAAAGGGATATAAGATCCATTTTAAAAAGGAAAAAAAAAAAGACCCAGGAGATACAGACCTTCCAGAGAGTCTCACCTCTGTGCCCAGCAAGGTCATGAAGCAGATTCTCCTGCATGTGAAAGAAGGTAGTCACTGACAACCAACATGACTTCTCTAAGGTCAAATCATTTGTATTGGGTCAGGGTGAGCTGGAGTTCATTTTCTCATAGCAGCCCCCACAGTGCTGTGCTTTGCCCTGGTGGCTAGAAGATGGTTGATAGCACACCGGTGTTTTGGCTGCTGCTGAGCAGGGCTGGCACAGCATCAGTGCTGTCTCTCCAACATTCCCCCCACATCAAGGGACTGGAAGATCCTTGGAGGGGATACAACTTGGCCAGCTGACCCAAGTTAATCAAAGTGATGTTGCATACCGTATGACAGCAGCTCAGTTATAAAAGCTAAGGAAAGGGGAAGGAAGGCAGGCATCCATTATTTACATTTGCCTTCTGGAGCAACTGCTACACGTGCTGAAGCCCTACTTCCTGGGAAGTGGCTGAACATCACTTGCTGATTGGAAGTAGAGAATAAACATTTTTCTTTTCCTCTTTGCTTGTGCATGCACAAGCTTTCAGTTTTGCTTCAGTTAACTGCCTTACCTCAGCCTATGACTCATTTTCTTGTTTTCTCTACTCTGTCCGGCTGAGAAGGGGAACAATAGAGTATCTTGGTGGGCAGCTGGCATGCAGCCAAGGTCAACCCACCACAATCCTTTTCAGTTCCCCATGTGGGGTTTGAGGGATTTGAGACAATGGCAGATTTGATTGGGATGTACAAGACTGAATTTACAGCTACTAGCACTGTTCAGCCAGGAATGAGCAGGCTCCTGTGAGTGCCACAGGGCTCATTTTCCTGGCTGTATGAGTCTAGTACTTGTCAGGGGCCACTTTTTGCTTTTGCTGCTGCTATACTGCTCATCACCTTCTTGTTTGTGCGTGGGAACATTTTGGTTTCAAACATGGTGAAACACCTGGGCTGGCCGTAGCCAGTGTGGTGCCGCTGCTTTCTGTGCTGTTGTACTGGACAGGCTGTAAGACCAGTGGGAATTTGAGACTAAGGGACTGTGATGTGAATAAGCCCATGAGGGCGCAGAGATCCACCTGCAGCCCATGGAGGACTAGGATGTGCACTGTGCTAATGGTGGGCTCTAGAAGGAGCCACTTGTTGTTAGCCAGGCTGAGAACAAGGGGAGGTGTTCATTGCAGTGTTAAACCAGATAACCTGGTCTGAAAGGACCAGGGACGGAGATTGTAACAGATATAGCTCTAAAATGTTGTAAGCCATGATTTGAGCTGTATGTTTCAGGAATTACAGTGACAGAAACTACCCAAACCAGCGGAGGAAAAGCCTTACAAGAAGCAGTTCAGTATAGCAGTGACCCAACCTGTCCTGGCTTTGGTGCTCAGTCAGTCCATACCACACACCACCTCTCCTGTCCTGAGGGACCACCATAACAGATGGAGCCTTAACTCACAGACTAAATTAATTCAATAGGCATTTTTTGACTTTTTATGGGTGTTTTTCACGGGTGATCCATAGACTTAGGGAGCAACATGTGTGTATATTCTGACAAAGAATAAGAAGGGAAGTGGTCATTAATGAGGTTGTGTGGAACCTGTGCATGATGTAAATGGTGTGGCGTAAGGAGAAATATGTGCTGGTTTCAGCTGACATAGATATTAGGTTAAGAATACTTAATTTCATTTAAACTGATGGCAATCCTGTGTACTCTAAAGAACATACTCTTGTAAATTCTGTAAATCAATACCTTGAGATATTGTGACAGGACACTGCATCTGTACAAGCTGGGTTCTGTATACAAACTATAGTCACCATTCTTCCTCTGGCAAATTTCCAGCCTGGCTGCACTGGTGCAGGGTGAGTAAGAAAATATTGCAATACTTTGGCTTCTTCTTTCTTTTTTATTTCTGCATCTTCTATCATTGTTTCATAGTGTTTCTCTAGGAAACAACTGAAGCATATAGTAGTGTATTTTTTTCTGAGGCTCTGTGAGCATAAAATGAAAGTATATCAACCTTCTCAAGGACTGAAAAGAGTCACTGCTGACCAGAGCCAGCAGACTGCCGTAGAGGTAGTCCAGATGACTCGTGGAGACCTTAGTTCAGGTGAACATCGAAGCACATGCTCATGTGAGGCACTTCAGCAGTCTCATCCACAAAAACAATTAGCCATTAGATGTTTAAGTGACTCATCATGTTTCATCTTACCAAATGGCATAAGCATGAGGTGTTTGTTTCTCCCCAGAGCCAGTAGCAAAAGCCCGATCAAGAACAGACCAAGTAAAGGCCAGTGACTAGAGAGCACCCTGGTTCCTTGCTTCAAAGAGTGTTCAAATCAGACGTTGCAGGTTTGTGGAAGTCCTCCCACAAATGACTGCACTATTACAATTCACCATTTCATTATTGTGGTTTTGGACAGGTAAATTACATTGAAATCCACTTTTGGACCTTTAAAAATTATGTAATTCAGCAGCGAGCAAATCTCAAATCTTTTGTGGCAATTACTTTTTCCTTAACATTTTACTCAGAATTAATGATGAACCTAATATATATTTGTCTCAACTAATTTACAGGTTAGTCTCTTATAAGAGTTTTACTTGTTGTTTTCATTCCTTTTTCTTCTCCTTATAATTCAGTTTTAAAAAACATTACACATATTTTCAACCTGAAAGATGACTTTTGATGAGAAGAAACTAGAATAGATTTTATTATTGTCTTTTTGTACTAATATGCCACTTTTGGGGGGTTAATTTTTAAAGTCAAAATTTCATTGACATAATTATATTTTGCAGAAGAGAAAAAAAAATCATTAAAGGTCCATTTTTGTTGATGACAGTGCTAAAATACTGTGTGTATATATATGTGACTCAAATTCCAGTAACTGTATTAACAAGCTAACATGATCAGTTTATCTTTTTGCGTTCTTTCTAGGGTAGGCAACAGAGATGGTCTTCCATCAGCAGGAGCCTTATCAGTGTGTACAACTACTGATGATAGTTTCTCCACTGGTTTGTTTTATATTGATCATTCAAAAAGAACTCACTCATATGCACACACCATTTGCAACAGTATGCACCTAAATTCTGTGCCTGTCAGAGTAATTAAATCATTACTGTCTGTAGGTCAATCAAATCAGAATAGGGCACACAGGTACTGCAAGACTGCAGTGATCAACACTTAGTTGTTTTTGTAGAGGGTATGCTGAGGAAAATGTTGTCTTCCTAATTGGCAGGAAGCCCCAGAACAAAACCATAACCAGGAATTATGATTTGTGCTCTGTCTCTGGTTTCTCATGATTGAGACAGCAAACAATCCATCACTTAGGTTTTGTTTTGTCATAAGAAAAAAATATGCATTTTATATCATGGCTCTCTTTATATGTGCTAGCTTGTTGTGAGTCAATATAAAGAGAACCATGGTAAAATGTGTTTCAGATTAATTACCAGCTCATGACTTTATGCCAGTTCCATTATTTAACTGCATTGATCACTGAGAGATATGACAAGCTCACATATCCTAGGGTTTATACGGCACCCCATGATTTAAAAATGGAAGCTGACCTTCCTGTTTTTAACCACACTGATCTGTCATGTGAGAGCTGTGCTGCTCTTGTAGAGGGTGCCAAGTCTAGCTAAGCTGCTCATTGCCTCATGAGCCAAGCAAACATTGTGCTGGACTGTCCGTGCCCCAACAGAGACCTCATCTAAATCAATGTCTGGTAAGCTAAGCCTATGGGGATATTCTAAGGAGAGTTTCCATAGCAGAGGCATGTGTGACGGCAAATAAAGTTCCTTACACAGTTTTGCTTGTCTTCAGGACAGAACAGAGAGCACCAACGATGATACTCACTAAAATGTAGCAGAAGAGCCAGTGAGACTCGCATGTTTATGTAGTGCAGCTCTTAACACACACTGAAGCTAGTGGGACTTAATTAGAGGAACTTTCCAACAACATTCTCATCTGAGGACCGAAACACAGAGCCACTCTGAATTAGTGGGCTCTCATGAAAACATTGGCATTAACAATTAGTATCACCCTCCACCGTGAGTCACAAGTGCTAAGACATGTGTAGGGAAGACTTGTTGCAAGAAAGAGGCTGCCTCTGGAAACCATTCCACCTACATTTTGTAATTCCCTTCTACCTCACAAACTTCTTAAAAAATAATGTATGGCTTACACTAAGAGCCCATAAAAAAATTCTTAGTTAAAATATTTCCCCATGACAAAGGTGGAAGTCACACATTCATGATGGACAAGCCCCACTCTTCCCAGCAATGTCATTATCTCTGACTACATGGGAACGTGTTAGAAACATTTTAGATGAGTGAGCAAAGAACACTATTTTAAAAAAACATCAGGAAAATCATGATCCCCTGTAATTTTTGTCATCTTCAAAAATCTTCCCAGGCCATAATTCAAAGTAACACTCCACTCTTCTTATGGCTTGTTATTTCAAAAAAGTCTGTGTATTTTGCATAAATATAAATAAGAACAGCTCTTCTGCACCAGACCGAAGGTCCCTCCTGCCTGTGGCCATAAGCTCGATGGCCACAAAAGCACTTCCAGCTATGGAAGACAGGCAGTGCCCTCCTCACAGCCTCTCACCTTTTTCAATTCACAGACCTCCCAAACCTGACATAGTTACTGTGCATTAACCAGTCCTCAGGGGAATCCTTTTTCATGAATTTGTCCATCAACTCATGCATGATTTAAGTGCCCTTTCACACCCTGACCCCTATCAGCCTGATGAACCAGGGCCTCTGCCTGTTGATGCATCCCAACATTCATTTTGGAGGAGACATCAAACAGATGTCCCTGCCTGGTACACTGCACTCATGATTTAATAGATCCCTGAGGAAAAGCCTCACCAGCTTGCTCAGATATCTGAGACAATCACTCACCATGCCATGCATGCCATACCCAGGCCAGCTGAAGGTTTGCCATCGAGGAAATAGTGCTAGGTTTTCCTGAGGCAGGAACAGTGAGATCCTTGGGGATATGGTAGGATAACTCACCAAAAGTTACAGTGATAGAGACCTACTGAAAGGCAGAGCAGGGGTAGTTTGGACCCTTGGAATGCCTCTGTACAGACAAGTGGGATTCCCAAAATAAAAGTAACACATTGCCACTTGGAATTAAGAATATAGCTCTTGTTTGTTTCTTTTGTTTTATTTATTCATTCTTGATGCCTTTATGCTTTTGCTGACTGTTAGAAAGTTAAAAAAAAAAAAAATACAAAACCAGCATCTACATGGACTAATGAGCAATGTTCTTTTATTCTGCAAGCAGCGAGGAGGAGATTGGCTTTTTACATGCCAAAAAAAATAAAATTACTAATGCAATGTCTTTCACCCTGTGACATTCATGTGTGCAGGCAATGGGATTTTTCAAAACTCTTTTCTAACATCCTGAGCCAGAGCATGCACGCTGGAAAATATTCTGCTTGATAGGGCCTCCGAAGTTTTTTTCTTCCTCCTGTTCCCACCTTGGATGGTCTCCCTGTCTGAAACTCAGTGGCACAGTAAAAAAACAAGTTACCTGCCTGTTTGTATTCATAGATTCTGTCCCTCTGTGTGCCTTGGATCTCAAAAATATTTTTGAGACTACAGACAGAGAATCACTGCACCACACACAAAAAATCCTTGAGCCATTCCAGAGACTAACTCTACTCCCAAACACAGAGAAGCACATTTCTGCTTCATCAGAGGTAGTATGTGTTGTTACTCCTTAAATCAAGTGTTCAACAATTCCAAAATTGATTTTAAAACCGAGTCATCATGGAAGCAGAAGTCAGGTGCTCAAATCTGTGTCAGAATTTCAAAACAAATATTAAGCAACGTAAGAAATGACTCATTCATCTTATTACAGGGTTTCTCACTGGTGCAGTTGGATGAAGTGAATGAAAACAGGAAGAGAAGCATGAGCTGCTTTCCAACGACTTTTTCAACTCAGAAACAATAGGAGCATCTGGTCCATCACATCTAAAGCTGCCATCAAAGCCACATTTCAAAAGATCTTCCCCACCAGTAAGAAACCATCCTCTCCAACCAACTACTTGCCTTCTCTGCTCTGGATTACACAAGAAATTAATCAGATGCTTATAACACTGTGGCTGAAAAGTCTGAGAGGTTTTTTTTGTTTTGTTCTTAGGGGATAAAAAAAGAACAGTGAATGACTTTAGCAAAAGAAGTTCTTCTAGCCCCTTTGACACTTTTTTATTTCTCATTTCCAGATGATATTCTAGCCTGGACTTGCAAACACAGCAATCAGGTAGCCAAGGAAGTGACAGGTTTCCTATCGACCTATTTTTAAACAAAGGGAATATGTTTCCCTGGAGCTGATATCAGAAGATGCTCTCAATTAGTCTGCATATTAAATAAACCTGGTGGAAGGAATATTGAAAATATCTGCTTTCTACACACTCTTTTATTACCTATTATGCTTTAGCTAGCAAAATACATCTTCTGATGCTCTAAATTGCTAAAGCTGAACTCAGTGTCAGCCTGGAGAAAAGTATGGTAGCTGCTGTCATCCTTCCCTCCCTCTCTAGACCATGTCACTCTGGCTGCAGGCTCTCTGGGAACATTGGATAGGATAAGGCAAAGGCATCAGTCATGTCTCCCTGCTCTATATCAGGGTGTGAGCATAAAGTAAAGCTGAATGATGAATGCAGAACTGTCTCCAGCAAGTTATTTGTTAGTAGCTGAAAGAAGAGGAAAAGTTAAGATGTTTTAAGAAAAGGGTTCTGATGAAGTCAGTAGTCTTGGTGTGATTTAGTTTTGCTAAAAAGTTAATCCATCTGAATTAAGCAAAACTAAATAATTTTGCATTAGATGAAGACGCTGTGCATACAATTATCTGTTACTCATTCCACTAAGCCTGGTGTTGCAGGACAGGACATGACAGGCTCAATACAGCTGAGCCTGAAAATTCTACTCTGTGAAAAACCCATTTTCCCTCCTTTTTAAGTATTCATTCTGAATATGGTTAATACATTTGTGGTCATCTGATGCACTTTTTGGTTCTTGTGTCCTGTTCAGTATGACTCTCAATTTTGATCTGCAGACCTGATACCATTTAGTAAGTTATTTTTAGAAAGCCTGAAGAACCCACATGCTTTTTGGATTTATTCGTTAGATCTTCAGCTATCTGATTTAGACACTCTCGCTGCTAAGATGAGAGATAGTAGTTTGTAACGTGCCAAATGTTATGACACAGAAAACTTCTGTTAAAACTATGCCTGAAGCAAGTGTTCTCATAATGTTCTTAAATACTTTCTGGTTTCACTGAGATCAAGCCCTTACTTAGGCAGAAGGCTCAGATTTTATGCTGTAGTTTGATCTGTAAGTAATCCCCACCTACACTCTACATTAAAGAAAGAAAACCAAAAAAAAATTACAAGGAGGGTGAAACTTAGATCTTTACTATATTGTTGAGATATGTTGTTGTGATGGGAAGGACGTAAATTGAAAAGGACAGCAAAATGCCATGTGGTGCTCTAAGCATAGGCATGAGGAGCACACAGATATGTCCTAGGTACCTGCGCAGTTCAGAGACCACCTTATCCTTCAGACAGTTTTCTGTTGTACCTCATCAGCTGTGTAGGAAGACCTTAAAATTAGAACAGTGACTGACATTCCTGAGCCTGGGAAAAGTTATATTAGGAGTTGCACTTCACACTGCCTTTCTTCCCTTCTAATAAAAGCAGGAAAATGCAGAAATTATCAAGCCATACTAGTTAGCAGCTTCAAATAAGTAAATGTTTCAGCTGGTAAATAGAGATATTGTTCTGTTTTCCTTTCACTCAAACAGCATCCTGAGAAAATTATTCCTTCTAATAGTAATTTTATATATATATATATTTTGCCCTTTTCTATGTCATATCATTAAAATACTACCCATAGGGAAAATTGCTCCATGCACTGACTCAGATATCACAAACTAAAGTGTATCTTTGTTTTCACCAAGTCTGAGTTAACACAGGAGAAACCATAACCAAATTGTAAGTCTGTTTTAAAAATGGTTATGGCTACAGCTCAAGGAAACCTCCAGTGTGTACACTGTTCATAAAAACAATTTGTCAAATTTCCCCAGACTGGATTTCACTGAAATCATAGCAATCATCAAAGCTTTATCTCTTTTGTAAAACCTCACAAGATGCACCTCACTAGGACACTATTAGAGAGGGCAGTGGTGCTCAGTGGTGACCCTACAGCACACCTGAGCCATACTGGATGATAATGCCAACTCACAAAAGCACAGCTCAGGGAAGGACACCTTTCACACACTGACAGTATATTTAATATCAAAGCAGCTCATCTCTTCCCTATCATAGTACCATTGTCAAAGCAGTCACATGAAATGGGACCAAAAACTACACATTTAACTTACCTGCATTAAAAAAAATGAAACTTACTCAGAATGAAAAAAGAAAATACCATAACCATTATTTAGTGACGGGCAGGGCTGGATATGGGAACATTCAGCTGTTCTTTTAGGTCAGCAGAGAAGAACAAATAAAACCAAAAGGTATTCTTCTGAACTAGGAAGCACAACAAATTTTCTATCTCCTTCTATCAAGTGCCATCTGAAATTACTTCTTGTGTATATAGCTTCTGAGAGGAGTTTTCTTTTCTAAAACCTTTAGAAAGCTTTTCTCTCAAAAACAATATCAACAAACTCAGTGAATTGTCTTTCAACCACACTACAGGTTTTGGAGTTGCTACACTGTTGTGGGAGTAGCAATCTTCTCACAGTTTTTCGGAATGAGGAGACCGACTGTGATTCAAACTGCTAGTACCCTTTGTGGTTTTGGATGCTTACAAGTTTTCATCTTATGAAAGGTTATCTCATTTCTGTTTGGAAACACCAGACTTCCTATTTCTCGTTGATTTTCTTTTCATCAAACACACTCATCTGCTGAGAGGTGAAGTAAAATCCATTTGAAGAAGAAACAGAAATATTTGATAAATACTGTTCAAGCAGATCACAGAAAGAAAATGACAGGAGCTACCAAAAACCCTCTCAAAAGCTGGTTCATTCCTGTTTCCCCAAAAAAACACTAGTGATTGCCACCACTCCCTTACCACTCTCAGACATCAGGTTCATGTTTTAGCATAGCCAATTTCTACACTTTGTGGATCTTGCCCAAAATGTAGAGTAGTCAAGCCAGAGACAGAAAACAGATCACTGCAGTCCAGGCTGAAATCTATCTCAGATATCTTTGCACTGTTATGAGTTTCAACAGTTGTGCACCACATGGCTTTTTCTTAGCTAACATCTCCCTTCCAAAGTCAGCATGGAGGCAGAGTCTCCAAGCACTGGGACAGAGTTTGGAGAAGGTCCCAACCACTTCTGCTCATACCTGAATGATCTGATGAAATTTTGTGAAGTGTGCATTGTTTACTATCTTCACTAGGCAGAGAAGCAAAAAGCTGGCAGTGAAATTGCATGACCATGGCATGTTCAAACATTGACAATTACTACTTCAGCAGAAGCATGTTGAGCCTTCAGGCAGTATCTGATACCCATTAGACACTCACCATGTTTCACCAGAGAAGCAGTCCCTGTATGAAAGAGGTTGGCTATGCACTTAACCCCATTTACTGAAATACTGAGGCAAAATTCAGCCACAAGGAAATTCATCTGCTTGAAGGACTGCATCTGTACAGGATTTGTGTGACAAGGTTATTTTGAGGGGGGGAAATGTCTGCAGGTGCGTTTTCCCTGAGAAGATGCCAGAAACTTCCCCTGTGTCTCATAGAGCCAATTCCAGCTGGCTCCAAGACAGACCCAATGCTGGCCGAGTCTGAACCCATAACTGGTGGTGTAAGTGCCTATGGGATAGTCTATTAAAGGGGAGAGAAGTTATTGCACAGAAGCTATTGCAGACAGAGAAGAGAGTGAGACTATGTGAGAGAAACAACCCTACAAACACCAAGGCCAGTGCAGAAGGAGGAGCAGGAGGTGCCCCAGGTGCTGGGGCAGAGATTCCCCTGCAGCCCGTGGTGCAGCCCATGGTGAGACAGCTGTGCCCCTGCAGCCTTTGGATGTCTGTGGTGGAGCAGAAATCCACCTGTAGCCCGTGGAGGGCCCCACACTGGAACAGGGGGATTCCAAAAGGAGGCTGTGACCCCATAGGAAGCACACACTGGAGCAGGTTTGCTGGCAGGACTGGTTATCCTGAAGGAGTCCCACACTGAAGCAACCTGCTCCTGAAGGACTGCACTACAGGGGAAGCCTTCACTGGAGCAGTTTGGAAGGACTGCAGACCATTCTGGGGGAATGGTCTTTGGAGAAGTTTGTGAAGGTCTGTCTCCTATAGGAGAGACCCCACAATGGAGCAGGGGAAAGAATCCTTCCTCTAAACAGGAATACGTGGTAGAGACAACAGGTTATGAACTGTCCACGACCCACATTCTCCACCCCCTGTGCCTCTGGGAGTGGGAGGCAGAGAATTGGGAATAATGTTAATTCCAGAAGGAAGGGAGGTTGAGGGGAAGGTGTTTTAAAGATTTGGCTCTACTTTTCATTTTCCTACTCTGACTTGAGTGGTACTAAATTCAATTACTTTCCCCAAACTGACTTTGTTTTGCCTGTGATTCCAGCAGCTGGGTGATCTCTCCCAGTCCTTGTCTCCCTGCACAAATATATGTCTGTCCCCTGCCCAGCTGAGGAGGGGAGTGTTAGAGGGCTTTGGTGGGCACCTGGCATCCAGCCAGGGCCCAACCTCCATAGCATTCTTGTTTCAGCTCTTCAGTTGTTACAGCTCACGAAGATAATGTGACTGTGAAATAGTTTTTTTTCTGTCTTTTTTTCTGTCTTTAGTCACAGATGAGCTCCCTAATCTAACCCACTGTATGATCTCACCAGTTTGTATCTTTACAACTGAGAGTGTATGTAACTAAGTAGAGCTAATTTCATTCATAAAGGCAAATTTGCCTTGGAAACTCATTTCATCTGTGACTATGAAGGGTAGAGTCAAGGTTATTCAAGTACAGGGGGAGAACTAAGGCAAGGGGTAACAGCGTTTAACAACAGCACCACTGCTAAAAGAAATGCTTGTTAAGTCACAGTATCTTTATGAAAAGTTTGTTTCATTAAATTATTTTTTTCCCTTCATTTCCAAAGACTAGCCATGAAAAGTTCATGCTATGCAAATGTAGTCATGATCAACTGGCTAAATACCTACATTACGTATTCCTGTTGTTTAGTGGGAGTCTGTAACAGGTGGTATAAAAAAAGCAGTACAAATCTTAGAATGCAATCTGATTGCATACTACAAAAAAACCCCAGCAGTTATAACCCGTTCCAACCAACAACTTGAAAAATGTTCTACATTTCTTCTGAAAATGTGTACATGTTCCTCAAGTGGCAAAATTGAATAGCCTCAAGGACTTCAAGAATGTGACCAAAAAAAACCAACAACAATGACAACCACAACAACAACAAAAATAAACCAAACTAAATGGGGTTTTTGAGTTATAAAAACAGTGTAAAGTTGTTGAGATGTTCAAGCTTCTTCTAAATATTACACATATGACAGCGAGGGATAAATAAACTTGTGATCAATTATTTATTTACTCTGCAGGAAAGAGAACTGAAAAAAAGGCTGAGGATCACAGTAGGAAAGAATAAATCAATTAGTAGCATCTTTAAGAGGAAAACAGCTACACAAAGTGGCACAATAATTTGAGAGTTTTACCTCAATTACTGTCTCTCTACTGATCAGAAACTAACCTAACACCATAGGTGCAATTGCAGAGCAAATGAGTTCTTCTTATAGCTGGTATACTTAGAAAATGTAACAATGTAAATGAATTGGTTTTTCCATTGTTTGGCATCCAGTAAAATCTTCTGCAGCAGTTAAAAATGTTCCAGTGCTTTATACCTCTTTCTCTCCCTGTAGAGTGGAAGTGTGGTGATGACAGTCACCAGCCACATTGCCCTTCCTGTTCTGCATGAGTTGTCTTTATCTTCCTTGCCTTTATTTATACTTGCAACACCAGCTCCTTCTGATGATAGACTAATTATCAGGACAATTGGGTAAAGCATCTGCTTATTAGCACTGACAAGAAAACAATGGAAATATAAAGGACCTTGTTTGTAAACAGAACCTATTTCTTCTACTGTTTCTTAACCTCTCTGGAAACTCAGAAAACCCAACACTGAGTGTGATGGTGTTTCAGTAAGTGGTTGCTTGATAAAAATATGTTTGATTCCATGTGGACTTTAGCTCTTACATTTCTCTTTCTGTCATCCTTCTAATATTCAAGGGAACAGATTATTAGCCTGTATTTAATTTATCTAAGCATTGTTTTGGAAACCAAATTCATTGTGACCTACTTGAGCATTTTAACTTAGATTTCATTCTCAGCATGGCTGAATATGGCAAATGCAATTAAATTGTGAATAAACTGTCAGACTGTAGAAAACTCACATCATATGGGGATAGTTGATGTAAAGAAGATTTTGTTTGGTATTCCTGACTCACAGATCACTCAGGGAAAACAAAAAACCCAAGCTAAGTATTATGGGGGCTAGACAGACACTTAGCTGCCAAATTGGTGTTCTGGTTGACTCTTGGTTGTTACCATTCTCTGCCAGCTGTAGCCAACGCTGGAAAATGGATTACAGAAGAACACCCTTATCCATGTAAAAATTGGTTTATCCAGCCAGATATTTTGAGTTGATCTACCTGATTGTTCCTCATGTGGATGATTCACAGTTCATGAGATCATTTCATCTACAATATTTTCTTGGCTGCTGGCAGCAAAAAGCTGGTAATGATAATCTCTTCATCTAAGAGAGAAATGTTCAGAAGTGGGAAGACCCCCTTATAGATTATCCAGAGCTTTTTGGGGATGATGGACCCCAGCAGCTGCTGGGCAAAGTACACTACCTACCACAAATGCCAAGAGAAAGCACTGGCAGAAAGAGAGATCCTCCTCAACTATACAAACCCACTTCTTGCAGATGTTAATACACTAGCAAGTCCTCAAACAAACATCTTGAAATTAAGAGGATATTATATAGCAGGCAGCTCCAGAGAGTCACTCATTGTCAAGCAAAGTTGATTAGAGTATTACCACAGAATACAATAAAATGAAAATACAAGGAGGTAGGGTTAGCATTTATTGTTTTTCATTACCTAGAAAATTTTATCAGTTATTGTTTTTCATTATTTTGTGGGAGATAAAATAGTTGCAATCCTTAAATCTGTGAACCCTGAACACTGAATTCACTACTGAAAAAAAGAAGTCCTTACCAGGGTAGGGCATATTTTTAGAGTACCTCAGACAATTCTTTAAAGAAAAAGGTTAACTAAGCTAAAAAGAGATTATTGCAAGAATTTTGATAGCATCATAAGTAAATGCTACTCTACAAAGGTTTCTTTGGGCAAGCACTGCACAGGCCATAAAATTACTGCCTTGAGGAGACTGCAGTCAAAGTTCATTTACTCTTGAAAACAATTGTGACACACTACTGTTCTTTACACAGCTTAAAAGATGTGTAACCTAATAACCAGAGTAAATAAATTGCTGATTTGGCAGTCCTTTCTTGTCCAGAAAACAATAGAGTTATTCATTAGGATATATAGCTTAGAAATATCATGAGGTGCACTAAAATGTCACTAAACATTTTCAGGTGAGTTTAAGAATCTTAATAACATGCAGTTAGTTAGTACAAGCTTTTATTTTTAGAACTGCCTTTTTTTTCCCTCACCTCATTCACTCTTCTACCCCCAACAACTTTTTACTTTTTTTTAAATCATTCCTTTCAGCAGATATTTGTAATGTCTTAATACTTCCAGCAGAATCCACGACTTTAAAAAAAAAAAATTAAAACATGAGGCTAATTGTGGATGTAGTCACTTAACCCAGGAATCCAGTTCTGCAGCACTTTTGGAATAAGCAGAAGTAAGCCCACCACGGCAAGATGCAGTGAAGTCACTGCAATAATTCCTCAGCAGGCCCTACTCTCCCTTCCATTGACATGATCTCCACCTCTGCACCTCTCCCATGATCTCCTACTCAGACACCCTTTTCTGTATCTTGGGCAGCTTTCTTCAGCTATGGGAGGAAGGCAGACTGCTATACTGTTGCATTTATTCTGGTTGTGTCTGAACAGAAGCTTCTCCTACACCACACTTCATCACTGCAAAATTGTCTCGCTGGTTACAAATGTAGCCTTGCTGTTACGTTTGTTTGAAACTTTGAGCTTTGCTGTGTGATGTTCGAGTACGCACATCCCTCACCTTCTGTTCTCTTTTCAAATTGCTTTTGTGCCATTTTTTCCTGTGCTTTCATGTAGAAGGGGATTACTACTCTGACAGCTCTTCTATGATAGCCCCTTCAGGCTGCACAAAACACTTTCTCACATAGATTAGACAGCACCAAATGGTGTTGTTGTTGCTCCTGCTGCTGCTGCAGACACTGAAAAGTACACACTTACCTCAGAAGTCACAACAGTGCATGTGGAATAAAGTGCCAGGACTAACAGGACAGGAATAAACTTTGCTCCTGCAACTATGTAGGCCACAAGGAACAGGATCAAAGCAGCTGAACATTGAGGTGTTTCATACTTCATCCACACTCCACTTCACTCTAAATAACTAAGACTTATTTGAAAGAGTGGTGAGATAGAATTTAAAGTGGCAGGAGGAAAAAGTAGTCTGAAGATATCCAGAGAGTACTTTTAACAGCCTTTGGAACAAATCAAGATCCTGGTCCCTGGTTGTTTCACATGAATGTCTTTCCTCTATAGACAAGGTCTGCACTTGTAAAGGTGAGGAAGATAAAGACGGTTCATGTAGAACAGAAATGGCGGTGTGGCCAGTGAGTTGTTTATTTGGCTTTACAACTTCCTGCCTTTTTTAATGCAAGGCTTCTCCAGGTCCTCCCAAGATACCACCCACCCCTTCTCATGTCTGTACCATATCTGAAAGAGATTTGCCTCTGCGAATAGGGAAGAATTTTGGGGAAATTTTAGGGGTGCATTACTTGCACTAAAGTCCCTGCTATTAGTGTACCACTGGGACAGGGCTGCAAAATGAAAATGTGTCATGGCACGAAAGAAATGAACACGTGGGCTCTACATGCTATATTTTACTTGCTATTTACCTTTGCAACGTGTCTTGCTGTTCTCTGCCCAGTTTCTCCTTGAAATTATAGGATTGCTTGGGTTTGCATTTTTTTTCCATTTTTACAATTTTGTAGATCTATCTCTCTACATCCATTGTCTCTCATGACACTCTGCTAAACAATCATACATTTCTCTGTGACAGACAGTTTCTCACAAATCCATTGTTGTTGATAGCTCTCCTGCAGCCCATCCATTAATTTCTCTACAGGCCATTATTATTTCCACTTTTAACTCTGTTTTTAACCCCCAACACCAAAAAATACTGAGGTCTTTAGGGATTTTTGTTAATCTTGGTTTTTTTCTTGTGGAGAATCTTGTTTATTTCTATAACAATTAACTTTTGCTTTTCTACTCCCCTCTTCTCTTTCACTTTGTCTTCCTCTTAGATGTTACCCCATTGCACTATAGACTCTTCTGTGTGTTTGGAAAGTACCTAGCATATCATTGTCACTACACATGTCTGCCACTGCTGTAAGAAAAATACCCTAATTTACTGCTTAGGAAATATCATACTGTGTTATCTCCTGAAATTTGTACAATCATATGGTCACCCGAGTCTTACCAATCAACCCATTAAAACTATTCAGGGGAAATGCATCAAGGACAAATTAAATTTGTAGCAAGTTAATCAGTCACATAAATGTCTTTGTATCATAACCATCTATACTTCACTTTTAAGTGTAGAGTATCCAAACAGAAAGATTTCTAAGAAATATCAATAGTTCTATAGGGACATGCCCTGATCTTTCCTTTTTAATTTTGTACAAATTTATTTACAAAAAATATCCAAGAAACAGCTACTAACTGCACTTCTTTCGTTGAAGCAGCCTGTCAGAGATAACTTGGCAGAACAAATTTGGCTTTGGTTTAGGAGGCTGTTGTGAGCACTCAATTTACTTTGGACAAAAAAAAGCTTTTATATATTCAATGACTTGGATTATCCTTGCTATGAACAGCCCAGGCTACTAACAGTCAGTAACATCCCAACTCCTCATTCCCTCACTTGGTGCTGTTCTCCCACAGCAATTCTCTTTAAAACAAATTCATTGACAAGCAACCTTTTCATGTGTCTGAGTAAATTAGAGTCAATAGAATCATAGAATGGCTTTAGTTGGAAGGGACATTAAAGGTCATCTAATTCAAACTCTTCTGCCATGGGCAGGGACACCTTCTACTAGTCTAGGTTTCGCAAAGCCTCATCCAGCCTGGCCTTGAACATTTCCAGGGATGGGGCATCTGCATCTTCTCTGGGCAACCTGTGCCAGTGCCTCATCACCCTCACAATAAAGAATTTCTTCCTAATATCTAATCTAAACCTGCTCTCTTCCAGTTTAAGACCATAATTCTTGTCCTATTTCTACAGGCCCTTGTAAAAAGTCCCTCTCCAGCCTTCTCCCACTAGGCCCCTTTCAGGAAACACCCTACCACCACTCTAAAACCTTGTCAAGCTTCTTAAGAAATTCATCAAGTGCTCCTCACGAGCCGAGCAAATTCCTAGAAATCTACTCCTAACAAGAACATGAGTTCTTTTACTGTTTGTGTGCCCTGCTCTTGCCAGTCCAGCAGCTCGTGTCTGCTGGACCAAAACGGCCCCACATGCTCAGCAGGTCATGCTGGACTCCTAGCAGCCAGCAGCTCTGGAGCAGACTACAGATCACCTGGTGCCTCCTATCACATTATTTATAACCCATTTTATTTCTGAGCTGCTCACACAGTTTAACTGTATTTGGAAAAGGCTGAAGGGATAGAGTGGAAGTCCAGTGGGGAAGTCCCTGTCTACCTGGGCTCACCCACTCCTCACACACATACTGGTGAATATTGTCTCAAGAGTTCAGCAAAAGGTTACTCACTTTTTGACTCCAATTTGTTGTTACTCAAATTGAGAGAATTTGGGAACTGCTTGCAAAGGAGGCAAACTTCATCATTCCATGCACAAATGTGTGGTAATTGGGGGAAGAATGTGCTGGATAAGGACTCTAACTGATGAGCACTTTGAGTCCGGCTTGGGTACATCTTGTCCTTGTCACTGTGACTGATTAACATTCCTTTTGTTAAGGTTTTCATCTGGGGAGGGAGGTTTGGTTTTGGGGTGTTTTGTGAGTTTGAAGAGGGTTGTTATATCTTGGGTTTGGTTTGGGGTTTTGTTTTTTGGTTTGGTTTTTTTTGTTTGTTTGTTTGTTGGGTTTTGGTTTTGTTTTTGGTTTTGGAGGTTTTGTTTGTTTGGGCATGTTGTGGGTTTTTGTTTGGTTTTGTTTGTTTGTTTGTTTGTTTGTTTCAAATGCTTGGGAATAGGAGAGATAGAACTCCCTGAACAATTTCTTCTTTATCAAGTACTGTACAGACCTAAAGCAGCACGTACTAGTGCTATGTTAACACGTTACATGGCAGAATATGTTATGTGTTAAACATGTGAAATTTAGTGAAATAAGTATTTAAAAAAGATTAAATCATAAGTGACAAATGATGCACACAAACAAGCAGCAAAATTCTTTCCCCTGGCAAGCAAAATGCTACAAAAACAGCTATCTTCATATCAATCTAAATCAGAGGAGTATCCAAAGTATCAGACAGGCTTTAAAATATCTGGGGCATGACTTTCAAGTATAGAATGTCAGTAATTAATATCATGCAAGATACCTTTTTTCCCCAAAAAGTGACATAACACTGTTATCAGCACCTAAGGTTCAGACTAGGTTAGATATGGCTGAAACTTCATTTTAGTTCCTGTTTTGTGAACACTGGCTTTCAGTATGTTTTGGAGAAAGCTGCTCACTTCACTTTATTTTATCACTGTTTACTTATCAGCTCTATGATATCTGCAAACCAAGAACTGAAAAGTTTAGCTGATTAATTCTTGTCAATTGCAATGTAAAAATTGAAAGGAATTTATCTGCTCATATTTTGGAACAAGAAAGGATAAAGTAGCAGCTGCAGTAGGAGGAGTGGTAAACACCCTCAGTATAATTGCTTTTTGATCTTTGAATCTCAGCAAGAGAAAAAGTGTGCTTTTTCTTAATTACCTGGATTACCACAGTCTTTAGAACAGGTTAGAAGTTAGAAAACTCTGTGAGAACAGTTCTTACACAAAAACAACTTATGTGCCTGAAATTCTATCAAAGGCTTAGGACCCTTCCCAGATAACTGCCCATATTGTTATCATCAGCCTGGTTGCACAAGACTGTGCGAGAGTTATTCCATCTTTCTCATTCCATCTTTCTTATTTCATCATTTTGCGGAGGTTCCAGAATAAGTCAGTTTCTCTCCCATGTCTGTAGGATCCTCCCTGAAATATTACTTCTCCTTATATTGTGATACTAAAGAGAAACAACACAAGAAATCCTCTTCGTCCACTACGAATAGGTGGCCTTCAGCACATCATTCTTTTGTGTTGAAATTAATTAACTTTTCCACATATTATGAGCAAAATATCTTGACCATAACATTGTGGACTTCCATGCAATGCTGTTAAAGATCGTGTCTCTGTGAGCAGCTTAGCAGGATCTCAATGTCTTTTGGGGTGACACAAGGCAGAAAGAACATGAATAGTCTTGTACATGCTGGATGGAGAAACATTATTACTTAAGCCAAATGCAAAAGAGTAGGTGAAGAAGAACATAAAGTCCCAGTGACCTCTCCAGTCCCTGATTCTAAATTCCTGCTTTTATCACCCTCACAGTCATAACCCTCACCCCACACCCACAGGAACCTCTCCAAGGATTAAAGGGAGCTCCAGGGCTCCTTAGCACTTCCCCAAAGACCTCCTACCAGCTAGCAACCCCTGCCAGATCCCAGCCTCCCCTTTCTGTTGGACCTGGATCGGAGACACACAGACGGTAATTTTCCAGTGTTTGCAGCTTCTCTACTGTGTCTCCTTGGGGTAGTTTCCTTACACTGCCTTCCACCAGTTTACCAGACAGAAATCAATGGTATTTAAACCAGGGCTAGGACTGCTTAAGTAGCATTATTTTTCCTATTCTATAAAACTTTTAATGAAGCTGTAACAGTGGTAAATCTCTGGATAAATACTATCCTAGACAAGTCTAAATGAAACAACAGAAAATCTTTGCAACTGTTCTCACAACTGATTTACACTCACTGGCAGAAGGGTACAGTCTTCCATTTTAAATCTCAATACCACCATACTTCAATCTCCTTCTCTGTTAAGTACCTGAGCACTTATCTTGATGCCCATTACTAGACCATCTGATGTCCCACAAGGATTATATTAACAATAACAAATCTCTCATCTTCCTCATCATGTAGTGGTTGGAACTTGATTAGGAATAATTTTAGGCGCTGTTACTCTTGTGTTCCCCTCAGGGAGAAAACAAGTCTTGTTGACTGAAACATTAGTAAACAGGATTATGACAAAACAAATCATCGAAGTAAAAGAGCTGGGGTGTGAGGCCCAAAGCATTTAGAGAAATGCATTAGTCATACCTTGGAAATCAGTCAAGAATTTGTGTAAGGGGGGCAGAAAGCTAGTGAGGTCAAAAGGTAGGCAGAACTAGCTGTAAATAACTTCCCTCAAGATAGCTGACTAACACAACATGCATGAGCTGAAACTTGTTTATTCGAACACTGTGAACCCAGAACAAGTTTCTGTTTGTTAAATATCTTGGAGCTAGAGGCAGATGCAAGAGGTAAAAGTTACTCCCTAGTTACCAAGAAAAAGTAACCTCCTCTCCCACACCTCTCCACCAAGGGCTGGAATAGTGATGATCAAACAAAAAAACCCTTAACCTCTGGGAAATACATTCGCCTGAGACAGGTGGGACAGGAAAACAGTCTGCATATCCCCCTTGGGTCATGTTTACACACCAGATGTTTGGTATAGCCCAGAACTAATCAAGGAAAGGAAGGCACGACACACTGGTCTGGAATTTCTCAGCGTCTCTTCTCACTCTTGTTTTCTTTCTCTGTCCATGCCACTTTATGACCTTGACATTTTGTTGCTGGAAATACATATTTTGGCAAAAACTGCAGAAAAAATAGCGCTGGGCACCAGTGAAAGCACCCTGAATAAATGGGTGAACCAAAGCTGAACCAAAAAGCACCCTCTTAGAAGAAAAGTTTTAAACAATGTCTAAAACAGTAGGATCGTATTATTTTATGATTCTTTGTCCAGTCAGCTTCTGGATAGTGGATACTCAAACATTTCATCAATTATATTTATTCCTCTGCAGATATTATCTATATTCTAACATGTTTTCATTATGCATTTTAAGGAGGGAAATAATAGAAGTGAGCACAAACAGAAAACTATTCCACTGAATTAATAAACTTTTCAAACTCCAGTAATACAGCTGAAATGTAATGAACATGTCAAATTAAAACTCCTATAATGATCTAAGCCCACCTCATGGCCTACTCCTGCTCTATCTCAAGTCACTTAGAATCAGTCTGGTGATGTCTGCCCCATTTCACAACTGACCTTAAAAGCCATCTGAAATTTAAAGCTGAATGAGTTTCATCCCAGCAATGTCAGGCAGATCTTTTCTCCCTGAGATCAGAACATCACAAAACACCCCTACTTCACTGTTAGAGTGAAAATATTATTCATATAGTCAAAATCACGACAAAAATTTTAACAGGAGGAGGATGAAGGCTGTATGTAATTGCCAGCTGAAGTGAGAATAGTTTTTGAGTGCAGCTCACAGCAAGGTCACTGCAAAACCATCTTTTCACAAAAACACACCTATCACTATGGTAGTCACTCCATTCCATTACTGTCATAGATATGTACATTATTGGAAGGAAATAAATACTCACTGATGCCCATTCCTCTCTGGAAGGGGAGGAGAAAATTTTAACTTTGTCATTTTTAGAGCTGATCCAAATTTCTTGCTATAACTATCACATATTAAGTATTTAAGTTTAATTGTCATTATCACCAAACAAAAATACCTAATTTTTCCAGAAGATATGCCAAAATGACATCATTCTGTTTGAACTGTTATTAATATGTGATCTCATTTGAATATATCCAAATATCAACTTGTATGAGTTTCAGTACAGCAAAAGTAATAAAGCCAATTATAAAAGAAGTAGATATTTCAGACACTAAACTGGTTCTTCAACAACATAACTGCAATTCATCACAAGACTGGAACTTAGTTATTATTATTTCAAGGGATGATATTAGAGAAATAATAGGTTAATATCTATTGTGTAGTGTAATTCAATGAACTGCTTCAGGATGAATATGATAAGGCATAAACAAGTTTTGACTAATTATTAACTAGGTTAAAATAACATTGTGTGCATGTGTGGTGTGTGTGTTGGATGAAATATACACTGCTATGAATGTGTCATATCTGCAATACTGATTACTCATCTCTGCTCGCAGACAGACTGAAAGTACTTGCTGTCCAGTGCATGTGGCAATTAACTCACAGAATCATAGAAGATCCTGTGCTGGAAGGCATCCATCTGGACTATCAAATTCCTGGCCCTGCACAGGACACCCCGAGAGTCACACCATGTGCCTGAGAGTATTGTCCGAACACTTCTTGAACTCAGGCTTGGTGCTGTCACCACTTCTCTGGGGAGGTCCAGTTCCAGTGCCCAGCCACCCTCTCTGTGAAGAACCTTTTCCTGATAACCAACCTAAACCTCCCCTGAGACAGTACCCTTATGGTTTAAGTAGAGAATATTGTCATTCAGGGTAATGGTGATTCAAATATTGCTGCTTGTTGAATGAATTTGGTTAGGCTTTTTAGTAATTCTCTGATCCCTATTGTTAGAGTAGCTTCACCATCTTAAGGAACAAGAGCAGAAAATAAAAAAGCGTTTCTACAACTTAGCTATTTTTAGCCCAGTATTACACCAGAAGAGTTCTGAGTTTCTCCTCAGTGCTTTCTGTGCAAGGTTTGCAGAATAAATGGTTTTGACAGCTTTCTGAGCCCACATTTGTTCCTGCAGTTCTACTTTCTGGTGTTTATCCCATAAAGGTCAAGGCATGTCATACATCTGCACTCACGCTTGGTCACTGTAGACCTGTGTCATCCTCTTCTGCAGTTACTGAGTTAAATACAAGCCCTACATACAGCATGCCCTGGGTCTCGCTAGACATACTCTGGTGATAAGCCAGATACAATTCCTTTTCTGGCACCACCAGCAGTCAGGAGCTACAACTGGGTACGGACCATTATGCTCACAATCTTAAAAATGTTTTGCACTTAACTTCCGCTAACAGTTTGTGGAACCACAGAAACTGGTTAATAGGATGGTTTTATATTATCTGTTGCAGGGAAAACATCCATGCTTCTACAGTATTGTGTCAAAACAACTGGAAAAATCTGTTTAGAGGAATTCTGCACAAAATGGAGACAGCAGCCTTAAGGATCTTCACAGGGTGCCAGAGTCAGTTGAGATTTCCCGACAGCATCACAGGAGTGAAAGAGTCAGAAACTTTAAAATGTTGGCATTGACAGCTGAATTAGCAGTCTAAAAGTTTTGATACCCTCAAATTTATACCTGCAAACTAAGAGTCTGAGGAACCAGCCAAACATACCATTCCCAGAGCAGACGATTCCTGAATTCTGAGAGCTGGCAGAATCAGATTTCAGTAAAAGCATTTCCCTTCCTTCTGCTGATGCCTTGCAGTTGGTTGAGGCAAATCGTGGTGAGAGGCAGAGGTGTTCCGGCTCCAAAGCTGCATCCCAGGAAAGAAGTGACCAGTGCCTCTGTGTCTCCAGCTCTCAGACCACCTGCACGCATGATCAGGCTACAGTCTTCTTCAATCGCTTTTACTACATCTATTTACACAGGAAAATTGTTAGTCTAACTAGAGGAAGATGGCAAATAGTTCTTACCAAGCAGTGAGCTCTGTTGACTGTTAATAAGTTTGTTTTAAAGTAGTACTACCTTGCTTTGACTCTCAAAAGAAAAGCTTTGGGTTTGAACAGACCTTCCAAATACTTAGAGCTTTGAAGACTACTTACGCTGGTTGAAAGTGACCTCTGAAAATCCAAACTTTTTTTGTGGATGTATTCCACAAAAAGTACTCCAAATTTAGAAGTGGAAAAAATTACTGATTTGATTATGTTTCCAATTTTATAATTATTTTCAATGTAGACAAAATGCTGGGGGAAAAAGTGCTTTCTGGCCTATTATTTTACTTTTCCAAAAGGGTAAGGCCCAGTAGAGGTCAAGAAAAACAATTTTTTTTTTAAAATCCAATAAACCTCTGTTCAATTTTCAAACCAAAGGGATATAGCTGTAGTATTATGGGGATGAAATTGTCTTTTTCTTCACTCTAACCAGTACCTGTTCAGAGCAGGCCTTAAGACTGCACAGCTGTAATACGCATGCCATAGAGGACCACCCATAATAAGTATCATGAGTATACTTTATCCATGCAAATCATCCCATTAATTTTAATGGGACAACACATTGTTTAGGTTGATCTGTATTCTTCAGTGTTTGCAGAGTTTGTGTTAAAAATATCAATCGAGGGAGAAATAAATTATTAATGAATTATCAGTCAAAATTTGCCTTCTATATTTGTCAGGGAGAGCTGTGTTTAAAGACTTAGCCTTTCATTCTGCTTATGGATAACACATATCCAGGACTGTAACATGCAGAAGGACAGCCTTCCACAGAAGAAGGATAGAAGGGGGAGGAACCCTCTTTCTTGTAGAAAAGGAAATAACAGAGATACTAGCTAGCAATTTAATGAGAAATTTTGTCCTCTTTACAGCAGTGTTTCCTCATGTAATTATTTTCACCTTTTTCCAGATCAACAAAATGACAAGATCATTATCTTAAATTCCTAACATCCAGATCAGTTCGTCCTGGAAAACTGGAATATTTTGGTACATGTCTTCGCTTTGACATTAACAGAAGAGATAATATATGAACATTGGGGTTTACAGAAGACAAAGACTAAAGTTTATTTCAAAACCTGAAAAGTGGTCAGCTGGATAGAAGGGTGGAACAGGAAACATCGCCTTCTTAGTGACACTGATGGCTTTGCTTATTTTTTTGCCTAGTTTGTCCTATAAGTATAATTTTTGTTCATGCTTGTAAGTGAATTGTACACCCAGAATCATGTCTGATTTAATGACGGGTATTTAGTTCCTTGTGTATGCAGAGATCCCTGTTACAGAGGTCCTTGATTTTCTCAAAGGGATTCGCTATTTTCGTTCCTGAAGAAGAAAAGAATAATAATAGTGTGAGCACAAAGAGTTTAAAGCTAGAACAAACATTCAAGGAAGCCAAAGTATTTTACAGTTGTGTTGCTATTTAGAGGTCTTTTGATTTTTGAATGCAAGAAGTCAAAACTACAGGGCTGGCACAAACATTTTGCCTACACAGTGCAAGACCATCCCTCCGCAACGAAAACAACGAGTTCTCAAAAAGATGGATTTCTTTTCCCTTAGTGGCAGTGAAGCCCTGCGAGCTAAAATGTGCCCATGTTTGATGGGTTAAGGACTTTACTCAAGTGGTTCTTGGCAGGTGTGAAATAACTTTTGTAAACAATCTCATCTGCAACAAAACAAACTTCAACAAAACAAAACAAACTGCATCAATTTGGCTGCACCATATTTCCTATCCATATCCCATGTTCTGACTGAAAGAATGTGAATCACAAGAATTAAAGACAGAAAGGATTTATTAGCTCATCCATCCTTCTGCTACCAGGCCAGTCTTACTCCCTGACATATATTAAGCACTACCTTCAAGTCCTTTCATGTAAGGTGCATAGAGTTCCACCAATTCTTTGCCATTGCACAAGCCTAATGCTTCCCCAGTTAGAAAAGCTCTCTGAAAGTGCAGGTTTTGCTTAATTTAATGGTATTATATCCTTGGCTTGCCCTTGGTAAATTCTATATACTTTTAAGTCTCTTTCCTTTTTTTTTCTACTGTTGCCACATCATTCCTGTCAAATGCCACAGTAAAGGAGCAGATTTGCAAAGGTGATATTTTTTAGCATCCTCAAAATTTTTCAAAGCACCGCTGAATAGAACCACTCATTGCTGGGGTGGATATCTGGTGAGCAGCTATTAAAAGGAAATGCAGGGACAGATTTCTGCTAGTGGAGGTATGACCAAACGGTTATTGATGAACAATGGGCTTACCTGAATGTTGCTCCATCTCATGCAGTCTGTTTATGAAATACTAAAAAGAATGTATAAAAAAAACACAATAAGTCAAAATTTGAGGTTTTCTCTTGCCATTTAAGCCTTCAGCCTTCCTATAATGGAAACTGAAAGACTTCTGTCACTGGAAAAGTCTTCTCCATTCTTAAAATGTCAGTTTCATCCATGGGTTCATTTCAAGTACACAGGTAGCTTCCTGTATAATATATTTTCTGTAAAAATTCATACCTGTTCCTCAGACTGAAATTGCATGCCCTACAAGAAATGTCCCACTTGGAGCATGCCAGTTGCTCAGTATGCTTAAGCCCAGTGTAAAGAACCAGACTCTAGATTACCTTCCTACCTGAACATTTTTCCTACATCTACAAAGGTGACAATGCCATACAAACCAGAAGCACTTGTATGGTTTAACATTTGCCCTGAGGTGATCCAGTATTTGACTTAAATGAAATTTTCAGTTGCTCCATCCTCTTTCTTCATGAGTAAAAGTTGCCCTACCTGATAAACAGGAAGGTAAGAAAATCTTACAACTCAATAGTTACCTTCTAAGTTACATGGTGGCCTCGGGGGGTGTCTCAGAATCACAGTTTATCGTTTTCTGACCCTGTCAGATCACAGTACATCCACAAGTGCCAGGCAGCAGTCTGAGCCTGAGTAATGCCCCACATTTTGCTGTTACTGAGTGTAGAGCTGGAAATTGATGGTGAGTACTCAAAGCGTATTTTAATAGCTTTAACAGCACATTATATAGTTTCACAGAATCAGAAAAACAGAAGATAGTAAAGCCATTGTCCAGTCTTAAGCTGTCCTCTGTCAGCAAATTCACTGCACGCATGAAAGCAGGACAGTATTTCTATTGTAAATCTCAAGAACACTATATTACAGAATCACAGAATATTCTCAGTTGGACGGGACCCACAAGGACCATCAAGACCAACCCTTCAGTGAAAGGCCTGTACAGGGATCAAACCCACAACCCTGGCATAATTAGCACCACACTCTGACAACTGAGCCATGTTTTCTAGTTTGTAGCTCTCTCAAATCAGTTTCTTCCACTTTCTCTGAAGTGTTATAGCCTATCTGTTATTGCCACCAAAGCTCTGTCAATACAGCAGTCATCACTAGTACTGAGCAGTGGCAGTTTTATGAAGAAATTTCATTTTTCTATTCTTTTAAATGGCCAACAAGGCAAAATTTTAAAATTCTTCAGAAAGGCAATTCAAGGACCTGGGGAGAAAAGGTGGAATGCTCAAAATATCTTAAAATCTTACTGCATCACTGTCAATTTTTCAACTCCTATACTGAATTATACATAATATAAACTAAATTTTACACATGCTTAAGAGAAAAAGACATTTACTACACACTGTGTTCCACCTAAATATTGATAGGAAAACTTTCATGTGAATCAAATATTTTCCTATTCACTTCACTTAAGAGGAGTGTCAGCCAGCAAAATAGGCTTGATTTCTTCTGAACTTTGATATTAACACAGTTTTGCTGCACATTTTACAACAAAATGCTTGTCAGAAATGCAGTTTGACTCCTTTTATGTTTGCTTTGCTCGATCACAAGTAAATGATATCTAGACACATACCAAATACATTCCCATTTTGTCCCGTTCATGTGTACTAAAGTATGTACAATGTACGCCCCTCAGTGGACTCCAACATGTTCTGAATGTAAGCATGAACATATTCCAATCTGTCAGACACATAAACTTGTTGTGAACACCTCCTTAAAATAAATTTTACTCAAGAGAGAGAAAACCACATTGTGTTCTAGTTTAAAAGCAGGGAAGAGGTGTGGGCAGAAGTTTTTTAATCAATTCTGAAAGGAAGAAGGAGGGATGCTTTGCTGCCTTTCGATAGACACTTGTGCAAAACTGCCTGTAATTTTATGGCTCTACAGAGACTTGTCACATTTCCAAGTGTTAAGTACTGCTTCTGTTTTAAAATACAGATCCCTAAGGGACTGTGACAACTGCTAGGGTCCACAATAAAACTACATTGAAAGCTGTAAGAAATGTTCAGCCATTACCATGGAGTTAAACTGTGTCAATATGGTAGGTTAGACTCCACCTTTAATTGTTTACACTTATGACATTTTTTTAAGAGTCCAAGCAAGTTTTATGTTCCCGAGGAAGCAGAGACAATAGCCTTGGAGGAGGAAAATTGCTCAGGGTTTTATTTCCTCATGTTGTCAGTTCAAGGAAGGATAGTAAATAGCCCTGAACTTTGAAAATGTGTTCAGATTTTAATAAATGAACAAACATTTTCAGATACGGGGCTGAGGTTGAATATTAACCAGGTATTGCAAGTTTCTAATTACTGTATTTCTCTCCATTTCTTTAATGGAGACACTCATTACTGCAAGATCATAGTGGTTACACCTGCTTCCCCTTACCCAGGGAGATACATGGGAAAAATACATGGTGTCTTTATATTTTGCACTATTAAATAACAAGGCATGAGCCTGCAATCTAGCTTACAGAAAGCTTTGTGTCAAGACACTACAGAGCAAATCCTTAAAGCTTGGGCTGGTAAGCTGCACCAAACAGAGCTGCCTACCCACCTCACGCACATGAAAAACAGATTATAGCATATTGCATTCTTTTTTTTCATCTGTATTTTGGTAAGGAGGACAATGTACTTGGCATCCACTTACCACACACAGAGAAAAGACAGTCTGAACACACACATGCACACACATGGTCTTCTTTCGTGCAATTTGGGAGAGTATTGAAATTGTGGCCTTACAAAATGTACCGCAAATAAGTGAGCAGCAGCTAACTGTAAGACAAAAAGTAACTTGATCTCACATAGTCAAACTGGGTAAATATTGCTGCTCTTTATTAAATTTTGGGTTTCATTACAGAGAAAGCTGGACAATGAAATGAAGATGAGGGAATTGTGAAGAAAGGAGTTTGCTCCCCATTGTTACTATAATATCAGCATTGTCTCCATCAGTGTCTACAGTGGCAGCCTGGTTTTATTTTCATGCACTTAAATTAATATTTCCCTCACTTAGCTACTTTTCTTGGGTTTGCATGGCCAAGCTTTTGTAGCAGGGGGCTACAGGGGTGGCTTCTGTGAGAAGCTCCCAGAAGCTCTCTCCATGTCCAACAGAGCCAATGCCAAGCAGCTCCAAAGGCCAACGTGCTGCTGGTCAAGGCTGGGCCAATTAGAAATGATGGCAATATCTCTGTGACAACATATTTAAGAAGACAAAGACAAAAAAAGCATTGCACAGTTGCAATTGCAGCCAGAGAAGAGCAGGGTGATAGGAACAGCCATGCAGACACCAAGGAGTGGGAAAGGATGCTCCAGGCACCAGAGGAACCCCACACCAGAGCAGAGGGATGCTTGAGAGGGGTCTGTGACCCCATGAGAGGCCCATGGAAACAGAAGCCCACACTGGAACAGCCTGTCCTTGAAGGACTGCACCCCACAGAAGAGTGACTCCACTGCAGCAGTTTGAGGGGCACTGTTGCCCGTGGGATGGGCTCAGAGTGAGAAGTTCATGGAGAACTGTCTCCCGTGGGAGTCATCAGCAGGGGAATGACTCCTCTCCTTGTGCAGCAGGAGAAACAATGTGTGATGAACTGGCCATAACCCTCATTCCCTGTCTCCTTGCACCTCTGGGGGAGGAGGTAGAGCTGGGAAGGAGGGAGGCATGAGGGGAAGGTGTTTTTAAGGTCTGTTTTACTTCTCATTATCCCGCTCTCATTTTGTTAGTAATAAATTCAATTAGTATCTCTAAATCTAGCCTGTTTTGCCCGTGACTGTATTTGGTGATTGATCTCTCCCAGTCCTTATCTCAACTCAGGAATATAGCTCTTTGTTATATTATCTCTCCCCTGTCCACCTGCAGAGGGGAGTGAGAGTGCTGCTTTGGTGAGTGTGTGGCATCCAGCCAGGGTCAGCCCACCCCACTGATGAAGAAAAAGAATTGTGACACTTGTGCAGAAACAGTGAGATAAATATCCTGTATTTTCCAGGCAATTGCTTACAGACTTTCTGAATTAGTGTCCAGGAAATTTGCAGTCTGCTGACCCAGCAGCATCTCTGAGTTCAGCAGTGGTGTTCAGCCAGACTGACAACTCAGCCTCCATACCCTGACATGGCTCTAACTCTGGTCTGGGGCATTTTATGACAATATATAAATCTTGCCATTTTGTAGTTATGCCATAACTTGCAACAGAACTGGGAAGCCAAAACAACTTACAATTAGTCTAGGATTGGCAGCTAATTTGAGGTAGTTTTTAAACTGAGATATTTTGGTAATGTTGAAGGACTTCACCACCAACTTATAAAGGGAGATTTGGTGCAAAAAGGCTGGAGTACACCCAGACTGTTGAATGCCTATATAATATTATTTTCTAAAGACAAGCTAAATTCTAGTGTCATGGTAAGAATTATTCTAGTTTAGGGTTCATATCAAATAAGAAAACAAAGTCTCTAAAAAGTAGTCTAGAGCAGTTGCAATGAATATGAACCACTCTTATGCAACTCCACATACTTCAGTGACAGCAGCCCAAGCCAACTCAACATGGAGAATTGCTTAGAACAAGTCTGCTTTCTTTGAGTTACACCAAGATTATGTACTTCATGGTAAGCATACCATCTGAGCAGGCACACAGTGGATGCTTTCATTACACAGTGAGTTGGTGCTTTCAGGCAAGGAAGGTTTCCTCTGATGGTTACACTTGCTAATAATAGTGCTGACCTCCACTCCCGGTGGCACTTTCCTAGTATTCAGATGTAGGCCATGGGGCAACTTAAAAATGCCATGCCCCACCTTAGGATCTCACAAGAAAAATCCTGGGATGTTCTCCTGCCAACTCATGATCCGACCCTTTTGAACAGCCAGTGCCAGTGGACAGCTGCAACCACTGGTAAGGCAACCCACACTTGTGTGACAGCCAGGCAGGTGCACTGCACTCATGGTGTACGTACATTCGACGTGACACCGATCACTGCAATCTGGCTGCAAGCCAAGCATTGTGCTACTCAGCAGCTGTGACAGTGGCTTTAGGGGCCTGCACTGGTTTTGGCTGGGTTAAAGTCAATTTTCTTCGCAGTGGTGGGCACAGGGCTGTTTTGGATTTGTGTTGAACACAGGGTTGATCGTACAGAGATGTTTTAGTTCTTGTAAAGCAGAGCTTACACAGAGCAAAGGCCTTTTCTGGTTTTCATACTGCCTGCTGGTGAGAAGATTGGGGATTCACAGGAAGTCACAGGTCCTCCTGTCTCATCTGCAGCTGCACAAGGAAGAGAACCAGCATGAGACCAAAGAAAGAGAAGCCTGGGTACTTGCTTCACAAGGACAGTACAGAATAGCTTCATTTAGCACATTGTTCTGGGAGAAGTAAAGAGACATCATCAGACAGAAGGGAGCAATGCATGGCTGTAGAAGATCTGTGTGCTGCAGCAACAGGGACGTACACATAGGAGGCCTCCTGCAAGCACACAGAGCACCTGAAAGTTCATGATGCTCTGTTGGTGCCTGCAGGTGCTAACTAATAGTGTTGATAGGCTGACAAGCAGAACTCTTATGATGAAGGTGAGCACATCCCTTGAATTACAGATATGCCACTGTTTTCTCCTCAGCAGTCCTTAAGAGTGCTACTGACTAGTTTTATGGACATCATTGTGTATTTTCCTGTCTTCTGAATCTTCCTCTTTTCTTCCATCTACTGCAGCTGGTGAAGACTTGTTGATACCAGGGACTAACAGTCACCAAAACAGATGCAGGGTGACCATAGAGCATGTTTTGGGCAAAAGTGATCCTTGATGTGTAATATCAACCTCAGAATCCAATTCTGAAGCGTTGGCTCCAGTATGGTCTGAAGCAGTACAGGCTGCATTGCAGAAAGAGAAAGACACCAATTTTCCAGGCAATCCCAGTGCACTAGGAATTGCAGAAAAGCAGAATTTCTGGGGATATCCTATCAGGGACATCTCACACAGACATGAAGACATTCATTTGGCAAAAGAGACTTTGACTAGCATATTGGGTCAGGATTCCCAGTTCACGGGGTGTGAACCACTAGCCAAGGTCACCTAAGACCATGCTTTTGCTTCACCTCTAGTGTGCCTTATTGAAGTCACATGCCATCTCTTTAAACATTTTGGCCTATTGGCTCAACGAAAGAGTGACTACTCTCCATGGAATATCTCCTCATGCTTTGTAAAATGGTATTTTCCAGCTCTCTCTGGGCAGTGACATTTGGCTTAATGGGCAAAAAGAGAAAATTAAATTACATTTGCACAAACAATAGCTCTCTCTTTCTTAAACTGCAACTGCTTCCATGCTGTGCGAACAGTGCGGGCTCTGTAGGATCAGAAAGATCTGTTTGAAAATTTCAACCTTTGAATTCAAGGTTTCTTGCCTCTTGGAACCCCCTTGGGAACTCCAGAGGCTGAAAGAGTTAATAAAGCACCACCTTGACCTGCAGAGGAATCAAGGCACCTCAGCTTCCATGGGTATGGGTCACTGTTTTCACTACAAAAGGAATCACTAGCTGAATAGTTATGACACTTCAAGGTATGTTTCTGGGAGGAGGTAGAGTAATTCATGCCTGTCAAAATGAAATTCTCTGCCCAGCAGCACCTCCCCTGTACTGATCCTTCACAGAGTAGCAGAAAATACCTCACCAGCCCCTAAATTTGCTGGACACTTTCCAGTGTCCAACTCCATGAAGACTGACTGTGTACAGCCCTGATTTACTCTTCCCTTTGAAGCAGTATTATTGGAGTTTCTGAGTCACAGATTCTTACAGGCAGCTGTCTTCATGCTTAGGGTTTTCAGAGCCTGCTGCTGATGGGACTTCAGGTTAATGTACAGGCAGTCAGACAGTGAAGTGGAAGAAGTAGAAGAGCAACAGGAAAGCATGTTTTATTAATTCATTTAACCATAAGACCTGCTTCTGCAATACCTTTTCAGTTCCCTGAATGCAGCACTTTCCCTTTTTCAGCAATTCCTAAGTTTTGTCTGCTTGGTCCGCTACTTTGTTTGTTGTTCTCTATGTGTAACCCTTCCAAAGGCAAGCCTCTTTCCCCGATTTCATTGTACTGACATAGGTTATCAAACATTTGTTTGTAGATGTGTAACACTCAGCAGCAGTGTTCCAGGGAAGCTCTGGTGCACTTTGAATGTAAATTTTCTGCTCCTCATCATTCAGATTTTTGATAGCAAAGCCAAGCTACAAAAGACCCCAGAAATACAGCAGCTGGCAATCATGTTAAACTAGGGGAATACACTGCCTCTGTGCAGATTTCTATATCAATGCAGCTTGGGTTACTACTAAGTAAATTCAACATAAACAAAAGTCCCAGGTACAACTAATACTGATCCACAAAGTTAATTTTTCCTTATTGTATTGCCCATACTGCTAGGACCTTGTCACTCAACACTGAAATCAACTGAAAGCATTTATTAAGAGTTAATGAAGGCCAAATTCTATCATAAAGTGGTTCTTGTGAAATAAAAAAGGAGGTCAAATGTAAATGAACACCCACAAACACACTTAAAATTAATCATAACTTTGCACATAAATCAGCATCATGCTAGTTGCACATACTGTCATAATAACTATCTAAACTACTGAGCAGCACAGCTCAGAGACTTTTAACCAATCTATATCAAACAAACATTTCCCACGTAAATGTTAACATCTCTGGTCTATAGCTATGCCTGAAAATTCCATTCCTCTCCTCTGCACCAGTATGAGCTACAGATGTCTCCCAATTTGATCTTGCTCAGTGAATGCCATATATTGTGAGGAAAAAAATTGGAGCAGGTTGGACATCATATCCTGAAGCATTTATATGGTTTCACTGATGAAGAGCCTTTTCAGTTGACGATGATACACTTAGTGATTAAAGTTCAGCAGAGGAACTGATAGGTATGTAGAACAACAGGGTAGGTACTTGAGCCATTCTGCAGCACCTCATTCCAGAAAATTTCAAGTCTTGGTGTATATTAAGCGTGGGTCTCTCCCCTAGGCATTTGCGCTAAGGGTTTTATCTACAAGGAGAAACTTACAGGTCAAATAATGTTGGTATAAACACCACAGTAGAGTCATATCAGTATTGAATCCTAGCATGGCACTCTTCTTCCACAGTAAGACTACTTACATGGAATTTATTCCAACATAACTATAGTGCTATAATCAGATCAATATAGTCCTACTGGTCAAGATTCCCATCTAGAAAGTGCTGTCAAAATTACTGGAAGAAATAATTCCAGTCCGCCCTCATTTGTTCAACCACATTTCTTTACTGCTATTTTTTGTACACAGAGAAAGGAAAATAAATTTATTGTCTACATAATGCAGAAGGGAGAATTTTTTTATTATTATTATTATTTTGGCTGGGTTTATACCTTTTTTTGTGTCAACAATGATTGCTACAAAACTTCACATCAGGAACATGGCAGTATAGTGTAACTCAGAACCCAGAGAATCAAAAGGGAATACAGAGCTCCAAAGAGACTTGATAGAGCTTCGTGAGCTAAAATTAAGGGGCAAAATGGTAAATTTCCCTCCTGCACTGATTAAATGTAATCACAGCTGACAAGTAGCTCTTTCCCTTAGGGGCTTATTGAATCTGTTTTAAAGCTTTAATTCGAGATTAAATCAAAGTACAAACAGTTTCAAAAGGCATCAGAGACAGCATGGCCACTACTGAAATATTAAAATATAACATCAGACATCTGACACAAATCAACTGATTTCTTATCTGGCTTGTTCTTGGCATGATGAAAACCCCTGTTCATCCCAGTTCAATACCATTCTTTTCCTCTGCTGGCACTCAGTAGTTTGCTCCTTTCTTCATAAGCAGCAATGAACTGTGGAGGTGGAACAATAAACTCTTTCATGAATAGAAAGACAAGAAAATAAAACCCCTTTCACTGGTCATCTTTTGCTCTTGGTCTCCCTCTTTCCTGAGACAATGGCTGCCTACGTATTTGCAAAAAAGAGAAGGCTAAAGGAGAGATTATTAAAGTTATAATGGTCAAAAAGGATACCCTTTTCATACCACCTCTTACCTACACAGTTGCAAAAGTTCAAAGGGCTAGATCCTTATTGATTATATGCAGGCATCCTTTTATAAATGGTGGAAAATCTCTGCAGGCACTCATGGTTTGACACTGTCTGTCTGTATATTTGAGGCCTTCGTGCTGCAAGTTGCTGCAGCAGGATGGGCACGTACACCTTGGATGGTGATGGCAGATGGGCTGTTGCAGACGCAGGACCCTGCTGTGTTGGACCACGGTTCTGGGGAGCAGAGCCAGCATTCCTCACCTCCCTGAATGCATGGCAACACCCACACAGCCATGTTGCACAGTGTATGGAGTGATGCACTGAGTAGATGCAGCACATTGCAGGCGCCGGGCAGGACAAAGCCCCGTTTGCTTGACTCATCAATCCACTCCAGTGCTGTTGCCATCATCCAGCTTATGTTGATAAAACCAAAGCTGTCAGTTATGTCCCTTTAAGACCTTGATATCAAGCCCTGCAAGATCTGAGCACCTGAAAATTTGACTCAAACTTCTAGTTGTCAATCAATAGCTATAGCTAGACAGTTCTGATTAAGCAACTGAATTGCGAATGTTGTATGCTTGGCTAATCTTTTATTTGAAGGGAAATTGATGGCAATCCGATGGTGAATGGGGTGTCTGGACGAGAGTCCGCATGGGTGAAGTCAGCAGAACTGAGCAGTTACTGGAGGAACAGTAATTCCAGCAGTGGGCCATCATAGCCACTGACCCAGTGTCCACCTGTTCAAAACCAAATGAAGGGAAGAACTGCACCTGCAGACTACAAAGCATGGGAAACAAAAGATATAACTAAAAAATAGGGGCTTGAGTATTAAAAAATGAAGAAGTTATGAAATTGTAACCAATGAATGCTGATTCCTCTGTTTGTTAAAATGTACAAATAGTGTGAAGTTTTGATGATCCATGAGCCAGCATTTCATGGGTTACCACTGAGCTCCCTACATTGTACAGACATAATAATAGATAGAAATACTTCACCTTGGTGTGTGAATTACCTGGTGCTGTGTACCAGGTAATGAGCTCACATTTGGGAAAACGTTACCCTATTAATTAGTAAAATCAATGGAGCTCATGATAGGTAAAGGATTTTGCCCATGTGGAGTAACTTGTGACACTGCAGGTTTCTTCTCTCTTTCAATGGTGCATCAGGAGATTGAATAATGACTTCCATAAGGATTCCTGGATATTTTTTTTTTTAATCAGATCACAACAGAAGTTTATGGTTTTAATTACAGTTGGTGGAACCGGAGTCTGTATTCCATCCCCTCAACCACAAAAACCTTTTTCCATGAGATTTTGATTTTAAAAATATGTTCTTATTGTTCCTCTTTTCACATGTCTGCGTTTCTTTAAGAACAATCTCAAAGGCCTTGTTTAAGTATTAATTTATTTTCTCCTCCAACATATTCTTTTCATTAGAAAAATACTTTGTAATTTGCTACATGGTCAGTGTCCTCTGAGAAGCAGAGCAGCTCCTGAAAAGTGTGAGTGTTTTGCTCCTCATAAGGGAAGTCCAAGACAGCAACCCTCAGAGAACACTGAGAGGGAGCTAGGAAAAGGCTGATTGCAATTCTCATCCATCTTTAAAGCAGATGCTGTGAGAACAAAGCCTGTGTTCGTTGGCAGAACAAACAAAAATAATAAAGTATTACAAGCCTGGAATTTTGATTCTTCTTGGAGCATCTTCACGTTTAATACTCAGCCTCTCAGACTGAAAAAGGAGAGGAAAAGGAGAGTGTTGTATGTGATCCACGAAGAGAGGCCAATAGAACAAGCTGCATTACACATCTAATGTTTTCTTGTTTAACATTTTAGGAAACTTAAGTCAATTGGGCTTCCACCACCTGTGTGAAAGGTGATCTCAAGACAATTATTAAATTTAAGAGGTGGCTATCTTTTTAAAAATCCTAAGAAATTACATCACTACTTTTCCAGCTTCCTCCACATCTGTCACGAATGAGTGATTTATGTTGCTTAAAGAATCACCATCAAAGGTTTGGGTTTTTTAAAAAAATATTTTAATATAAATTTCCAAAAGCACAACTAACAAAGCTCAGTGGTAAAGTTCACTGTTTTACTTACTAAATTAATGAAGCATACAAAGGAAAATCAGATTTAAATCAATTCAGACATGCAAGCAAGCACAAAGAAGTATATGCAGAGGTTAGAAAACCTGTTAAAAATTCCCCTCACATTCAGTGAAATACTCATGTTAGATAACTTTGCACCTCTCAGCAGGTGAGGGTTGAGTTTTGAGGAGGGGAGCATCAGCCCCGACTGTAATGCCAGGCGTCAGTGACCTGAGTGTTGCAAACTGGAAAACTGGTGAGTTGCAAGAGGTGCTGCAATGAGAGGGAGGTGCTGGTGCAGCCCCTGTGGCCCAGCAGAGCTCAAAGAGTCTCATGGCGGGACTGTTGCTTAGGGTTGGATTTAGTTGTCTGACAGTCTTCCTCCTGGCCATAACCTGTGTTGGTAATTACTGGCATTCCTCAGAAGCCCAGTAAATATAATATTGTTTCATCCAGGCAAATGGTTCACCTAAATAACATCCCAAGATTTTAGACAGCAGCAGTTGGTTACACAGCAGAATTTCCAAGGAACTCTGTTTCTGATAAGCACAGAGGGAGCTTAATTGCCCATTAATCGAGGTGGAGGCCTAAAGTGAATTCCTGGGATGTAGAGCAGCCACAGTTGGAGGGTAGGGGACAATGCACAATTAGCAAAGTCAAACACTGAAAGGTTTATAAGCATCAGCACAACGGAAGACAAAATTTTGAGTAGCAAAAAATGTATGCAACAATGTAATAAAGCTGATAGCATAATGCTTAACTTCAAGGGGCCTGAATTAAGGCTACCCTGGCTACCTCGACTTTTCAACACTAAGTTTCCCAATGTTTATGTTTCTTTCTCAGAGTCTTCTGGACTACACAGTAACCACTTGTGGTTTTATGGAAAGCTTTGTTTCTGACTGTATGGAAAGAATTTTCTAAAACACCTGGGCTTCAAAGACAACCTTGAAAAATATGGATTTTTAAATTTTTCTAATTGATTTTGGGGGGGAGGGGAGGGGAAGAAAGCAAAAAGCTTACATGACTCTGGAAAGTTTAAAGTTCGATGAAGTCCCCCTGTTTCTAAAGACGAGCAAAGTGTTATAGTTACAGTGACTATGGAAAGGTACATTAATCAGCTCTCACTTCTGAATTTCATAAAACAACCACAAAACCTTACTAGAAAACCTACATCTTAACTCCCAGTCCTTATGCTGAAAACCTACCAATAACCAGTTTTTGACAGTTGAGAATGACAGTATTTTCAGTATGAGAACTACTTCTCCTGTGACCTCTTGCCAGGAAAATCAAAATTGCTTTCAGCAGATGCTAGGATTCTCTAGCAGATGTTAAACACTAATAGACAGTTCCTGTTCCCTAACCAATAAGAATTAATCTTATATCAGACATGAAATGATGCGTGGATTAATGGTCTTGTGATCCCTAAAGTTACAGCATGCTGTAAGACTTTACTTAAAATTTTAATTTCAGTAATGGAAGCAGTACTGTATACTGAAAATCATTAATATAAACATTAAAAAAAAAGGAAGGAAAAGGTCATTCTTGGAGATGCAGTCATGTATAGTGACTCACTAATGACAGAATACTTACAAATGGACCATTGTCTACAAAAATCGGATTCATTACCTGATGTGCAACAAGCCAATAATTACACACTCTAGAGAGGCACTGATTGCTTATTTCAAGGTTGCACAAGCCTGGATGTCTGGTGGAATTCCACAAATCAAGTACCCCAGCTATTAAAATTTTGTAGTATTTATACATTTTAGCAAACAAAGGAACTAGTGTTCATTTGCTATAACTAACATAGTTATTAATTAGTATCTTATCTTCTACTAGTTAATTATTCTCTCACTTTGTGGGCTAATTAGTCTGCATGCTCACTCTTTTCTTCTATTGAGTCAGTGGGTTTCTTGGGTTGGTGGTCTGTGAGCCAGCGGTTGCGGATCCCTCTGCAGGAATTACCTTTTATCCAAGTGGAGCTTATTTCAACACAGTTGCTGAGTTGACTTTATTGGTTTCTTCCTTATCTTGGGAGTTTTACCAGATGTCACATAAATTCTGCATTCTTTGTGTCCAATATCAGTGAGCATCCTTTCTTCTCAAGCCTTGTTAAACCTCCCCCTAGATCAGATCACTGAAGCATGTCAAGCTCTAAATTTAAACAAGGATTTATTTTTCTGATACATGGGCATCATTTAGAGTTTGCTTGTAAGTTGCTATCTGTTTCACAGATTAAATCTCCCTTCTTGTTGATTAGGCTTGAAAGTATACAAAGATCAAACATCAAAGAACATCCTTTCTTAAGAAAACTTTTACATATTCCACATGTTGCAATATGACAGAACATCAAAGATTAATATAAACCTTTGCAGCTGTTTTGTTCTTATCATTTCACCCTTTGGGGACTCAGTTAAATGCACATTTTTACAGTGCTGTGTTTTCTAGAAAGATGGTCCACATGATTATTTCTACCACCAGCCCCTGTGAGCTGCCATGTAACTCCTTCAATTGACAGGGTGTGACCACAGGCCCACTTGGACCCTTTGTCAGCTCTTCACTACAGGCTGGTTTCCCTTATGCCTCACCTGTGCACTTTGATAGCCTGTTAATGTGACATAATTTCACACTACCCTGACCACAGAAAGGCAAAGACAAAGGCAATTTTACATGCCACAGTTTAAAAAAGAAATAATTAGTTGTACTATGGTGAGACGGGGATGGGCCTTGACAACCACAGCTAAAAAGCAGAAAGAGAAGGGATCACCAGCATCCTTCCCAAAAGGTATTTTAGACCTGACAGTAATGTGTTACATCTTTCCTCTGAAGTATATACGGCAGTTAAAATGTACAGGGGATAAGTTAAGCCAAAATTATAAAATCCTCTGCCTACACTAAAAGAAATAATTTGAAATTTTGATTTGAAATTTTGAGAGGAATAGGAGCAAGCGGAATGTCCATACACTGGCACTAGGTAAAATGCCACCCAAAGCCACACAAATACAGCCCAGTGGGCTCTGCATAGCTATTCCCTGCGGTTCTGAGCCTGTAAGCAGCAATGCATTCAAATCCTTTAATAAAAGCTAGGGTTCATGGTTGTAACCTCCCCAAAGTCACTAACCCATGGGCTTGGCACAAGCATTTACAAGTATGACAAATTTTACAGTTGAAATGAGAAGAGTCCTTGCACAAAGGGGAGATGAGAGCCAAAAGCACGGGAAGCCTTCCACCACTCTCCTGCCCAAATCTGGACACAAGAAAAGACAGCAGCATGCAGACAAGCCAATTCTTTGTCTGCTTTTTTTCCTAGAGCACACACCAATGCTGCTACAAAACAGCGGTAAGCTGGAAAGCACGAATCAGTGCACTCACATTCATCTGCCCCGCCGGAAGTCAAGCCAGAAGTGCTCACTAATTACAGGATATTTAAAGGAAGCATCAAGGCAATTGGAGAAAAACAAGAATCAGAGGAGGGCTTGAGTGTGTGCTGGTTCCCTCTTTATAGAGAGAATGGTAAATACATCAATTAAGCAGTGGATGTGCCATGCTGAGTTTCAAAGTCATAATCTATGACATCTTTTTTTGGTGGGACTTTTAAAAAATTTTTCCAGTATTTTTTCTAATGGCTGGTCTAAAGCCCAAGTAGAGCAGCTATTAACTACTTCATACTAACTAGAATGAAATGTGTGGGTTAAAATGGCAGGGTTGCTGTGATTTCTGTCTCACAGGAGGGGTACAGGGATAGAATCATCATAACCCTCAACTGTGTGCTTAAAACAAGAAAATTAAACCCAGGTACTGAAAACCTAACAGGATGAAAAGGTATATAGGATATATAGCATGCTTAGACATACTGGAAAAAGAAGCAAGAAAAGACAGTGAATATCCAAAGAATTAATACTTCCTCAGAGTTCTGGTAATTAATATACTTTTCCAGATTAAAAATTTGTTTATAATTTTATTTTATTTTTGGATTGCTTATTTTATTAAAGGCCATTAGGGATTTTAAGGCCTATGGTGACTGAGTTTCCAAGACCACTGGTGGGCCTCAATGAATGAAACCAAAGGGCCAGGGGAGGTATCTCTGGTGTTGCTCACAATAGGCCTGGAAATATCCTTTAGTATTTCCACATGGACTAACGGCTCTCAGTGGAGACTCTCCCTGCCTCTGCAGTTTTCAACCTCCAGCTTATGAAGAAAACAAACTAAATTGGCCAATCCCACCTACCAGCACAGCAGAAAAAGTGATCTGATGCCATGGAGAGACATTCCTATCAACAAATTTTCTTCTCAGGCTTGTATGTCTAGAAGACTGTCTAACTGAGTCTGTGAACTAGCATGGCAGGCTAGGCTAATATTTAACAAGGAAGGAGTACTGTGAGCACTGATGCAGCCTCCTAGGGATTAAATAAACGGCAGGACACCAAGGATCCTTTGATTCTCCCACTGTCATCACATGTGCTCTTGTCCCAGTCTATTAGACAAACACGTTTGACTAAAGTTAGTACATAAACCTATACTTAGGTATTGACCTGATTTCTACAAATGTTCAGTGTAATTTCCACTTTGATGCCAGTACAACAGGCCCTCTTCAACCCAGGAGAGAAATTAATCTCCTGCTAAGCAGTGGGGGCTTTATAAAAGAAGCAGCAAACTTAATGACATCATCAACAGGAAAAATGCTGTATGTTTTATGTATCAATACTATAGGTCAATGTTGCAATCACTGGATTTTTTTATTATTTCAGATTAAAATGCAAGGGAGCATGCAGCATTACCCAAAATGGCATGACAGTCTGGCAAGTGCATCTGAATAGACAGTTCTCCCTGCTGCCTTCTGCATTCACTTCTCTATCATCATTATCCTATGTTCTGGATAAACATTACCTTTCTTCTTTTATAAATGAATTCTATTTTTATTTGTAGTAAGACTATCAAAGAGAAAAGCAGAAGCTAGAAACTGGTACCATCAGATATCTGGAGAAGGGTGAGGAATACATGTACAAAGAAATCTCCAAGTGCTGAGAAATGAAGAAACGGGTAACATGAAGGCTTGCGGTGACTTTGGAGTGCTGTGAAGCAAATGCTTTCTCAGAGTTGTTAATTTTGCATATTCTTCATATTTCAAACTGCAATGTAAGCAGTGGCTGTGTGTTATTTTCCAAACATATTTTACTTCTGTAAATGAAACATGAATATTAAACTATTGTCTTAATGAAAATTACCTGCATTTTAGATTTACAAGGCTTTTAAAACACACTGTTACAGAGAGTTTAAAGACTTGCCCAAACAAGAACATGGACAGTTCTGAAAAGAATCTGATGCAAAAGGCTTATGCAAGAAAGCTCTGCATCAATGTTTTTTGCATTCACAAGTTAAGTAAACATCACCTGAGGCTGCCACAGCAAGAATACTGGGCTGGCATGCAAAGAATTCCTTTGCAGAAGCCCAAACTGGCCACTGCATGAAACAAGTCACTGTGGAAATTAGACTAACATACATCTTGGTTTTCTTGAGTTGCTACACACCTCTTAAAAGCCACTTAAGTCAAGATGTTCAAAACCTTTTAAGAATTTTAGGTAAATGGATCTCTAGGTGTTGTAACTTGGATACCTAGAAGTACACATTAGTCTTCTGTTTAGCATGGGGCTTAAAGGAACTTTGCCAAAGCATCTTCTTTAAAGACTGTCTCAGTCTGGCTGTGCATCAGACAGTTGGCTTCTCCGGGGATGCATTGTTTTAAACTCTGTGTGAGTTACAGCAGAAATACTAGGGGATACAATGGAGACAGTTGAGATTCCTGGTATGCTTGCAAATCTAGTGATATGTACAAATTTGGTGTTGTCAGTTAATGAAACTCTACTAACAAGCACCTGTAGTTACAGAGAAGTGTCTTTCAGTCACTTTGAATTGCAATAGTCGCTACGATACCCTTTCATGGACATGCACAAAATACAGCACACTGAAATACTGTAACTCCATCCTCCACAGGCCACTGAACATTCAAAATATCCAGAAAATAAGCAAGACCTCAGAATCATGTTTGCATTTTAGTTAAAAGGGGTGCTTGGATGCTTCATCAAGCAACTTGTCTGAAGGTGATATGCTTTACATAATACAGACAACATGTTCAGTACGTCCTTTTGTCCCAGAAAAACATTTGAACATAAAACCCCCTAAACTTGCAGAAAGATATTATTTGTGTACTGATCCTTTTCTATCCAGATTTGTAGGCATGTGTGCATGTATTTGTGGACACTCCTGAGATCTGAACCAAAGTTCAAACAAACTGCTTTTAAGTTTCCAGTACTTAGAAGCAGCCTATCCCCAGTGCAAAGATATAAAAAAGAGAAAGGGTGAATCTGCCCTTCCGTTTAAATGTACGTCCATCTAAAGCATCTGAACATATTTCTCGCAATGTGTTTATTTTCCTTTGAAATCAAACTGTATTTAATAGCCTACTTTGAAGTAGCGGTTACTATTCTCTATAGTCATAAATTGCATGGACAGTTACATATACATAAGTAGCTATGAAATACAAATAAATTTATAAATAACATGTAATACACAATGTAAGCGATGCTATAAAACAATACAATAATATAAATAACTATTAAGGCATCTTTCAGTGAAAAGTTAGCATAATTCCTATTCCTCAGTTAAGGCCTGTTGAAAATGTAAACAGGAAGAAAATTTTCAAAGACCAGTAACTCTGAGTAATGCCTCATATTAGCTCTAGTCTTCTGAAGCTGCCAGTACTCTGTCTTATTCCTGTTACTGAGGAACATTTTTTTCATGATATGCAACTTTCAGTTATGGCTTTAAAATTCCATCCTTTAAAATGCTCCATATTCGTCGTAAAGTAATTTTGGCTTCTATATCCTCAATATCCTGTAAACCTGTTCATTACAATGTTGCTAGTATTGCATGAGTCTCCATATAGAAGAAAATGGAGGGTTTTTTTTCCTTTCTATGTAATTGATCCAGTCTTAGCTTCAAGGCATAAGAATTCCTTGGGCTCTTTAGTATGAAAGATCTAAGCAGCTTAAAAAGGTAAATTGCTTTTATGGTTCCATAAATTCATATTCATAGTCTTCATTCTCTGAGGAGATTTACTATAAGGTTGGTTTTGACCCACTACTGTAATACTTACGGGGCTCCCACAGTACACCACATGAAAGTTGTGGGGTACAGGGAAGGGAGATTATACATTTTTCTGAGGAAATTGAAGACAAAAGTAGTATTGTTCTGAAAACTCTTGTGAGAAGAGGGTTAAACTTATGTTGTTTGTGGGAGGGGGTTGTTCTTCCTTAGACTGAATAAGGGCATTCATAGACCACTACCAACAATATCCTGCCAAATATTTACATCTCTGTGGTAAGCAAATTATGAGACACATATCCAAATTAGCTCAAAAGAACACCACTTTGAAAAGACAGAAAGGTGAACTGCTCCAAGTGAAGTCGTAGGAAAGCTAAGTAATTGCTGTGCCCTGACAAATTTGTCTTTTGTATGGCATACAGCCTAGTATCAGTCAAAAAACTCTAGTTCACAATTACACCAGTCACAAAGAAAGGTATTAAGAAAGACGCGCTCTGTCCACCGGTAAAGCTTGGTAGCTTTGCAGGGTCTGTACAGCTACACAGACAAAAGAATGTTGCCACCACCAAGAGCGTTACGTGAACCAGGACAGTGCTCACCTGTACTGCAGGTGCTGCAGATTCGCCTGCTTTCATACTGCAGCTTCTCTGCTACCTCACCCCTCTGACCTCTTTTTCTATGAACGCTACAGCTACAACATCCACCTCCAAATACGCGTCTCTTTTGTGAAAAACTAAAGCACATTTGTTGATTCTCCAGGACTGAGAACTGGTCATGTTCCAGGCTTTCTGTATCAGGATGTGTGGTCACAGCACAACACAAGTACAGTTTGCCCTTTATTTAGGTGAGGCTCAAAAATACAGAGAAATCCAACAAGGTGAATTAAGGCACTGTTTTAATTGTCAGATACATAAATAAAGTACTAGATTGGGTAGAAATTCCCTGCAGTCTGAACAACCTTATCTGACTTCTATTTAAATGTAGCCTAAAAAAAAAACGAAAAAGAAAATTAGGATTATCAAGAGAAGTGAATATACACTACAAGTACTGCAACTTTCTCAGGAAAATAATTGAGAGAAAGACACAAAGCAAATAATTTATCCTCCTATTGCATTAAAAAAAAAAAACCCACAAACAAAAAAACCCAAAAACCAAACCAACAAACAAAAAAAACCCCAAAACAAACAAAAACAACAAAACAAAACAACCCCCCCCCAAAAGCCAAAAACAGAACAACAACAACAAAAAAACCCAATACAAAACAAACAAAAAGAAAAACACAACCTGGCATAATTTAGATCAGTGGTCTCCAAACTTTTTTGATGTGTCCATATAAGTGAAACATTTTTAAGCACACACACCTAGTATATATATTTATATTTACCATTTATATACATATATTACTGAAGTTCTAGAATTTTCTTCCTGCACCCCATTGGATCATCTCATGCACCCTACCTTGGACACCACTGATTTAGATCATCTAAGTAGCTTAAACAACTGCAGTGCTTTGGAGGGCAGAAACATCCAAACATTCTGCAACGTTGCAGAAAACAGCTGAATGCAGAAATCTGTCATCCCTACGGTCAGATAGTCATAAATAGAGACTGTGAAACCACAGATTATATTCTGTGCATTGAATTTGGTTTCAGAGTAATGTAGTCATTAGAGAAATTAACCTAGTAGCTGAGCCAGCCACCAGGTAGTCTGTTGATATAAAACTATCTAAAGTACCATCAGAAAACAAAGTACAAAAGTATTAAAGTATTAAATATTAAAAAGAGCTCTTGAGGGATGAAAATGAGACGTAATTGAGCAGGATGGGAGGATTTGCACAAAGAGAATACTGTGTAGAATAGTCCATGAACTGACATGACTTTTGGGAGCACAGTAAACTCTGAAGATTAAAATGAGTCTGGACAAGACTCATGTATCATTGGCACAACAAGGAAAGGAAATTGAAAACCACTGGCCAGGATCAACACATCCAGCTACACTGAGGCACTTGTTCACCACAGTCACAAAAATTCACAACTCAGCATGCCTTAAATTACACCATAGTGAAAATAATTCTAATATAATAATAATAATCATAATCATAAATTATTATCTTGTTGTACTTAGGGATGGGAGTTCACGTTTTCAGTAGTACACAGAAAAAGAGCATGAAGACTCTCATACCCTCAGATTCCCAAATGACTTATTTCCTGCTTCCCTCACGTGCTAAGTTCCAGGTACCCACATTCTTGAGGAATTCACAACATGCAACCAGAAACAACAGCTGTAACACAACAGATATGATATGTTTCTGCTCTACAACGAGTATGTTCACCTAAGAAAACGTTTTAAAAGTGTCTCTCTCTAACCATTTCCTCAGAAGACAACTTGCTTCCGATACTGCTAAGCAAACCACAGGAGGTCCAAAATCACCATTGTCTTCTGAAGTTGTGGTTTCTAAAGATGCACATATTCTTTTGCTCTTTCTGGTGAAATCCGAAAGTTACCCTGGGAGTGTCCTTCTTTTATGGATCCTTGATATTCCAAACATCACAAGCTAAAAGAGGTCTCCAAAGCAGATTTTGGGAAACTCACAGTATTCTTGAAGGTACTGACCACTTAATGGACAAGAGTCTTTCCAAAACGGCAAGTGGAATTAGGTCTTTGTCATTGGATTAAGTAAAATGCGTAGCTGTTTTTTTACTTTTCTCTTTTTTTTGTGAAGGTCTGCTCTTCAGAGCAGTGAAAGGACTATGTTATCAGAAAACTGGCAATGAAATTTATAATTGGCAATTTAAATTGGAAGTTCTCTTCTAATTCGAGGCAAGCTCCTGTTATTTTTACTTTCCATCTTACAAGATGCCTGGATCTTGTAGGTAAATTTAGGTCGAAAATACCCAAGAAAATGATATTTTAAAGGCCACCTCCCTTCTCTAAGACTCGATGTGCCACAGCGTCCCTCAGACACCCAGCAGTACGCAGACGCTCCGCCAGCTCGGAACTCCGCCCGCGGCCCCCCTCCGCGCTCCGTGACGCAGCTTGGGCCGCACCGGCCCGCGCAGCGCTCGGCC
>VZRN01001756.1:291425-351314 GCA_013397935.1 Dasyornis broadbenti
CGGGGGCGGCCGCGCGCCCCGGGCCCGTCACGCCGCCGCCTGACAGGCGGAAGCGCAGGCGCTCGTCCGCCCATGTGACCGACCCGCCGCCGCGGCAGCGAAGGGCTCTGCCGCCCGTGCGCCCGGCGCAGAGCTGCGGTAAGGGGTCCGTGCCCGGCAGGCGGGTTCCCACTGTCGGGAGACGCCTTCAGAATGAATACGAGTGAAACTCGGCCCTGGGAAAGCACAACTTGTTTAGCGTTGGGTAGCAACGGCTTGATCGTTCCGTTAGGGGAATGCAGTTCAGTGGAAGACTATGCTGACCAAAGGAGCTGCTGTGTGTCTAGTTTGTACTAGGATATTAGAGTTAACACCTAAAGCAAGATTTAGTAAGTGATGAAATTTGTTGTAGCACACTAATGTGGAAGTTAAGCAGGTTGGTTGATGTTGGTGTTGGCAGCACGTTTGATAGCACGTTGATTTTACCAGGTTAATAATAGAAGGGCAGAAGTAGTCTTTTTTGTATTATATAGACACAGCTATACTGTACAGATGACGAGATGTATTTTTTTTTTCAGATTTCCTCTAGGTGGGTCAGGCTTTTTTCTGGCTCCCTTGACTGGTGTGAAACTGTATCAGAGTAAGCGTAAAGCCGTGTTGTAGCCAGAAAGGATGCTATTTATACCTGCAAGGTGTTGTAAAGCTATAAATAGTACAGCTATTTATACCTGGAAAATAAGGTCCTGTGACCACCAGCAGGCAACCAAATGAATTTTGCTTGTTTACTTTGTTCTGGTTTCGGTTTACTGTGATCCCTGAAGTTTAGTTTAGCTAAAGGTGGACCTTAAGTTGCAGTTGTAGCACTAGAGGAGCATAAGTTTGCGACTTGCAGTGTCGTCTCTCTAAATTAGAAGAATTTTTCTGTACGTTGTAATGAGTTAATTTTTAACATTTTTGATTTCTAGCAAGTGTCAGCAGTCAAATATCTCTTACTGTGACAGTTTCTGAATAGCAAAACAGCAGTCTAAAGCTTATACTAAAATATCTTCAGATACCATATGCACAGCTTCTACTAAATTTAAATTTTAGTGCAATATTATTACATGTCCTCAATTTGTACTAAATGCATGATTACTGTGTTCCAGTTTAATTGTCCTTGGGAATCGACGATTTGGCTCTTGTGCAGTTTTCTACTAACCTTGCTTTGCAGAGGTTAACAGGCAGTGAAGGTGAAAACCTTATTTCTAACATGCATCTGATTTATGGCAGAGAGCACTGACTGCTTCTGGGAGGCTCAGAATACATCTTGATTAAGACAAGTGTTTTTTTCACTTGTAAATGTGTAAGCTATGTATTAGAACATACTCAATAATTTGGAGTTGTTAATGTTATCTCACTTAGCAGAGTATTGTGAGAGTAAGTGCTGCTAAGAGTGGAATTAGCCTCAAAATGATGCAAGATCAGCACTGAAAACGCAGGGCTTTTCTGCTGGAGTCAAAAAATAAGCTGTGTTATTTGCCAGAACTGTTTTCTGTTTCTGGTTTTCTAACTTGGTCTTCCTTATTCTGCATATCCCTATTATTGCTCAGAGGCTAGTACTTAAGGAGGTTCTTTTTAGCTGTCAAATTAAATTAACCTGCATATGCAGCTCAGTGCCTCACAAGTATATTATTTCCTCAGCATTAGTATGATGACACTTCTTCTTGTCTTAAATGTTTGTAATGATGTTACATAGCAATAAATTGCGGTCTTGAATGGTATATTAACATTCTATAACCCTCTTTAAGAGTGGTGATATTACCTTGTGGAGCAGGGTGAGCAAACATACGTTTAATTCTTTTAATTTTTAATGCTTTTAACCCTGGAATTGATTTTTGTGACATGCCAGCTCCTTATGCAGTTTTTGGTTTTATTTACAGCATCGAGATGACTCAGGAGACAAACCAGACCCCAGGGCCTATGCTGTGTAGTACAGGATGTGGATTTTATGGAAATCCTAGGACAAATGGGATGTGTTCCGTTTGCTACAAAGAACATCTTCAGCGACAGCAGAATAGTGGTAGAATCAGCCCAATGGGTAAGAGTGTGGGGAGCTGTTGGGGGGTTTTAAAACATACACAGGATTACAAGGAATACTAGAACATTTTTTATGAGAACTTCTGAAAACTGTACTGAAAGAATGAATATTCAAAGAGAATACTACTTTAAAGCACAGTAAAGAAAAAAAATACATATCTATGTAATGTGTTCTGGTTTGCTTGGCATTCAACCATAACTTAGTTTCCCATTTAACCTCTTCTGTGAGCATTTTCTTACGCAATCTGTATTTTGGTTCTTAAGTAAAAAGGGCCTTTAAGTAAAACGTAATAAGCAGTAGAAGGGAAGCTTGTATGCAGTTCATAGCTGTGTAGGAGACTATTTGATTAATGTGTTTTCTCCAATGTATTCATAACTTGTCAAATTCTTGTTACATAGGCACAACCAGTGGTTCAAACAGTCCTACCTCAGACTCTGCATCTGTACAGAGAGCAGACACTAGCTTAAACAACTGTGAAGGTGCTGCTGGCAGCACATCTGAAAAAACAAGGTAAAATTAAGGGTGTACTGTGAGGGTTGAATGAGCTGTGAGTGTGCAGCAGGTTGAATGTCTGCAGCAATCCTGCCCTATTGCAGTAGGTGTCTGCAGAGAAAAAGGACCAGTGACCTGACAGGGATCTATGAATCCATGTAAATTGAAAAATCATTCAAATATTTGGTGTTGTACTGTTGCTGTTAAAAGAATGGTTTTTATTTATCTGCAGAAATAATTTGTTACAGATTTGCCTGTCTTCTAGGGAAACTAAAGTAGAGTAAAAAAGTATGTTCCGAAGGTAATAAAAGCACAGGTCAGGAAAATGTATTTGTAGTAACTTTAGTGGGTCTGGACAGTTCAGGCTTTTATTATGAATGTAAAACTAATGTAAATTATGTGTTTCACTGTGCTTAAACAGAAACGTGCCTGTTGCCGCTTTGCCTGTAACACAGCAAATGACAGAAATGAGCATTTCAAGGGAGGAGGAATTAACATCGAAAACAGAGACTGAGCCAGGTATGTTCTCAGAATGACACAGGGCACAGCTGGTGATTTAACACGAGTGGAGGATTTGTTTACTTTCTAAGTTGCCATCTCCTGTTGTGATGATGGTCTTGAGAAATGTGTTTAGGATGGTTTTGAGTACTGTCTCCTCAGAATCAAGGAAAAAGACTAGTTCTACAATAGAGTTTTAAAATACACGTTCAATGTTAGTAAAAAAAGTGACACCTGTGAGGATGGTTTTAGATCCCTAATACTGCTTTTTAAAAGTAAGGCACTCTAAAATCACATTTGGGCAAGGTGTTCAGTTTTGAAGTCAGACTGTTGGGATTCTGTATATTCTCCAGCAGTACAATTCCAGCTGACTCACGGCAGTCAAAATGGCTTGTTGTATTTGGAGAAGGGTGCTTAATAAATTCCATTCTACAGAGGAGCGAGACTGTGGGGGAAAAGAGTGGTTTAAAAACATTAACAAAAGTTGCTTAGGGTTCTTGGACTAATTGAGTAATCAGTAGATAAAACGAATGCATTGTTTCAGGGATGTAGGGTAGTTGCAGCTTTAATTGCTGTGGGAATTGTCTGTTCAACAGTTTTATTCTTATGCTGGATAGTTGTAGCTGGAGTAGTAAGACTTTGAAGTGTAAACTATATCTTTGAGGGAGGCAGAGAGGGAGGGGCAGCTTGCTTGACTACAACTAGTGAGCTACTGAATTCACACCATTTTGTCCAAATGGGTGTCGTAACACACTTATTTTGTACTGTAACAAATCCAGACTTTTTTATTTAATTTAGCAGCTCTTGAAACAGTTTTAAAAACTAAAAGCTGATGTATGGTAAGAGCTCTGTTCACTCAAGCCGAAGATAAAATCCATTTTTTCAGTTTTGAAGTCAATGAGATGAAAATGGCACCAGATGCTACTCAGCACTGTATCAAGGTGATTTTTATCAGGTTATATCTTTGCCAACAAAGACTGTTCTGACGCTTGATTTTTAATTGCTCAGTATTTGTACAGAGGGTTTTACCCATTTCATAAGTAATGCTAAGTCAAGGTTCTCTGACACGAACTAAAGTATGTTATACAATATGCTGAGTTTTTCATTATGAGAGGGAATTTTTGCGATTATTAAATTTCTGTAACTGTTATCATCTGAGGAGACTTTCATTATATGACTGAAAAGTAATTTAGACTTTATGCTACAATATTCATTAACCCATCATGCGTTGTTATGAAATGCCACTGGAATGTGTCAAGAAGGAAATAGGAATACAGAAAATGGTAGTCGTGAGGAAGTACAGGTGACTTTACTTTTCTTAGAACTGTTGTCATTTTGCCAGCTGTAAAGAAAATCTTTAGTTATTGTTGACATATTACCTGTTTTTCTGGTGCCGTGGGTCAGCTGTGTGGTAGGTCAAGCAGCTCACTATTGATTAAAGAGGGGCGAAAAAATCCAAAGCAGCTCAAAGATGGTTATGAATTGTAATAAATGAGCTCACAGGTTGGAGCCAGTAAAAGCTGTCACAGGCTTTTGTAGACATGACTGGAAAAACTACCAGAGAACTTGAATGTCTCTGGAAAAATCGTGAAGAACTAAACTACCTCCTGAGAGAACATATCTGTAAATTCATGAGGCAGCCTCAGCTGCTATAACACCCAAGTTCCCTTTTAAGTATTATGATTTGGCACAGATCATACACAGCATAAGATAGTGTCCTCATATACTATTCTTGTGATTTGTTGGACATCTTAAATAAACAGTGTTGGTTATATTCAGTGGTACATTGCTGTGTCTTACAGGCAAGAGAGCTGGCCTAGACTTTTTATAGAAAAAATTCCTGATGTGTCTGGACTAGGCAGATTTATTTATCTTCCTTTTTTGCAGTAGTATCCAGGTGTAGGTCTCTCAAGGACAAACTGGAACAGTGGTAAATAACACACATCACCTAATAGCAACAAAAGTTAATACTTTCTTTGAGGTGTGGTTCTCTAAGATGCAGTCATAGAGTTGTTAATGAAACACAGGGTAGCAGTAAGCACAGCCTGATGCTAGGGACACTTTCATAACCATATGGAAATAGATCATGAGCTGTATCTTCAACAGTGTGAACTTACATTGTCTTCTGCCAGGTGTTCATTAGCAAATGAAATTTTGTGTGCTTCCCTTACAAGTCAGAAAGTTTAAAAGAGGGATTACATCTGGTAAACTAATTTTTTTAGCAGTCTGTAGCATGAAATTATACTTGTTTGCTTTCAAAATTGAAAGAACTGACTAGAAGGTGGAGAAGTTGAGAAAAAAATTAAACCATGAAGTTTAACAAGCTATTTTTTCTTGATTTTTTTTTTTGGAGTTTTTGTTTTTTTTTTTTTTTTTTTGTTTTTTTTTTTTTNAATTAAACCATGAAGTTTAAAAAGCTTTTTTTTTTTGTTTTTTTTTTTTGGAGTTTTTGTTTTTTTTTTTTTTTTGCTTGTTTGAGCAGGTTGAGGTTGCAACCTAGATTCACCTTCAGAACAAATCTTTCTTAAATATGTTGTCATAGAGGTGTTACAACCATTTCTAATTAGCCCAACCTTGGCCATTGGCGTGTCCCACTTTGGAGCCATCAGGGACTGGCTCTGCTGGACATGGAAGAAGCTCCTACCTTCTCACAGAAGCTTGCAAAACCAATACACCACGAAAAATAAATGGTTTTGAAAACAAATGTATTTAAACAATCGTATTGTTTTAACTCACAGTATATTTTTAGCATTTTCTTAGCCTTTTGTAGTTCATTACCTTGCTGAATGATCAGCCTTTAGTTAAATCCGTCTGTGTTTACAGACACAGTATCAGCACTCAGTCAAGGGTCTAGTCCTTTTTCTGGTTGTTTTTTGTTATCATTTAGGGTTTTTTTGTTTGGTTTGTTGGTTTTTTTCCTAATGCAGTAATGCTCTGATTTAGGGAGTAGTGTTATATGCAAAGTAGCATTGCTTATAAGAAAGTAAACCAGAAATTGAACTGATAACAGTATTGTGTAAACAGCAATATTTGGGTATATTTAGAATATGCTAACTTCCATCTGTGCTGTAACTTACCCTTTCATTTCCTGAATTCAGCAGCAGCAGTGTTAGAAGACAGCAAGCAGTGGTGCTTGGCAAATGTCTCTTCGCTTTCTACCAAGCTGTTAGGGTAATAGCTATTTAGAGGGTTAGAGCTGTACTGTATTCAGGTTGGGAGACCCTGTAGTGGGTTACCCTTGCTATGTTGTAGGTAGAGCCAGTGTGTTGCAAGTAATATTGTGAGTAAGATGTAAATAAGGTAGCTTGTAAGATATGGTAGGATCAAGATGATAAGTACATGATGTTCATTAGATCTGGTTGTAGCGAGTGCCTTGTTAGTTCTGGTGTGTTTTCACACACGGTGTTGTAGTTCAGCCATGTTGTTGTCTGTAAACAGTTCAGTTGTGAGTATTAGTAGCATTGTCTGATAATGATAATTCTGTATTGTGTTGTAAATAATTAGTTTGTCTTCATGTTTTCCATGTCTGCTGTAGCTCTGGTAGATGCTCTTGATTGAAGAATTTCAGAGATGGTGTATCTTGTAAGCCCTGGAGCTGTCCACTGTGTACAAAAAGGCTAAGGACCTAACTGCTGGTCCTGTGCATGTTGGTGATAGCACGCTATTACTATTCTAATAGTGCTACACCACACATGTCAAGTCTTCATGACAACCAAATTAAATTGTGTTTGTGTGATACTAAAACTGGGGAATCTTTATGTTGTATTAATGTGGCAGTAAAGATATTATATGCACAAATACATGAGCTAGTGTTGGCCATGCAGGAAGTGAGGTGCATGGTGCAGAACATTTCGGTTCCCGCTCTTTGACATGAAAGTAAGCATGGTGGAAGTTTGTTCCACAGCCTTTCATCACAGGCACCTTGGTTGTCCTAGCAATTGTAGTTCCTGAGCAAAAGCTTGATAAAGCACAATAGGTACTGCCCATCTTTCCAGATTAAAATATTTTGTGCAAGTACTTTGTCATCTTAGATTAACCCCAGCTGGCAGCCAAATACTTCACAGCCACTTACTCAGTTCCTGCTGCCCAGTGGGGAGGAGAACTGTGGGGGGAAAAAAATTAAATGCTGTGGGTTAAGATAAAAGCAGCTTGATAATTAAAACAGCGCAAAATAAGCAATACTAATTATAATAATAATATAATTGTAATGAAAAGAGGAGAAAGAGGAATAAAACCCAAAAACTTCACAAGTCATGCATACTACAGTTGATCACCACCTGCCAACTGATGCCTAGTCCATACCCCAGCAGTGATTGGCAGCTCCCAGCCAACATCCCCCAGTTTATAATTGGGAAGGGTGTTCTGTGTAATATTCCTTTGGCTAGTTCATTCAGGTCAACTGTCCAAGTAAGGCTCCCTCCTGGTTTGTTTTGCACTTGTTTGCTTGCAGACCATGTGAAACTGGAAAGTCTTTGTTTTAAAGTAAAAGCACTATTTAGCAACAGTTAAAACATTATTGTATTATCAGCATTATTCTCATACTGAATCCAAAATACAACACTGTACTAGCTAGCGAGAATAGAATAACTCTATCCCAGCTGAAACCAGGACAATTGTGTTAATATGCAATATAAGGGTTGTATTGTTTCTAGTTAGTACATCTTCCAGCTCGAGAACTGCAGAATGCATCTAATATCTTTTGGATGACTTCTAGCTTTACCTTTTCTCTCTTTTATTTTTTTCCATTTCTTCAATGTTGGGAGTTGGCAGTTAGCTTCATCAAGTCATGGTCCTTAAATCAGTTTTTTTTTTCTGTGTTTTCAAGAGCTTGTGCCATTGATGTGCTTGCAGTTTAAGGTGTTTGGGTCTTTTTTGGTGAATTTTTCTTTAGTCAGAGAAGCTTCTAAAAACTTACTGCTGTTACTTTGGTCTCCCTTTCTGGTCACTTTTGATATGGAGAATGTTGGAAAATAAAACTGATTTATTTTCAGCATCTTTTTTTTCAATTGAAAAGTTGGTTTTGTTTTCCAGTGTGAAATCTCTGTAATATTGATAATACACATGGGTTTTTTTGAAGCAGCCATACTGTTTTATATAAGGAAAACTACTGATGGCTTTGAACATTCTTTTCTTAGAGTGGTTTTTAATTTTGAGTGGCAGTCCCATGTAGTCACTGCGACTTAATTTAGGGTCTGAGAGGAACTTTATTCTCCAGTTTGTAGAACCTTTCTATGTGTAGGTTGAGTAGCTGTTGTCCTTTTGTCATCAGTGGCCTTGCTGTTCCTCTTGTAAAGCTGTATCTTATCTTTAGGCTACATTTGAAGGAAATTTTCCCAAATTTATGATCAAATGCCGGTATTCTTGTGGAGTTTTTCAGGCACCCTCGTCCACTACTAGGATTTTGTTAGCCTTTATCGTTAATTTGCTAGGATAATAGTTGTTCTTGGGCATGATGGTAATGCATCTTATAGTGCCTACAGGCAATCATTTAAGTTGAAAACACTGGTTGATAAAAACCTACCCAGTTCTGAAAATCAGTTGCTCTTAAAAATTTTGGCATTGTTATAAGAGAATTGATCTGGTAAAATTCAAGTGAAGTAAGTCTTTTCAGGTCTTGAGCCAGAGATGGAAGGGAAATGACCAAGGTGGTGAAGAGGGGTACACTGAACCACAGAAGCGTTTGGGTTGGAAAGGGCTTTATAGATCATCTGGTTCCAGCCCCTCTGTTCTTGTGCCTCACTATTCTCAGAGTAAAGAACTTCCACCTGACATCTAATCTAATTCTCTTTTGTAATTCAAAAATGTTTTCCCTGGTCCTGTCACTATCTGCCCATGAATAAAATATCTATCCCTCTGTTTTATAACCCCTCCAAGTACTGGAAGGTTTCAATAAGCTCTTCCCAGAGCTTTCTCTTCTCCATGCTGAACAACCCCATCTTTCTCAGCCTGTCTTCATAGGGTTGGTACTTCAGCACCCTGATCATCTTTGTGGCCCTCCTCTGGTGTTTACTCAACAGATTCACATCTTTCCTGTCCTGAGGACCCCAGAGCTGGATTCAGCACTCCAGGTGGGATCTGACAGGAGCAGAATAGTTGGCCAGAATCCCTTCCCTTAATATGCTGGCTACTCCTATTTGGATGCAGTTGGCTTTCTGGTCTGCCAGCACACACTTCTAGCTCATATCCAGTTTTTCATCCAGAAGAATCCACAAGTCCTTCTCTGTAGGACTGCTCTCAATGAGACACACTCCATGTGTCCTCATGTCTGGGATTACTCCAAACCAGGTGCAACACCTTGCACTTAGATTTACTGAACTGCATGTGTTCTCATGAGCCCACTTCTCAAGGTTGTCGAGATCTCTCCATCTGGCATCCCCTCCTTCTGTTATGTCAACTGCACTGCTCAGCTTCATGCTGAGGGTGCAGTTAATCCAGCTGTCTGTGTAATTGATGAAGATACTCAAGAGCAGCGGCCCCAAGACAGAGCTCTGAGGGACACTACTCATCACCAGTCTCCACCTGGACACAGAGCCGTTGACCACACCTCTCTGGCTGCATCCATCCAGTCAATTCCTTATCCACTGCACATTCCACCCTTCAAATCCGTGTTTCTACAGTTTGGAGATAAGGATGAGAGTGCATGCGTGCCAGTGGGAGCTCTTTTATGGTGGTGAGAGGTGTTTTAGTGGCTAGGAGTTTGCTTTGTCTGAACATTGTTAGTGAGGAAGAAGGTCTGCAAGTACTAGTAACCACTATTTTCCAGCTTCCAGCATTTTTTCAGCTGCCTGTTCTGTGGTGTTACAGAAATCATTTAGAGCGCTTTGATTAATGCTGTGTGATTTCTGGCATAAATTTAATGTAATATCTTGAGGACTGAAATTGTACTTGCCCAGTTGGATTTGTCTTTTGTGTTAAAAGAAGCCTCGTGACAGGCAATTGTAAGAACAGTATTTCGATTTAGATGGGCTCCTGGTGTCATGGCAGAACAACTACAGTTTTCAGTATTTTTTCATCTAGAGGTTGATAAAAAAGGAGTTTTGTTCTGACCTTTAGGGGGTAGGGTAGGCAGCTTGTCTTCTGTCCTAGCCATTACTCAGAAGTACATTTATGAACATTTAACATCATAAAAACGAATCAGACAAAAATCTGCTGGCATAAAATAATAGGATAATCCTTTATTCATGGAGAGTAACAAATGGAAGATTTTAGTTTGGATTTGTGTCCCCTCTTGTCTGGGTGCCTTTTAGGCATGTTGTGTTACTGCATGTTGTGTACTGCTTTTCCTCCTGGAAGATGTCTTAGTTGTCGGGGAAGGATACTGTTCAGCAGCCCTTTCAGGAAATGTGCTGCTTCAGTTTCTTAGGATCACTTTAATCACTTTTCAGTTTGTGGGCTGCCATTGTTCCTGCTTCTTGATGCAAAGAAGGAAGTATACATGTAGTAATTGCAGAGATGGATTTCTTCTCAGAGGCTTTGTTTTGTGGTAGAGTGATCAACTAGGCTGTCTCTTTGCCTTGGTAATTCTTGGGAAGTTGCTGTTTTCATTTTTGCTTCCTTGTTCACACATGTAAGAGAGTGATATAAATGGTCTCTTCTTTTATTCATTTTCTCTTAGTGTATATTGTGAGTGACTTCATGTCACTGTTGATTTGCCCCCTTCTGCATTTTCTTTTGCATATGATTGAAACAGCATGCATGCTCCCAGGGCTCAAATTTTTAAGTTGATTCTGATGTAGATGAAGCTTTCCCTTAGCTAACTACACACCAAATTGTGATGTGCATGTTTCTAGTTTCTCTTACTGCTCTGCTGTGGCTTACAATTAGTGTTTCACTTCAAAACAAACTAGAAATATAAAAAAATCTAAAAAAGGGATTTAACCAAGTTATTTGGGAGGTGTTTGGTCTTTTTATTTTTTTTAAGGCCATAGCTAATGGCTGTTAGCCAAGGTGCATAACATCCTATAGGTACACTCAGTTTGTGGTATTGGTGGTTGTTAAGCCAGTTTTAGGTCGCAGGCTCTCTACTAGATAAACTGGTGCTGAACACTGCTTTTCTTGGGATATAAAGACAAGTTCAGAGGGTCGTATTTGTTCAAAATCTTAATCAAAACAAATTGTTTTAAAAAAAAAAAAACTGAAGTACCAGTAGCAGTACTAGTACTTGTTATCCTTTGTACTTGAGAAAATAGCACTAACACTGAACTTCCCTAATTTGTTATTAAAAAATACCTGCCATGTGACAAAAAACCAAGGTTTTAAATAAGTTTGGTTGTTCATCAGGACTGTTGCTATAATGTAGAAGTTAAATATAAGAAAATGTTAGCAACCGTTTGTTTTACTGCATGTAATTTTTTGGTGATGACCATGGAAGATGCCATTTTACTTCTGAGAGCTTGTTTCTTATAAATCTTTTTTAGGTTATAAAGTCTTGCCTGGGGCCTTCCTTTTTGTGCAGTGATTTGTAATGTTTTCTAGGTGTTTTTAGGTTGTCTTTGAATGATAACATTGTGTGCAAACACAGTTTTCAAAAACAAGTACTGATCCAAAAGAATCTCAGCTAACAAACCATATTTGTATGAAGTTGATTACAAATAAGTCCTTGAGGCTTATGTACCTCATTTATTCTGGAATGCTTTTTATAGTTAATAAATGTTATGGTAGATGTTATCATACAGCTGGGAGTGTTCAGCAAACTTGTACCAAGAGCAAGTATTACAGTTGTGTACAAGTGCATCTCTCAGCTTTCCTTAGTTCCAGTTTTGGATATAAAGAGGATATCAAAAAAACCCCATAAATTTCTGGGAAAAGAAAACCTGTTTTTTTCAATAAAAAAGCCATATCTAAAGAGGCAATTGAGAAAGTATTCATTTTGACTATACCTGCTTGAACACTAAAACTGAATATGCAATGCAAATCTGCACTTTGTTATTTAAATGAGGGCTCGTTTGAACTATGTGTTTTGTAGCTGTGTTCTGGATCTGTCACAGAATTAGCTGCTTGCTAACTGCTGTCGTGGTGAACTGCTTTAGATATGAGTTCCCTGGAGTAGTGGAAAGACAACCCAGTACTGTGGCAGTAACATATTACTGAATTTCATTTGCTTCTAAAATACGTTCCTGTTAGTTATATTTTCTACATGTTCAGCAACTTTAGCTCTGGCAATATTTTTACTGTTTCAGATTAAACGTTACTTGATCATATGATTTATTTAAATATTAAATTTGTACATGGAATTTCTGACATGCTTTTCAAGCCTGTATAGATATAATGAATAAATGCCATATATTTTCTAGCTAGTAGAAGTGTGGAGAAAAATCTAATTGTCTCAAGTAGAGTTGGAAAGGATGAATAAAATACCTAAAAATCCCTATTTCTGGTTCACGTTTTTGAAGTAGTCTGTGTAGTACTTTAGGCGACAGATGTCAGTATCTTAGTGGGTGAATTAATCTTTAATGTATGCATGCTACTGAATAGCTAGTGAAGTCAAGAAAAGCAAATTTAATCCTTATTTCCTTTGCTTGCCTTGACAGTTGTTACTCAACCAAGCCCGTCAGTTTCTCAGCCTGGTACATCAGAGAGTGAAGAGAGAGCTGCTGAACTGCCAAAACCAAAGAAGAACAGATGTTTCATGTGTAGGAAGAAGGTTGGCCTTACAGGTATGAGAATTCTGTCAATTTTAAACAAATTTGCATGATTAGTTACCTCTTGCTAGATTAAACTTGATAAAATACCTGTTCCATTAAACTTATCAGCTTCTTCAGAATTCAAACAACATAGTATAAGCATTTATTTTTCTTACTCTATATGTCATAGTAGACGAACATATTCCCTTTGTAGTGACTGCTCCCTTAATTAATAGCTTAATTAAAAACTAATCTTCCTAGTGAAGTTGTTTCTTTTTCTGTGTACAGGATTTGACTGCCGATGTGGAAACTTATTTTGTGGACTTCACCGTTATTCTGACAAGCATAACTGCCCATATGATTACAAAGCAGAAGCTGCAGCAAAAATCAGAAAAGAGAATCCAGTTGTGGTGGCTGAAAAAATTCAGAGAATATAAATTAATGTGCTTGTGAAAAGACTGACTGACTTTTGTGGGGCTTTTTTTTTCAATACATCCTAAAAAACATGAAAAGAGCAGGTGCATGGTCATTTTCCTTTGTTTTCCAAAGTTTTACTGCTAGTCCTGTCTGTCTAAATAATATTTCAAATTTTCGGATGTTTGTTACAGGCAGAATTGGATAGATACAGCCCTTGAAAATATATATGCCCTCCCCAGAATAGATGGATGATCAGAAACCTGCGCAGGAATACACATGCACAGAGGACAGACTCTAGTTCACATGTGCCAAATAGATGTACACAATCTGCATGTGTGCAGCAGCTCTGCCTTTTGAGATGTGCATGAGGTATTTAATGTTTGGCTAATGTTATATGCCTGTTTTGGAGAAGGATACATCAAAACGGTTGGCAGTCTACTTCTCTCATTTAAAATCTCATTCTACTTTTAGTTGCCACACTCCATTTTAGTTTTCCAGCAGAATGTGAGCTGTGTAGAGGGGTCCACATCCCATTAAGATGAGTGTTGATGCCATATTTAAGTCACTTAACAACTGCACTGAGAAAAATGGAAAAAATCAGATACATATGAGAAGAAAATTGTTTTGGAAAAGATTACATTCACTTTAGAATCTTGAAAAAAAGTTCCCAAAGGAAATGTCTTGTTAGGAGCTTATGAACTGGCCTGCGACAGAGTTGTCCGCTTTTCCTTGCGTAGCTAAAAATGTTGCATAGCACAATATTGTAAGATTGGTTTTCAGAAAACAGTTACAAATGTTTCTAGACACACCACAGCATCTCTATCAAGCAACACAGGTCTAAATAAGTTGCTGAAGTATTACAACAGTTTATTATTCATGTACTACTTATGTTTTGTGTGTTCCAAGTTCAGAAGAATATTAGGAATTAATTTCTCTAGTTTTAAATGTAACAGTTGCACTGTTTTGCATGGAAAACCATACCTAACATGGCTGCTGTAGACTTAAATGGTAGCTGGAACCACTCTTGGAGGGCTGCTTTATCATTTTTAATTGTACTTGGGTTTAGGACTGTAGTGTTCTTGGGTGTATTGCATGGGCTGCATTATCTACGGCATTGTACAATAACAACTCTAGAAAAGGCAGTATTCTTCACTGATGCTTGTCTGGTAATATATATCACTTCTGTGTTATAATGGAAGGGGTTTTTGTGATGTATGAAATTTGTGTTTTTTATATAAACAAATATGGTTTAGACTAGTGTTGTGGTAATGCCTGTTCTCATCTGTAAATAGTTACATACATACACAGGGCACTACTCCTGACCTGATTTTTGTTGCCAGTGTTCAGTCTTGGTTTTTTCTTCACTATTAAAAGCGTCAGGTTTTCGCTTCTAACTTTGTTCTTCTGAGTTATTAGATATGCAAACATGTACAGATAGTTCATATTTATGTATTGCACATAAGCTACCCAGCATCTATGCTATATTGTATTATGTAAATAATAAAAACAATGTACAGAAGGAAATACTTCCTTTTGTGGTAGTTCATTGGTTTTAGTTCTTGGTGTAATAAGAATGTGCCCTTGTAGAGGGTCAAGTGCAAAGTTTAATATAAGTTCTTACAGATGTCTTATACTTAAGCTTGCCTGTGTCCTTATTTGAATATACCAACTTCTTTTGAGACAACTTGCATGAGCAACTGGAATACAGGTAACTACTAGATGGCCTGATAAAAATGCCGGCAAACAACGTGCTTTAAAGAGAGCAAAGGAAAGTATTAACAATGAACCTTAAACTTATTTCCAGTGGATCTGTTGTGATAGAGCCCGTACAGTGACTAAACTATTCCATCCACATCTTTACCAGCCGACCTGGACAGAGTTACTGTCAGTGTCAGCAACCAAATACAGGTGGTAAATATGCCTGATTTATCCTTTCCAGTGGGAAGGAAAAGGGCACAGTACACACCACATTTTGCCATGGAGGAGGACATCTTCAGTACTGGATAATCCTTACAAATTGCTTATATCAGAAATGGATAATGTGTATCCCACCAGTCAGCTGATAGTCAACGTGATAAGTTAATACTTTAGCCACTGTGTATACATCCAATAAGGGGACACAGGCACAATCCAAGACTTGATTTTCCTGCATGAATTTTAGGACATCATCACGGAACTGCTTTAAAGCACCAAAATTACAATTTTTTTCTACCTTTTCTATTAAAGCAATATCAGCGACTCTGCTATAGCATAAAGATGGGTTTTTTGTTTGTTTGTTTTTCCTTTTAAACCTTAGAATGCCCTGTAGCTGGATGTTTGAATACTGTCTCAGGTAGAGTGGTTTATGACAGGTACTGATACTGTTAGTTAATGATTATGGTGGTCTCAATCTCAGTCTGCTTTTTTTCTGTACAAAGGTTGTACTTGTGAGCACTCATTGAAATATTTGGTCTTGGCACATCTGCACGGGAAAGTATGGAATGAAAAATCCCTCTTTTTCCTGTAAAACTGAACTGCATCATGTAACTTACACTTAAGTGGGGTATGAGCCTGTCCTCAAAACTCAGTCTGCAAACTTGCCAGAGCGTTGTTCTTGTAATATTGTATGTAGTGTGTAAAATCACTCCAGATTTCTAATTCTGTTGAGTCTCACTAAACAAAGGAGGGGAAGGTTGTTTGAAAAGAGCAGGTATTGACAATGTATGTGTATGGGGACACTATTTATACTAAAGTGCAAGCACTGGTACATCTTCCAAAAGAGAAACAGTTGCTTCATGTATCACTGATGCTCATTTAACATTTGCCTGTTAGACTGAGATCTTTTTAACTCATACATAAACACATAGTGTTCTGAGAAGAGTCTCACTTTGTTCTGAACAACATTACTAGACGATGGTTAGGAAACAAAAAGGACCATATAAACACATGAGTGCGTGAAAACACCTAGGTTGTAAAAAACCATTTAATAATCCTCAATCTGTAAAATGTTGCCTAGGCCCAAGTGTTATGGCTGTGCACTACTATTCTGGGCAAACTTACTGACTGCTATTGCTGTTAAACCCAAAATCTGGAATGTAAGGGCGGCCTTCCTGTGATGGTTCCAATGCTGATGAGCTACTGCCAGATGCCTTGATGGGGTGTTGGTTGTGATACATAAGGATGCCGTGGGGTCAAGAACCCCTGACTATCTTCATGGTACTTAGCTCTTTGAAACCATGCTATTGGTCATTGGTTACTCTCCTTTGGAAGGTGATTAGTCACGAGTGTAAGGGAATGTCTTAGATGCCTGTATTTGTCATGGCTCCTAGTCACTGATAGGGTACTTAAGGATTTGTCTCAGGTCTACTGTCTGTAATAATTCGAAATGCCTTTTGTTTTTCCCATGTTCCTAAGCTGCTCTTCAGTATCATCTGATGTGTCTGCTTGGAGGAGGAAATGCACAGCAAATAAGGAAATTGGTTTGTTTCCAGTATCCAAGTGTGTTAAGTAGCTATGATTCAGTCACAAATGGAACTTTGCTCTCTGTGTGATTTTTCTGCTTGTTTCATTAGTTTCTCAGCCAGCCAGAAATGACAACACATTTTCTCAAAAATGACATATTACTGATTCCCTTGATCATTTCGTGTAATTGAACACCCAGGACATTTGATGGACTGCTTTCTGATTTAGGAGAAACAAAGGTCTCTGGCAGTGCACCTGAAAGTACCTGGATGGCACTGGAATTCACATGTGACAAATCTGAATAGTTAAAAAACTTGAGCAGGAAAAATAATGAATGACTATTTGTCAAAATATAGCACAGGAGCAAAGTTCTGCCTGTGAGTGCAGTGAGAGTTATCATCACAGTTATAAATGCCATTTTGCAGACCTGAGTTATCAATCTACTGTAAATACTTAGCAGAAAATGCTTCAACCTTTAAGTTGCCTATTTTAGAAGCAACTTAGTAATGGCCAAAGAAGCAGGGTTAAAGTTTGGGAGGTTTTTTTCACTGAAGGAAATAGACCATTTCGCTTGAAAGGGCACATCAGTCTACTAACACAGAACCAAGGACTGGATCGCTCGTGGTACAAAGAACTGAATTCTGTGGGATGCAGATTTAGCAGAATATCAGCAGTTTGTGATTTGATGTAACTTAGATGAAAATAGGGGTACAGATGGGAGCACTGAAATAAATACAAGAATCAATACATACAATGGCAACCAAAAGCAGTGGCTTGATTGTATTTGTGTAGGTGAAATCTGTACTGTTTTAAAAAAGTTGGTAATTGAAATTACTAGTCCCATAGTTTCCTGAAGATGCTGTCTCACACTCACTTTTTATACTAGATAGTAAGATGCAGATGACAGATTCTTTTTTTAATGCTAATTTTATTTCAGTGTGTGTTTCTGTTGTGAGCTCATGGCCAGCATTGTAGCAATGTTGGAAGATGGGTTTCTCAGGTGAGTGTTACTTTGGCTCAAACTGCCTAAGTAAGATATCTGTGTCTTTATTAAAGCCCCTTGGCATGCTAGTTCTTTTCTCCCTGTATCTACAACCAGTTCATCAGCATTTATTTCCATATAGCAGTAAGCCTGCTTATTACAATCTTGAGATTTATTCACTATGGAGAGAAAACAATAAATAGGATCATTAGATCTAGTCTTGCACCTAAGTACAAGCAATACATGGTAGCCTAGGAGTTGGACTTCGATGATCCTTGTGGGTCCCTTCCTACTCAGAATATTCTGTGATTCTCTAATCATTTTGTGGTGAGTCCCAGTCCAAGGCAGGTTAAGTCTCACTTATGGGCATCTCAGAGGGTTGCAGGGTGAAGTGTGCCTCCCTGTTTGTAGGCATTTTACTCATGACCTGTGTCCAGAGAAGGCACTTGTAGTACCCTCCTCATTTCAAGTTCCTATTGGGATGCCTGTAAATGCTAAATTACTAGCATTGCTATGAGATGCTCTTTTTGATCCATGCACAGATGACATTTCTCAATTCTCTTACTGTGACTGTGGATCAAGTTTTTTGTTTTGTTTGCTTTTTTTAGTGGTTATACTTGTTTGGGCTTTGCACAGCTAAGCTGCTGTGCAATGTCGCTGTGCCTCAACTGATTTTACCCCTCTCCATATCCAGCCATCCTCACCATAGTTTGGTTTGGGTAGGGAAAAATCAATAGTTTTAAGTGCTTTGTTTGAGGATTTTACCAGGGTTTTGAGTTTATTTTGATAGGGCAGTAAGCACTATTGATGCGAAGTCACTTTTACACTTTTCCTGGTCCATGTGTTTCTAGGTTCTTCCTATAGCTCCTAGATGCTACAATAATTAAATCAATATAAATAGAGGCAATATGACCTAAAAAGGATAAACTGAAGCCATGATTCAATGTGGGGCCCTGCTCACTGCAGAAATTTTCCGTTAGTTTCATGTTTCCACTGCAGTCATATTGCTTAGTCCCTTTATCCAGTGTCTGAAAAGTGTCATTAAATGTTAACTCAGCCAATTTAGAGGTGTGTATTTGGACTTATCTTTATTGGTTTGTTTTATTTTCAGATTTCATTGATAGCAGTCTTGACAGGTAGTTAATGCATTTTGTTGTCTGAAAGCATTCAGGTGGTGATGTTTGTTGGCCTTGTTGGCATAATCTTGTGAGAGGTGCTAGAAACAGGAGGCATTTGCTGAGCTATTGCATGACAAGCATGAAGGTGAGGAAATGCTACCTACAGCTCAGACCTTTTACATTGGGAGACCTACAATGCCTATCTAATATTTTTGCCTGATTAATGATTTTCCAATATAACAAGGTAGAATGAAGTCCCACTGTGAATCTTCACTTGGTAGTATCACTGAGATTGTAGCACAGATCTGAGGAAAAGAAAATCAATTTGATTCACTATTCCTCATTCTTGTTCATCTTCTCTTTACCATAGTGCACATACATGTTGTTTAAAACCCACCCAACTTATGTGATTTTCTGATGAGGGTTTTCCTTGAGTGGAAAATATTTTTAGATTTGATTGACGTTTTCTTTAGTAGGTCAGTGGGAAGTTGGGTGCATGATGATTATACCCTGAGTTCCCAAGGGAGCCTGTGAAACAGTTTGTGCACAGGACTATTTGACTTTGATAATGCTTCTGGGAGACCAGCTCAGACTAGGTTTAAACAGGATTAGCTAAAGTGGATTTTCCTTAGTTGTATTTTAAGTAGCATGGGATTTATGAGGGGAAAGTAGATTTATGACCCTGGAAAAATCTTGATCCCTTTCAGTCTGGTTTCAGTTGTCAGAGTGAGACTGAGCTGGTTTCTTTGATTGCTGGACTCATATGATGGATAATACCCATATAGATTTGTGTATTTCTGCTAGAATTTCCGACTGACCTTGTATGACCAAAGTCTTGGATGTTTTGTTGTCAATTCAGTCACCGCAGGAGCTTGTAGGAAGTTCACTGAGTACTGGGTCTAGTGTGAGGACGATGCGCAGGTGGGAGAGGTGATACCACTACGCACAAATTTGCACGTACTGTTGAGCTGTGGTTGCAGTCTTGGTGTTCAAACAGTTTGGCAAGCATAGCAGTGATGCAAAAATTAACATTTGCCATTGTGACTTCAAGGTTTGCTAGCTGAGTGTAAGCCAGTCAACTGCAGGTTGCAGAAATAGCTTTACATTTGATTTAATTTGATACTTTTGCTGATACTAGTTAGTAATTATATGTTTGGACCTGCCAATAAATAAAAGTCTGACAGTAGTAGCAGTTTACTGGCTCCTCAGCAACATTTTCTAACCTAGCATTTGGAAATTGTACTATGTTAGGAAATGGCCTTGAGATTCAAGTTAATTTATTCATCATTTCACCTAAGCAGGGGTGGTTGTGTTTGTCATCTGCTGAGGCTGAATCACGGTTCAGCACAGAGTCATTTCTCAGTGCTGGCCAGCCTTCAGTAAATAGAGGCATGTAACACTCAATCTGCAAACCGCTGCTGGAGACCAAAGGTTGTATCAGTTAGTAATAACATCAGGACTTCTACCAAACTCTGCCTCTTTGTTTCCCAGAGTCCTTCCTGCTGGTGGGTAAGGGGTGCTGTCCCCAGTGCACACAGGCAAGGACAAAGCATGGAAGGGGTCAGTGAGGACACAGTCCTGCAGTTCTGGCTCCAGCTGTGCCATATTACCAGACTGTTGCCACCAGCTGCTTGGCTGTCCTACAGCACTAGTTTTAGCCTAACTTGTGCAATTGCTTTCTGATTTGGTTATGTTCAAGTGATCTGAGTTTAAAAAACACATTTTAAAGAGCAATGTCACAGATCTCAGAGAGGATGTATGAGTTACACTACCAGAAGCAGAGGTACAACATGTAGGGATGCCCCAAGTGCTGACTAAATCCATCTTTCAGCAAGGGAGTACAACATCGGAATTCATGCCCCTGGCCATGAAAAGCAGCAGTGCCTGGTTCTGGACCCAGCTCTCCTAACTTCTTCTGGAGTGTCTCTGTGGCATACCTGCTTCCACCAGGCTCCAGAGTGGGATAAGAGAGGGCCAGGGGAGGAGCAGGGGGCCTGAACAGGCACTCCTCAAGACACAGCTCCATACTATGCTGGTGGACAAAACAAGATGAAGCCTAGAGTAGCCATTTCTATTTTTAACTTACAGCAAATACTGCCCCAAAAGATCTGTGAACTCCAGTATGCTTCTCTGGAGGCTAAAATCCACCCACCACCACACTTGGTCCTCATCAGGCTATTAAAATTCAGTTGCTGGCACTTCAGCTCAGGAAACAACTGTGTTACACCAATGCCAAATAAGAAAAGCACCAATAGGCAAGAATACCTTAATACTTCTGCTGCTAGACCTCAGGAACTCCCTTACTCTCTAATTTCTGCACAAGCTTTGGCTGGCCTTTTCTCTTTCATTTAATCCTCACTCATGATAGCACTTTAACAGTCTGAAGCAAACATGTCTGATTTTCTTAAAGCAGTTCACATAGTTTGAAAAGCTGACCTCTGTGTATATGTGTGTGTGTGTGTTATTTTTTAACTGTGGTAAAAGGTTATGCCAAGAACATATCTTTGCAGGCCTTATTAGCACTAAAGAAAGTAAGTTGATACATGCACAGCCTGAAGTATAGGTAGTATGCTGGTTTGGGCTACAAATTAAGAACTATTTATAAAAAAGCAAGAATGCCACTATAGACTGCAAGTTCTAAGCAGTCAGGGTAACTTCCACTTCTTTTTCTGCTAAATATGCCTCCTTTTAGGGAATATTTTACTAGAATCAGTTAAGTTGCTAACTTATGGTTGTTTTTTTTTAACTAAACACACTTTAGTTAGGTGGAATACAGACAAAGAGTACTGTTTGAAATCTGTTTTCTCAAACCTGCTCCTTGTGTTTTTAAAAAGTGTGTTGTTCAAACACACCTGTTTGGTGCCCAGCTCTGTTCTAGGTGAGAGCTGGATCTGAAAATCCCTGCCACTCACTCTCGCACCTCAGTTGTCTGAATGCTGTGTGTAAAGAAGTGAAGCCTTTTGTCCAGAGGTCAGATATAAGCTTTTGTGTTTCAAAACCCTTTGTGTGTGCAGGGTTACAGTCATAAGCATATTTTTTAGCTTTTTTCTTTCCTACTTCAAGGAAAGAGCCATTCTCAACCCACAAACGTAGAAACACAACCAGCTCAGGAGTTTGATTCAGCTTAATATAATTAGTGGCTAACCACAGTCTTCACTGTGCCTCACTTTCCCTCTGGTACATCTGAAAGTGATTCACAAAAATCGGCTGTAGAGAAAGGGAGTCCAGTAGAGCCCATCAGGGTTTCCCTGCTGTGGGTTGAGCCCTAACACTGCCATCCCCATGTGAGCAGGAGTCCCACCTGCCATGCCTCTCAAGAGCCCAATTCGAGTCACCTGTGTCACTGCAGCAGTCGTGGTCTGGCTGGCAGGGCTGTGGGTGTCCCAGCCATACCTGCTGTGCCAACCCCAGCCCACACCGTCCCGGCAGTGCACCCTCCCAGCACCGCAAACCTCTCCCTTCATGACTCAGCATCTAAATAACAGCCTTTTTTATCTTCCTTCCTGGGTACTTACAAGGAATTTCAATACAAGGAAACAGCATTTAAAAAAATACTAAAATAAAACTAACTTACTGCTGTCTTAAGGCTCCCCTTTCCCAAGGCTGAAAACTAAGGATAAAACTATCCCATTTGTTCAGTAAGAACAACAAAGAAGTTGTCCATCGCATTGACCAGTCCCAGAACAAAGCTCCAGGTACAAGTAAATATTTTAGAGAGGTGTGTTTGTTTTATCTGTGCTGTAGTGCCAAGCCCTGGCACAATCAGGTCACTTAGACTATTTACGGCTAAGCACCAGAGCTCAGAAGCACTTCGAGTCAGCCAAAAGAGCAGGGCACAATGCCCTGGGGCTGTCTATGCCTCACCACCACTGTGATGATGGATGAGGAGTTTCAGCAGTACGTGGATGCAGTCAGCTGCCAGGCCCTGCCAAGGGCACCATGAAGGGGGTGAGGATTTGTGCCCATCATATTGCCTCTGCTGGCCCCCAGGATGCTGGCACAAGTGGCTAACAGCCACCAGGCAGAGCTGAGCCTGCAAGAGAGGAGGACAGCATCTCCTCCATCAGCATTGCTCCAACATGAGCAGTCTCATACCCCCAAGAATTGCAAGTGCCAGTGAAGACTGAATTTCACCACAACTTGCTGACTTCACTTTTACCTATGGTCAGAGGCAAGGCATAAATGTGCTACAAAAGATTGTAAAAAGCCCTACAAGCGGCAATGGGGATTGTTCCAGTGACAGAGTTTTGTGCTTCAAGTCCCTTCTTGATTTTCAAAGCAATGCTTTTCCTTTAATAACAATGAAGATGAAATTTCTACAGTGTGATTGTTCTTTATAGGGCCTCCATGTGAATTTTGTCCATATCTGATCTGACTTGTGAGAAAAAGGGGAGTGCTTTTTTTCTTGTTTTATGATTTTGTTAATATTTACAACAAGGAATTTTATGTTTCAGTGAATTGTAATGCAAACAGCAGTAATAAAAGATAGGAGTAGTTATTCTGTTTTTATGACACTATGATAAAAAGTTAAAATAGGAGTCTTAAAGTTCAGTATACAATGTTGAAGCCATGGTTGTTTCAAGGTGCTCACCCTCTTCATAGTGAATAGACCAAGAAATGCAGAGAAGAGTGTGGGAGCTATTTATGTCAGTGAGAGACACCACACAAATCATTCTCATACTTAACTTTGTCTAATTATTAGTATGGATTTTTGTAGGCAGTGGAATAATCTGCTTATCAAATATCACTTGGAAATACATTAGCTCAGCCTTGTTCTGAAATTAAACATGTAGAGATTTAGTCAGCTCAGTGAGTCACAATTTCAGTAAATGCAAAAGACAGCTCAGTGTATTTAGCACTAATATCACAATTAACACTTCAGAAGCCTGCCTAAGTAACAGAACCTCCCAAAACAATTATATAGACGTGTTTAGTAACCAGGGTGCAGTGTTTACTGAACAGGCAAGATTCCTCTTTATAAAAATCTTCACATGCTGTTGAGACTGGAGATCGCTGGTTAAATTATGCCTGCAGAAAGGTTTAACTCTCCCAACACAGCACAAACATTACAGAGGGGAGCAATACGATGCAATCTTTCACTGCCTGTCAGAGCAAGTTGCTTAGACCTTTGCAAGCAGTCAGCATTGACTTCCTTTGCTCCAGAGAGGGGCAGAGCTGGCAGGTGAATCCCTGAGGCCAAGGGAGGTGCACATCGTGGTACCCCCTATCTTGGCAGGGAAGCAAGTGTCCAGCTGGTCTCTCCTGGGCTCTGCCAAAGACATAAAAAGCAGTGGCGCCATGCTGTTATTCTTGCCCTCTAGAATAAAAGGATGAGTAAGTGTTTTTAAAAGGCTCTTCTGGTTGTTATGAAGTAATTATTGGTAATGTCTAATACCTTGGTTTTGTGACCTTATTCCAAGAGAAGGCCTGCTGAAATTTTCATGGTCTTTGCATTTATGAGGATGTTGATGTTGCATGGTAATCCTGGGTTTAGAAAACAAGTTACAAGTGCTTATCATTGCTATTAATGATATCGTACAGTTCATTCATCCATCCCACATTGCTCACCACAGTATCTGAATGATTATCAGGACAATTTAGAAAAAAAAATGTTCTGAGTGCTCATGTGAATAACAGAAGTGAGATGAATCATGTTCCGAAGGGATATTTGGCAGTTTGTGCATCCACTTGCGGTCAAGCTATAAATTCACTGAGGTCAGAGCTCATGTATGTCTGTAGTTTGATGCAAATATTTAAACTTGTCCTGGAATGTAAAGTTCTGGTAGTGCTTGCAGAATTGACATCAGCAGGAACTCACAGCACACCTCTGAAAGATGTCTGGATGTGCACAGGGTGACACCGTTGCCAGGTATACTGCCTGTTCCTCCCATGCCCTTACTAGGAGTGTATCCTCTTCTGTCACAAAGGATCTGTTTTAAGAATTAAGTTTTACATTCACAAGGGCCAATGAGGAGGAACGAAATGCCCTTCTCTTGCTTCTCTCCCCTTTTTCTATGCCCTATCCTAGAGTTACTGCTATCCTCTTCATAGTGGCTCTCATACCACACAGCACAGTTGTACAGGAAGGAGGAAAAAGTGGAAACTTGATGCTGCAAATCAGTCTTGGATCAAGGGAAGGGTGTTAGCTGCACAGTATCTCCTTTAAAGTCTGGCCAATCCTGAACTGCATGCAAGCAGTTGCTTCTTTAGGTGATGCACTGGGTGTGAAGAGTTCACAAAAGAGGATGCAACATGATACTCTGAGGGGGCATTATCACAGGGCTGTAGGCATCCTGCCAGCCAGCCTTGAGAGATATGCTCCAGGAGAAGAGGCAGAAGGCCTGTGCAGGGGTAAGGAAGAGCAGAACAGGCAGGTACCCCACTCCACTCGTCTCCCTGGGCTGTTTCCACTGGCATGAAACTTCTCTGTAAGATACAGCCTAGGAAATAGAGTAGAAAAAATCTGGAGGCATTTTTTCCCTCCTCCTTCATTATTTCTTTCGTTCTTTCTTTCCTTTTTCTCTGTTATTTTAATTTCTCTTCTTTCCCCTTTAACTCCTCAAAGGAGTTTTTTGCAAAGGAGTGGTAATAACTACCAACCCCTGTTCATTTTAAAGAGAGGAAAACCTGAAGTGCAGGAGTTTATGAAGGTTGCTCATGACACCACCTCATGATGCCTCGCCTTGTCTCAGCTCCACATCAGCACCTACAGCCAGAAGTGGCAGCTGCTACAGGATGGCAGCAGCTGCTCCCAAACCATGCAGGGGTGCAGCTGAGAGCTGTCTGTGCATCTAAACTGCATTGAGATGGCTTTTGTATCAGAAGAAGTGCAAGTGCAGAAATTTGACTTTAATTTTGTTCTTGACAGTTTGAGATGTCATTGAGATGAAGGTGCCCTGTACTCTCCAATGGGCCTCCAGTGAGAATTGGGGCTGCTTCTACAGGCTGGCTGAGTAAGGTGGTGTCCAAGCAAGCTCCCAAACTGTTAGCACAGGGTTCATCACAGCACCACACTTAAGGGGACAAGACCTATAATAAATTGAGACATTGTTTAGCATGTGCGCAGCGTTATGTTGCTCTTACATACTGTGCCTGAAACAATTCTAATCCTACTCACTGAAACTCACTCTGTGTGTGTTTCACTGACACTGACCCAGGAAGCATGGATATAAGTGATCCAAGTATCTGATCTCAAACTGAGAATAATCTTTGTTTTCTTCTCTACAGTCATGGGAGAAGACTGATGAAAGTTGATAAAGTGTTGATAAAGTGTTCAGGATTATTCAAAGGCGCTTTTTTTTTTTTTTTTTTGAGATTGCAAACTCTTGTTTTCACTTGTACAAACTGTGTCTGCATCAACTCATTGTACTGAAACAAGTAATTGTACCCTGAGATTTACTGAGAGCATACCAAAGCCAACAATTCTGGTAATAAAGATACAGCAAAAGCTGTAGCAGTTTTGAATAGGAAAAAAGATCCACTAAAATAACATTGTACAAACTAAGCAGAGTTTGCAAACTCCTGTGATGGGGGTTGCCCAGGTTCCCCAGAGAACATGGTATGTTGCTGTGTATTTTGGTCTTCATTCTTTATTAGTCAGTCTCTCTTCTCAAAAGTCAAACACAGGGGGAGATGAGGGATGGTGTAAACACAAGGCCTCTTTATTTTGTTTCAACAGTACATGACTTCCTATTTAGCATGACCAAAACCAAGCAGAACAGTGGAAATCGCATATACCATTTCTCCTTATACATTGTTCTTCCTTGAAACTGCACAAGTACAAAAGGAAGGATAAATTCAACAACATTAATTCCAGTTAGGCATTTTCACATGAACCAGAGCTTATGCACAACAGGTGACAAGCAGACAGATCAGCATCAGAAAAACTTACTCCAGCAAGATGTGAACTCTCCTTTGGGGAAAGAAAATTTGTCTTGAAGCAAGGGATGCAAACATCCTCAGGTAAGGAGTACGTGTTACTGCTTTCCAAAAGCTTCGTCGGTAAAAGTTGTTAGAGGAATACACAACCCAGCTCCAAACCACAAGGCCAGACAGGATGCAATTTACAGTCTTCAGTGGTCACTAACACTGGCCCCTTCTCCTGCAGGCTTATGTCTAGGGAGTTTTTTGTATCTGTATGTGCCTAGGAGCCCTTGGCTAAGGAAAGCCTCTGTGACTTAAGTGCACATTACAGTAAAACATTTTTATGTTTTTGTCAGCTGCTCACAGTTTATGTCCTGGTCCTGACTGAGTTTAATTGTTACCAGTTGACTCAAGTCATTAAGCCAAATCATTGAGTCTAAGAGCTGTGCAAACATCTACCTGTTGGGAAAAATATTTTGCGTTGAGGCATTAGGCAGGCTGGTATAAGACTGCCCTTTATCCTTCTCCCAGCTCCACTCCTTTAGCATAGTTATTTTCAAACTAAGTCTATGAGAAACCAGAAGCCCAGCGCCAGAATTAAAGCTAATACACACTTCTGAGTCATGACACGGTAAAGTCATGACTAGGCATGACTACTGCATTCACTTCTGCAGAAGTGACTGCCTCTGCAGAAGTCACAAGGGACCTTCTTGGCTGGAGCACACTGATTGCGGGCATTTTCTAAAAAAGAATTTCCACCGAACTTTCCAGGAAACTGCCTCCCAAAAACACTGCTCAGCCTTTCCACAAAAACTAACAGTTCCATTAACTTACAACAACAGATTGTTAATGTTGCTGATGTCCTTTTGGCTTCCCAAGAACTGTTTTTGTTACGTTTTTTCATACCTTGCAGATGTCATTTGCTGGTTTCTCTGTCCAGAGAAGCACGAGTTGTTGCACATATAGTGCAAGAGCTTTAAAAACCCACTGCTTTAAGCCAAAGTCCAAGTATCTGGAAGTTCAGTATTAGATATATGATTGTGTAATTTAAAATGTGCTGTGGTCTCAGCAATGAACTTAATTTCTAAACAATCTGATTTTTAAACCAGTTTGTATTCAGTCACTTTAGTCACACCAGACTCTTCATCCTGTGCTGGACTCAGTGATCAGTGCATCACGAGGCACATGACAGGGGATGTTTGGGGCATGAAGGAACAGAAATTTTTCACCGGGACCAGACTAATTCAGCCTCTGTTCTGGCCACTGCTAGATGTTTCACAGGACAGGTGTTAGATAAAACATAGTATGTCCTTACATTATGTTTCTTCTGGAGCTGTTACAGACTATTTTTATTTCAATTTTGAAGCAGAGGTCTAGAAGTTGCAAAGAGTTACATAACTATGCTGTGAGCAGGTATTTGAGTTTGTATTATTAAGCACGTAAGCAACTGCTTAGGAAACCTTGTCAGGTGTTGGAGCTCAATGTCTTTCAGAAGGAATGATATCCATGATTTAACAGAACATTACCTGAGAATGTATCTTCTTTTCTGAGCATTTCCCTCCTAAAATTTCACTGACATGTCATCTCCTTTCCATGAGTTCCTCTGATCGATCTGCTTTCTACTTAGCAGTATTTTGTATTCTGCTACCACTCTTTTCAAATGTCTCCTTCAATACATTTTTTCCCTGTCCTAGGGGATGGTGCTATGTAGGGCCAGGAGCTGGACACAATGATCCTTGAGGGTCCCTTCCAAATCAACTTATTCTGTGATTCTACACTGAAATGTTACAGATGAGTTGACTCCTACCACATACCAGGGTGCAAATAAAACAGCACCATTTATTCATGAAAATTCAGAACTTTAAACTCTGTCCACCTTATCACCTGTTATGGATTGTTCCTGGAAATGCTTAAAATAATATTTTTAAACCTCTTGCCTGAGTAATGACATTAACATCTTTTCCTTTTAAAACTGAGATATCCTTTGAAAGAACTTGGGCTTTTTGTTTTTATAGACTTACACATTGTTTTAAAATGAATAATCGAGAATAGCTATGTTCTCTTTTGCTCAATAAAACTGTAGATATTTAACAAGAATACCTTTTTCTAACTTGCATTGCCTTATCATAATTATATTCTAAAAATTTCTATTTATCTGCACTTAATTTTAAATTAAAATGTTATTATTCAAGTACATAAAACCATTATAATTTTTCCATTCATGAGTGTGTAATCAGGCACAGACTTTTAGACAGTGTCATTTTAAAGTTTTGTTTTCTAACAGGATGTCCATTTACTGAAAATTTCAGTGCAATGAAAAAATACACATTTTTTCCCCTATAAAACTTCAGAATTGCACAAAAAATACAGCATAAATATAAACATTAGGCCAAGCCAACATTTTAAAGTGCAGAACTCCACTTGCCACATATGAATAATTCAAATAATGCTGCATAATGCATAGGCGATTCTTACTTGTATTTCAAAACCTAAAGTGACACAATGAGATCAACATATAACAGTAATTCAAATACATTCTATTTATAATAAATAAGTGCTCATCTGACCATAGAACACAGTAAGCATATTGTCCCAAGAAGCAAGCTGTACACAAATACCCTTTTTTTCCTTTGTCTGAATGGTGTGCTACCATTGAACATAAAGACATATCAAGAAAGAAGGATCTCATCCACCATCTGGTAAGAGAACTCGGGGGAGAGACATCTGGAATCTGTTGCATGTACATTTTTCCAGAGGTTTTATCTTAAGTCAGTCAATTTATACTGTCATATGTGTCAATTTATACTGACTGAAAATTACCCTTTTATTTTCTTCCACATACTCATATCCCCTTAGTGTTCAGTTGTTTCTTTTTTTTCCTTTTTTTTTCTTTTTTTTTTTTTTGGTGGGGGGTTGGGAAACAGGGAGGAAGGTGGAAGAAGGTTGCTTCATTTTGTATTCAGCTACTGAGTTCTGTGATGGGATGAGGACAGAGGGGGAATAGTTCAAGTTCTAGCCTCCATTAGCATTTTGGTTTGAGACAATAGTGCTGTTCTGAATTCCCAATCATTCTCCCTTATTGAACTTTGATTCAGTTTGCAGGGTGGTTGCGCTATACAAGAATGAAGTTTATTTTGGAGGAAACTACACTGCAGGCTTAGCTGCCTTCCAAATACACTCCAGTCTCCCAGAGACACTAAGAATCTGAGCACATTTCTCGTCCTGCTTCAAAGTGCATATGCAGTAGGGGCATCTGTCCAAGGAAACAGAATGTAGGTAATCTTGAGCTGCATATAGTGTAGATGTGTAAGTCCCCACAGTAACTGCTTTTATCCACTGATCCTCCCCCAGTGTAACAAATATATTTGCAAAACTACACACAAGCAGAGGGTATCAAGGACCAAAACTTCACAGTGGGATGCTTAGTGACTTTTTCAAAATTACTTCAAAGAAATCTGGAAACTACATCCTCTGGATGACCTAAAACCTCAAAATTTCTGTGCATAAGCCATCTTCCAATGAACAAGCTTTTGAGACTGCCTCAGATGACCCCACTCCACTTTTCTGGTGGTATGTTTTTTCTCAATTCAATTCTAATTCAGATGTTGCTGTCAAAAGACCCTCACAGTTAATTTGTTGTGTGAATTCCTCCACTGGCCTCTTCAAACATCAAATTCTGACGTCTTTCCTTTGCCCCTGAGTACCTCAGCATTTAATGTAATGCTATCTGTCTTGGTCCTCGCTCCTCCTGGTCTTGGGCACTGCTGCAGGCAGCCCATGGCACTACCTGCTGGCAGAGTTCCTCCTCCAGCTGAGAGTCTTAAAAAGATGATTTTCCATTTCTAAGTCTGGATAGTGTGTGGATAACTAGACATCAATAAAGCTATAATCAAAATGTGAGTACCTGCCTTGTCCCTGAATTTAACAAGAGTTAAACTGCTCATGACACAGTGAATATTCCAATACAAAGCTCACTGGCAGCAGTTATCCTAGACAGTCCCTTAGTAACTGGGCCAGTAGTGTAGTCCTGGACTTGTTAAAGTTTTAGTGTGTTCCAAATTTGCAAATAAGCAACCTGTCCACCCCCAAAAGTACTTTAAGAAGAAATGCTGAATTCCTTTCTTAAAAACACCACAAAATAATGGGAAAACAGTTAAGTCAGAGACAGTTAAGACTACCACTAAAATAAAAGCATTGATTTAATTCATAGCTCTGGAGGCAAAGAAGTAGGGCACTAGCATACATTGTACACAAGGCTGTGTGATCTTTCTCCACCACAGGAAAGCCAAAGCTGAAAACCATGTAATTTCCTAAAAATAGTTTCAAACAGTAACTGGGAGGATTAAAACATGTGTCTCACAGATCTTTGGTTTTGAAATGTGAAGTTTGGTCAATTAAATTCATGTCAAAATTCATGAGAAAAAATGCTCCCTGAATCAGGAAACCAAGTTAAAGAGTTGAAGATTGTTATTTGCTGAACAAGTGTGCTACTGAGTAGGTGATTGGGACACATGAAAAACATAATGGTTGAGAAAACACCCTGATGGAATGCGTAAATATTAATCCTTAGATCTGGACTCCTAAAGCCTTAGAAGTCATTGAACATAATGGGTGGAAGGCTATACCTTGGCAAGCAGTGGCACAGTGCAGCAACCTGGAAGATACCTGAGCAAACTCTCAGTGAGCGGCTGCATTCAGGTGATGTCTGCAGGACATCTTCTTGTTATTCCCTGCTGTTTGGTATGTGCCCTCAGCTTTGGCAAAAAAAACCACACTGAACAGACTGTACTGCTTTAAGTGCCCAAATTAGCTGTTACACTTCCCCTGGATGCTATGCTGTCTCATGTAGGCATAATCATAACAATATGTAAGCTCTGAAAATGCTTTTAAAGTCAGAACATTATGAGTGACGTTGGGCCAAGCACTCTCTCTGAAGTAGACATGAAGTGAAACTTTGGTGCAGTGACCTCCCTTGTTTTGTGAACAGAGGTAAGTCCTATATCCCCAGGCAATGAGATAAAAGTGCAAAACAAGGCTTAGTGAAATCAAAGAAGTTTGAAGCAGGCCTTAAAACCATATTCAACACATGTTTACAGTATCTAAATACAATATTGGTATCTAATGACCCTGAAATAAAAGCTTATATCCTTTGTGTTGCAAAACGATAACAAACAAGAATAAATCCCCTCCTCAAACAAATCTCACCAAAAAAACCCAAACCAAAACAAAACAAACAAAAACAAAAAACAAAAAAAACCAAACAACAACAACAAAAAAACAAAACAAAAAAAAAAAGAGGCTCAGATAAAAAGCAGGAAAATATGCCTTTTTAGGAAAGGAAGTCACACAGATTTCCAAAACAAAAAGGGCATATTTTTTCACCTGGAACCCTGGAATTGTACAGGGCTGGAATTATGGCTGCCACATTGAAAGACACAAAGAGCACATTAAAGCTGAGCTGCGTTTTTCAGTGATGATTTGCACCTCAAGTCAAAGGTGGTAATGGCCAGAAACAGACCATTTCTTTTGGAAAATTTTTAAATGCACTCACTTCCCTTACGGAAAGGAGAAGGGACATCATATAAACCTGTCTGAACAGTCAGGAGCAAATGAGTTTGGGAAGATACTGCAGGATTCTGAACTAGATGAAGCACTCCCTCTAGTCCAGAAAACCCTCTTAATTTGTTTGCCATTGTGTGACCTGCAGAGATATGGTAGTGCCTGCTTCTAATTTAACAGAAGTTTCATTCAGCTGTCACTCAGATCAAGGTAATTCATTGGAGTGTCTGACTACAAACGACAATTATGAACTCTTGATAAGGACCCTAATTTATTTATAAACACACATTTCTTATTAATTCCTCTTAAAAATAATGTTTTGAATTAAATATTTTTTTTTTAAAAAAAAAGCTCCCAGGAAAAACTAAAAACTACTCTACATTCTCCAATATGACACTGATTTTTCCATACTTGGTGACAATACTATGGAAATTGCATTCTTCCATTATATTCATTACCTGCAAAATCAATTTACTAGCACTGGGGGTTTTTTTAATTCCAATGCATTATAGACAATGAGCATCTCATTTTTCCTCATAATGCTCCCTATATTATTATTAAACAGAACAGCAGGTGTCCTCTTTAAATAAGATATTTATCAAATCCCCTATCAATGCACAAATGCTATTTTTACAAAGAAATTTAAATAGCCATTTCCTCTAGAACTATGAAACTTTTGGTAAAGTAATTCTTGAAAGGTCTAACAAAATTTTCGAGGTTTGCAAGTTTTATAGTATTAACCAAAAGTGAGGTGTCATTCCTGATGATCAGGCACTGTGTTTAATCAATCGTTTCCAAATCATATGCAGAATGATCAGCAGAGTATTTTGTGAAAGGGAAATGGATTTATACGGAGCTTGAAAAAGGAACCACTTGCTTTCCAGCCACATACACTTCAGAAATATTCCGATCATCACCTGAAACAACATGGTCAAAACAGAGATTTGCACTTAAATATATGTACTGATTTAATTAATGAAATTTCTACAGTCCACAAAATCAGTTTTGGAACACATCATTTGCAATGACCTTTTCCTAGGACTAAGAAAATCCATTTGGAGAGAAATAGTCAGGACTATCACAAAGATCAATAAGCATTTTAGCAACCCATGCTTTTACTAAAAAATAAAAATAGCATTCAGCTGCTGCAATAGTGTAATGGATTTTCTGTATACTCAGTAGATCCAAACCCCAAAAATATTGTGTATCTGTACAGAACAATATTTGTTGGACAGTATCTCAACTGGCTCAGGAACCAGCCAGCAAGAAAGCTGGTTTGATCCAGACAGCTCCTCAAAAAGGCAAAAGTTCAGTTAGAGCATGGCACAGCTGTGGCCAGAGCTGGCACCTGGTACCTCAACATCACAACACAGCCCCAGTCTGAACAGGGCCCAGACATATTTACAAATAAATAAAAGTCAATTTTTATTTATTAATGTAAAATATTAATACTAAGTATCAGGGATATGTTAATGTTTATATAACAGTTGAATAAATATATTTAATTACTGCAAACAAATACATATTTATTTATATATAAATAAATTTCTTATTAACCCCTACATTTATTTCGTCAACTATGTAAGACATGAGAGTTCTACATGAGCTGCAAACCAAAACATACCTAGATACAGGAACTTCTGGAGAGTGTCCTATGAAAAAATGAGAGAAAACAAATTCAGAAAGCAATATCTGCTGTCCCAGATGATAATTATTCAAAGCTTGAAAGAACTGAAAAAAGCAGTTCTCCTAAATATTCCTTGTAACAATGAAATCAAAACTTAACCTATGTCATCTATTTTTTGAAAATAAGACAAAATTTAAACATTTGTAAAGTCTTAAGAACCAGCGACTTAGCTAAAAAAGTTTATATTTAAACTGAAAAATAATACTTTTTACAGAACTGGAATTGTTTCCAGACAGTCTGACCATATCTATAAATTAAAGTAACTGCTCTTAATCATCTTTTTTCATCAGAGAAGGTTTTTGTATGAGAAGGTGTGTACATACCGTAAAGCCAACACTGCTTTAATGTTAACATTAAAACTGTGCTTTTAACTCAAATTAGCCATCTTGAGTGCTTGCTTAATTTTAGAACAGCAGTGAAGTAAAGGCAACCTAAGCTTTCACTGGGTATAGGTTGGCACTTTTCAGTCTGAACTCTAAGTATTGACAAAGTAAATTCCTTTTTCTTGGCTGCCATTTGTCACTGCAAATAGGTAACTCTAATTGTTGTCTTGGGATAATAGAACATGCATGAAAAGTATTACATGCTTTTTTTTGCTCACAGTGTTATGGGACTGTCACTGAGGTCAGCAAGATTCTGGAGATAAACCAACACGGAACCTCTAGGCTGAAGCTCAGACAGCAGGGGTGTAGTACACTGAATTCTAGTTACCAGAATAACTCTTAAGAAACTTTTTCTGTCTGTATAGTGGACCTTCCCCACATCATCTCCACTAATATTTTTGATCATCAATCCTGTTCTGATTACCTCAAAATCATCAGCAGAGAACAAGTCGAAAGGGCTATCTGAAGCCTTCGTGTTGATTAGCAGTGCATCAAATTCTTTGCCCACCTCAAAGTTTCCAATCACATCATCTAGTCCTAGGGCTGAGGAAGAAAGTAAGCTCACAAATACATCTTCAGCACCAGCATCTTTCCACCATGCAGAAGTACCTGGCAACTTACTTGAAATACTCATAAGACAAACAAGAATTTAGCTGATTATGAGGAAAAACCCAAAACCAAATTCAACAATGAGCACATGTTAGCACCTGAGTTCTTAGGAAACTTAAGAAACAATTGGTTATATTGCAAAAACATTCAAACTCCAAATAGGGCAATGAAATTAAGGCAGAGAAACAGTAAAGTCTATAATAACACTCACCTTACTAAGGCAATATTAGATTGCATTTTTTAAACAGTTTAAGCAACTCTTAAAGGTTGTGTAGGCCTATTACAACAGTAACATAGAGTAATATGATAATAAAAGAGGAGTCCAGTGAGGATAACTAATTGTAATTAGCAGGACCAAAGAATACTATAGTGTGGGAAAATAATCCTAGCCAGATCTGAAGGTCTCATACCTACCTGTAAGGCTTGTCTTGAGGTCTATTACTTAGCTTTATTTTTTCAAAGCTTCATTACAACATCAGGTTCTCAGGTCCACATGCCTTGAAAACCTAATATTCATCTTCAGAGACTGGGTGCTTGCAAGTGCTTAGAATAACTAAAAAGAGGCGTTTGTGTCTCCTTAGAAATAAATTAGGATGATTTTAAGTTGTAGAAAGTATCTATGAATTATACAGATTTTTCCAATACTCTGAAATTAAATTATCAAAGAGCATAATATCTGCAAATAATTTGTTACTTTGTTTTCTGATTGCTCTGATAAAGGAACTTTAGCCTTCATTGAAGTTTGTGAGTGGCAGGAATATCATAGTATCTTAAAGATGTTTAAATTCCGATAAATTATGAAATATTTTGATTACCTACTAGTTTCAACTAAAATGGTCTCGTATTCCTTCAGGGTTTTGAGCAGAATGCAATTTTTAGATTAAACACAAGAGGGTGACAAGTGTTTAGGAGTCTAAACAAAGCAAATTATTCCAACAAAGAATCACTCATTTAAATTTCCACTACTGAAATTTTCTCTTTCAGTATCCAGGCTACTAAAAGCTATACAAGTAATTTATATTTTACCCTTAAAACTGATTCAGTAAGGGTAAAACAGCTTAAAATCAATCTAAAAAATTAACACTTTACTGAGGAAACCTAATATAGAAAAAACACAAGAGTAGCGGGGAAGGGAAACCTCACATGAGTTAGGGATTTTTATATGTTTTTCTTTCTGGGTCTCAGCTAGTTTATTTGCACACTTTGTGGAACAGTTTATGTAGAGGGAAAAAGAACCCCTTTTTTGTTCCCTGCCTATATTCTGTCTTCTCTTTTTCCCCCATTACATTCTCCAGGAATTCAAATACAGTCCTGAGGACATTTATTCGACAACATTTTCACTGCATCTTTCAAACTTCCATTAATAATTCCCAATGGAACTTTTTGACAGCTACAAAGAGTTACTCTGAAAAGATTTGGGACCAGTGCTTTAGCAGGTAGTGAGCTCATTTCTGCTAACTGAAATAATGATAGGTTTTCACTCAGGTGTGGATTTCCTCTCTGCTAAATCATACCAGTTCCACTAAAAATTTTTAGTTATCTATATTGACGTGTGCACACTGACCATGACAAAACTGGCTATCCAGTGGGATAACCCATATGCTATATGACTGCATTCTGCAGATGCAACTCTGTCTTGAACAACCTTGGTGGATATCCTGTTTACATTTTCTGCTTTTCTCTGAGGGAGGAGTGATTTGCATGATGTTTTGATTTGCAGGAAACCGCCTCACTGACAGCTCAGAAAGCACAAGCAAAATTAGAAACTGATGACAAATAGAATGCATGTTTTTACAGTAATTGCAGTTTTTCTTCTAGGTGATGGTTGCTGAAAAAACAAATTTCCAGCTGGTACAATAAATAGACAAGCACTTAAGACCTTATGACTAAGAAGTCTGAGGATCTTTGCAAAGCAAATGTACAACCCTGAAAAGCCATTCAGATTTTGCTATTAAACTCTCAACATTAATAAAGTACTCTTCTCTTATAAGCCTAGTATAGGTACGAGAGACTGAAGTATTATCTCTGCCCACCAGTTAGACTTCACTCTGGCACCAGAAAATCCATGAATCTCCCATGAAAACAGGAAGACAAAAAAATAAAATAGAGTTGTAGCTCTCTGTGTGCACACTAACCTTGGCTTCCTCCCAGAGTGGCAAGCTGAAAAACTTCTTCAAGAGTTAATCCTGTTTCATTCACTTTATAGATCTGAAGGCTATTAGATGCCATCATTGTTTTCCTTATAGCATCAAGCATAGAAGCTGAATATCCACCAGCAACATCTAGAAGGGATCAGAGTCTTAGAAACAAGCTTTGGGCATAATTCTCTACATTAAATTTCTATAAGCTTTCATTAGAAGTTATGAAGAGACATATGTGGTAAACCCAACAAGTTCTACTGCTAAGAACTGTCTCTGAAGGCATAATTCCCAATAAACGTGCTCTCACACACCGGTGAATAGAACATAACACAAAAACAGAAACCTCCAAAGCTCTTCAAGCCCTGTTAAAGTTCACAACAGGTACAAAACTCTTCACAAATTTTTTATTTTCTTTTTAAACAATTTTGGACCAGCCCTAGATTTCAATACTCTAGATTTCTTTACTCTAGTGAGGAAAGCAAGGGACAGCAAAAAGCTGGAGACATGCTGACTTTTAAATATGAACAAGTGAAGGTTTTTGTATCCCCCAATAGTTTCCAGAAACCACTTTTACAGAAAACTACTAACCTGTGCCAAGACCAAGCTTCACATTGTGTTCGAGAACCTTTCGCACATTTAAGACACCACTGCGCAACCTGGATTGGAAGAAGAAACATACTCTGTGAGAGACATATTGAAAAAGTCCAGGAAGAGCAAGGCTGCTGAGCCTTTTATGACAAAGACACTCCTATAATGTGCCCAAGATCTGGTTTATTATTTATTCTGGATGGGCACCATGCAGTATCTCATGTCTGCTCAATAGAAAGAAGACTATATAGTCCACTCCCCCAAAACAAAAGCATACTTTACGGGGGAAGGGAGATGCCTTGAATCTACCACTGACAGGTATGTCAAAAGAAACAAATTTTTAGAAAAGAAATATTGCTGTATATGCAATATAGATATAGATTTAATAACTAGACTGAAAGACCACAGGTCAGTCCAGAGCACCTCATGCAGAAGTGGATGATGAATGTTTATGTTCAATCCAATTCGTCATTTATGGTGTAACGAGGTATCATACACACAGATTTGCAGTGGTAGCATCAACTCAGGGTACTGCATGAGCAACAGTTTTATTTAATTATACACAATTCTTATTTTCTTTTTCTTTTTTTCTGACTTACGAGAAGTTAGAATTGGGGCAATGTGAGATTGCGGCTCCACGAAGACTAAAAAGTTTCAGCTCTTCTTCAGAAAGATGACAGGCATGAGCCATCACTGTCTACAGAAAAAGAGAATCACCAGTTTATTCAATATTGCGTTTACTTCTGTGGCTGTGAGTTTTGCTGCACAGCTTTAAATAACCAAAAAGGACATACTACCATCAAGTGAAATTAATGCACATCCTGAATAAAGCTCTTAAAACCCACAAGAGAAATTCTGATTAACTTTAGCATGCCTGACATATCATTCCTGCAGCTTTCTTTCATTTTTTAATATTAGAATACAGGGTGCTTGCTCTTGCAGTGGCTGCTGTGACCTAAGAGCTTCAAGGAACAAAAGCAAGTACTTCCCAGTTGTTCTAGAACTGTAGCAACATTTACAATTTGTATTTTGTAGCTAATACAGTGATTAAGTACTGGGGCTAGGAGTACATCAGATGCAATGAAGATGTAGGTACTCTTAGCATGTTTCCCATTGACTCTCTAAAAGTTTGCACCTTGAGGAGAGAGAGACATAGATTCAATATTCTGTAAGTAAAATAATCTAATTTTTTATGCAACTGATAAATTGCTTTTATTTCTTAGCCTACATAGCTGACTTTAAAAATAAGTTCACAAGCAAGGCATAGAAGTGTAGTGTAGGATAATTTAATAGTACATAAACCAATTATTTCCACACAAATCTAATTGGCATTACCTCATATACCAAATGCCCACTGAAAGATAAGAGCAAGAGCTCTGTTAGATCTTGCAATCTGCTCATAAAATTGAGAATGGCACAGAGATTGTTTCCACTGAACGTCTTCTTATAGCACTGTACCCTTGTCATCTCTACTCATCAAGCTCAATGTAGCTGAAAATGCAAGGACAATAGCCACGCCTTCAGTTAAGGACCTACATGTGGTACCTGCTGAAGCATATCCCTGCCAATCTGTACTGGTTTTTAAAAAGGAAGACATATTTCAGCAACAGCTCCAAAAAACACTGGTTTAAAAACACTTAAAAAAATTGATTTGGTGTCTTAGCTTGAATGGATGGGGAGAGAAGAACATCTGAGGTTCTGTCATGCTTGTGTTTAATAGAATGCTTTCCCAAGCAACCAGGAGCCTGACTCCAGAAAGCACAAGTAACCATGATTTTTCATGACCATTTTCACTTGCATGCATATGAAAGCCTGACGGAATTAAGACCTATGCTTCTGCAGCACAGATACACTCTTTAGAACACTCACTAATACTGTGCTAGAAGGACTGTGCTAGAAAACAAAGGTTAATACTGTGTACATATTTCAGTAGTCTGTATTGATTTCTCAAGCAAAAAGGACAGTAAACAAGTAATTTACTGGGGTACAATTTCAAACACAGAAACGGGAGTTCAACAGCCAAATGCCAGGGAGTTTCCAGCTGCCCCCTGTGCCTCTGAAAATTCTCTCCTAAATTTTTACATTAACTTAACTGATGTTGAAGTATTCTGACTTAGTTAGGTTGCTCATATCCACTTTTGCGTGGGCACTCCGCTATCTAATAACGTATGCCCTCACACTCCAAGCGGTAATTACTGTGGGCAGGTATATTACATTTATCTCATCAGCATAAAGCTTTAATGAATTTCAACTCTTCAGACTAGTGTACCTCTCACAGCTGGGTAAAATCAGCTGGTAAAATGAGATGAGAGCACTTTTGCATAGTCAGAGCACTGAAATGCACCTGTCTGCAAGTGAGATTGATGCTCTGAATTCAACAGGGAGAGCTGCTTCTCCATAGGAAAAAAATGAAGTTGGTCCTACCATAACATCACAGAAGAAATCTTCAGGCAAACCAGTATGCAAGAACACAATAATATAAGGATAACTGGTTATTGTCCAAAAATTACCATTTCCTGCATGACCACCTTTATCTAGTGTCCTTCTAAACCCACTGCCCAAATTCTCTTTGGAGACTTTGGAATATTGATCAGGGAGCACAAAATACATTTATTTTTCACCTCCCCAAAAGTACTTAGGAACAGTGTGGGATTGTCTAAAGGTCCAACACCTCAACTGCGAACACAAGACGAATTTTACAGATATCACTGACCTTGACAGAACAATACGTATTTTTCAGGTAAATACAGTAAACCATCATATTCTCTACATGGATTAATCTAAGTTATTTTGGGGAAGTTTTTATGTTGCTACCTTGCTGGTTAGCAGTTTGTTTTTATCATACAATTCGGTGTAATTCTGGTAGGCAGGAAACATGTTCTCCACAAGTTTGACTTCTTCTTCATTCTCACTTATGTGACTCTGCAATAAGAAAAAGGATAGCAGTGAGTCCTTTAAACAGCACTGAACCTGACATTACAACCTCCTGAGCAATCTACTGGTGCTAAACATACATTCACAGAAACTAGTATTTGTAAAGCCTATAGCCAGATTTAGTCCTTGGATTTCTTTTTTCATCAGACCCAAAGAAGGTTTCATTGGACCCAAAAAAGCAGCTCCATTTGTTCCATTAAAAGTGATATAAGATGGTGCACATGTCCATCCAGTAGTGTGGTGACACAATGGCCTACTCAGTTTTTGGAAGATGTTAAAATAATAGATAGAATAATACATGATATGATTGTGAGGTAAAAGAGAGAGCTGGTCTATGACAGAGTGGATGCTGAGATCAGGGCAGCTGGCAGGTAGCTCCTCCTGAAGGGATCTTCAGACGGTCAGCATGCTGAATGCACACGTCATTCCAACTGCACACAGAGCTCTCAGAGCTCACCTGCACACGCAGATCGTGAGTCTGTGCTAGATCACCAAGTGCGCTCAGCAAGTCCTCTGTGCAGGAGGGGCCAAAGCGGGGCGTTATTATAGGCTGTACTCTGGGATACTGAAAATAATGAAAAGACAGGTTTTGTATTATACATATATGTTTTAGTAACCATAAGTAAGACTAGCAATTACATGGCAATTACATTTTGTCTTCATTGCTTATTGCTCACTGCATCCCTGCCACTCAAATTCAGCTGTATAGTCATTTCCTTGCTTTCATTGGACATTTCATTACAGAAACAGAGAATTAAAGTGGGGTTTTCTTAAAAAATTTTAATGAATTTTATTAAAGAGTTTGTTTTCATTAGAACGCTCATCAAGTCACTGAGATTTTACTAGTCTTTAGCAGCATTGAATACTCTTTCATATTTTCTGACAGTCCTATATGCATGATGAGAAAAAAGTCAGTTGAATGACCAGATATTTTTCAGTCCCACTTCTGTGAGCATTGAAGATACAATGATACAAAACAGCAAGCTTCTGAAAAGCCAAAGCCATTTTCCTGTTCAGTCTTCTCTACTTATAATAGCAACAAACTGTCCCTATACTACCTAGATAGGAAGAATAGTGGTAAAATCAGATAGTCTACACGGTAGGAAACAGTGGACAAGACACCAAGACTAACAGAGGTTCACACCTTGCACCTCTAGATTAAAATTTTCATAAGAAATAGTCAACAGCATTACAATTCTGCCATCAGTCAGAGGCAAGAGTTGTGCACAAGCCAGTAAGTGACAACTCAGACTGCATTTTCTTGTATTATCTCCCAGAAAAAAGGAGCTCAAGTCTTTGCAAATATTACTCTTGTAATGTATATGGTTTAGGCGTTAAGGTATCTGCGCTTGAATATTTTGAGATAAAATGTTGAAAGAAGCCACTGAAAACTACAGGCTGATAGGAAAAGTACTACTGCTTGTAGTCTTGGAGGGTAAACCTCTATCTTTACCACAGGAGCATAAGCATAAATTTCTTTAGAAACACACTGCAAGAAGCGTGCTGACCCAAACTAGTAATTTAATAGTGGATTAGTAACTCTACTGAAAAAACAATGACTTCTGCTGGTGAGAATTCCTTTAATTAGTCTAATTACATACCACAGAGTGATAATTCCACCTTCCTTTAACAGAAAATTGTCCTTTCTGGGAAGCCAGGTATTTCAAACTTGATAGAGAAATACACGGGATGTTATTCTGCTCTGCTCTGAGCTCAGAAACTGACTTTACACTGTTACAAGTCCATTTCTCAATGTCACTAGCAGAACATTTCTCAGAGTGATGATATCTGTCTATTACACAGAAAGAGGTATATTTCTTGATTTGTCAGTAAGACAACAGCTTTGGACGGCAGGATTAGCTATTTCACATATTCACAAAGCATATTCTGAACACAGGAATGAATGCAAAAAAGAACTCTACTTACTTTCTTTTCCAGCAGTTCTTTAACAAACCTGAAAAAGAGTAGAAATAAAGTTGCTATAAATCTGTCATCTATGTTATAAATTATAAAAAATATTTTAAAATATATACTTGGATATCCTGTTAAACATTTCAGACATACATCATTTTTTTACAAAAAATGAGCCAGATTTTCAGATGAAATAAAAAGAGGGAACAAAATGAACTCAGGATAGTGACAATAAAGTATGCTAGTTTTGAATTTGACCCTGAACAAGCAGACTGTTGTTTCTTCATTTGCAATTATTAGCATTAGACAAGTGGCAATTATTCTGAGTTCTCCCTGAAAACCAAGCATATGCTACATTAAATGAATTGAAAACATAATTATGAGCTACAGCTGCAATATCAGAGAAGGAAAAAACAAACCTAACTTAAATTTGCCTGTCCATGAATTTAAATTTCAGTGTCAAATTCTTTTAAAATCCAATTTTTAAAAGATGTAGCAATATTTTATATCTTACAGTAGATGCATATGTCCTTGTTCACTTAAAGAAGCCTTGATTTTCTGGAAATGCTTGTAACAATGTCAGTGTACAGATGATCCACCTCTTGAAAAATAAAGATTTACTTACTCTGTTAATAAAAGAAGCTCAGACCTTTACACAAAACCCCAAGTAGTCACTACTGACAATGCAGAGGAGCGAATTAAACTTCCTCTGACTTTGGAAGGAGGAAATTCTTTGAAAGCCCACTTGTTCAGTGTCTGTATGTGATTTCCAAAAGCCAGTTTGAGATGCTTTCTGAACAGGATCTCTGTCAGTTTTTATGTAGCAAGAAAACTGTAATTTTGATCGCAACATGCATTTTTACCAATTTCATCAAATATCTTCAGAGGGAAAAATAAATAATGCTAAAGTCTAGATTCACAGCACGGAAGGTAGTGCTAGATCACCAGATGGAATTGAGAGACCTGAGTTCAACTTCTGCAATGACCAAAGGAGTTTAAGCCCACCTTCGTCTAACTTCGAGCACCAAAATGCAAAGTGAATTAGACACCTGCCTGTCTCTCCTCTTACTGATTAACCTGATATAATAAAATATTCACTTCAGCAGAGAGCCTGATAGAAGTATAATGCTCAGGTGACAATCCAAAACTTCGGTATGGCTGTTTTCATTCTTTTTCACATTCTTTGAACAGTGTGAGCCATTTCAGAACTGATGAAACAAGATGAAATATGTTTAGCAAATATACCCTATAATTTGTTGGCTTATGTACTTCTCTGTGAGGAGAGAGGCTCAGCTTCAAATTACTGTCTTCTATAGCAGAAGAACAGACTCAAACATAGGTTCTTATCTTTGCAACTGACTATACCTATTAGTACTTTATATGATAATCCAGATTTCAATTCCCTAACTTTTTATTATTTTATTATTTTATTATTTTATTAAATCCTCTTTGACAAAGAATGGTAGATTCAAATTCTTGACTTGAATCTAAATTTAATATATTAAGCACTTAATTATATCTTATTTTCATGCATACAATATAAATATCTCTGGAGGTAAACTGTAAGTAACTGAAATGAGTGTAGCTCATTTTCTAGATTAATCTCTTAGATTCTTAAAAAATCAAGCAACAAAAAAACAACTAAAATGTTGCCCTCATAAAGAAACAGCTTTTTCATCCTCCTGTAATTGTATTGCTGTGATTCAGGTAAGTACTCCAGATCCATGCCAAGAAGCACACAGCTCTCTTCCCTAGACAGTTCTGGAGTACTTGTGGCAACCTCTCACCCAAAGCTGAGAAACATTTCTTATTACACAATCAAAAAGGAATGAGTTGGAAGCACAAGATAGGTATTTAACAGAAAGCTATTTAGGTCATTCTGAAGCTTTCAAAACTATCCAAACTGAAAGTTCTGCTGCTTTCAGGCCCATTTGGCCGGACTTGTGCTGTATTATGAAAACTGGGGATTTACATAGTGGAAAACAAATGTTAATAGAGTGAAGGTAACTAATACTACATGTTTTAAAAATAATCTTTAAATATAAACACCATGAACAATTCATGACCATTGCTAACTTTTATTGTCATGCTTTTAGCCTGACTTGTGAAAATAAGATAATGACCTCACACAACTGCTGTAAGATATTTATATTACTCTTAGGTGTTTTCTCTTTCAGCATGACATTTGAAACATTTATACAAGTAAATAAATAGTCCCATGAGAAGAGCTGCATGTCTGTTTAAACATTTTCTGAGCATGGGTGCAAAAGACAAGGAAAACATAAGAAAGTAGACTGCTATATCCAGTCTTGGTTCTCCTCCACTACAAACACTGCCTTGATTTGATTCTCCGTCATTCTCTCTGCTGTATGTTGGTGTAGGTTAACTGGCGTTGTGCTGGAGATGCTTGAAATAAGGTATATGAAAGCTGACTCCTACAACTTGAATAAAGCCTTAACCTAAATGGTGCAAGGAAATAGCTCAGAAGTTAATGCGGACAAAGGAGCTGGCTGCCACCTCACCAGTGTATATCAGGTCACATCACCTCCACACACAGAGCTGTGGAAGGGAAAAGGCAGAAAACACACGTATTCTCTCAAACCCTAGATCTGTGGCTTCTCCTTCTCTTTGGAAAAGCCAGGGTGATGCTACTTGGGCTGTGTAGCAGCTGGGTATGCAGGAATTGCCAGAACTGTAGGGCACAGTACTGTTGGAAGAAAAAAACATGTTCCTAATAAACTCACACATGTAATCTCTTAGTGAGATTCACATTCACTTTTCAGATGTACAAAAAAAAACTTATTCTAAAAGGTTATGCAATCAATTTTACCATTTTACCTTTCTGTCTCTTGGACAGAGTCAGCAGTAATCTCTCTGTATTGTGGCACACTGTCATTCATATCCATGCAGACTTTTCCAATAAATGCTCGTTGACCAAATTTATCTGTTGAGATGCATTAGAATATAAATCTCAGAATCACTGGTTCTCAGAAACCACTCTCAAAGCTTAGTGAAATAAAAAAAATTAAAGTCCACCCACCCAGCTTTATTTAAATGAACAGAATTTATGCTCTTGTCTTATCTCTAAGTTGGGATCATTCAGATGACTTTCAAGGATAAAAAGAAAAGAGGGAAAATGGAAACAAGCATTTAAATAGGAGTTCTCTTCCACATTAGTAATCAACTTTATAAATGCGAACTAGGCTACTGTAGTTTAACCACAATCAGAATTCATAATGGTAGTGTATGTAGATGGCTGTGAAATAGACGATGAGAAACACAAGCATCAGAGTAGCTGTTGTAGATGATTACCTGGAGACGAGAAAAGGCACAAAGATGTGAGCAAACCATCTCTCCTTAAGAGAAAGGAACAAGATTGCTAACATGCCTCCCACATGCAGTTAGATGGAGAAATTTCCAGATCTATTCTAGCCTCTTTCTTGAGATTTACCAATGCTAGATGAATAAATCAGAACTCATGCGTAAGACGTGCATATAATATTCAATTCTAAGCTGTCAAATGTGTTTCTAAATCAGATGTCTTTGTCCACTTTTACTTTTTGAGTTGTTGAATGCCATGGCTTCAAAATTTTCCTACTAATTTAGACCAGGTGGTGTTTTATGAAATCTGAAGTTCTCATTAAATTTCTCTGCTTTGGAAGCTTTGGGAGCCTTGAGAAGTCCTGCAAGAACCACAACATTTTCAAACAGCAGGCATTTGCAAGTGTGAGCAGAAGCGAAAGATAGGATTTTTATGCAGCTTCCGCTTCACCAGTTTCAGAGGGTGTGTGAAGATTTTTGACACTGATTATCAGCTGAAACCTCAGAGTACCAGGAAATTAATGCACTGACTGGATCTCTTGTCATTCAGTTCTTTTAAACCTCAAATAACAAAAGATTAGAAAGAGCAGAGAGCTGCAGCTAGAGAACAAATCCAGCAGACCTAATTCAAGCTCAGGCAGCAGCAGATTTGGAGCGAAGAGACAAGCAGCAGCAACAGTAGGACAGAGGTGCTTAAGTGAACAAGGATGACAGGTGGGGTTTGGGGACACAGTGTGACAGGTACAATGAATAAAAAAAAAAAAATTAGGAGAAAGACAAATCCCCAGTTAGCCTAAAACTCTTAAATTTGTTTCAGCTACCATGATCCACACAATATCCTTCAAAATTCACCATTAGTCTTACCTGTAATTTCAGCAAGAAGAAGAGAACTATCTGTGTGAATTGTTGCAAAGTAGCAAGCTGTAGTCGTGCCATTCTTTAGAGTTCGTCTCTAAAAAAAGAAATCAGTTTCAACTGTCTGGAAAAAAAAACCAGTAAAGCTGCCAAAATGCAGAACAGGCAGACTCATTTCAAGCTGCAAGAACATTTAGTTATTGTGAAATTTTGTGGTAAAGTGGGAAGGTAAAATACAGATTTTTAATTTCATAATAGCTTTTTAAAGTCCGAGTGCTAATAAATACAAAAATTCCTCACAGATTTTTTGCAATGGCTAAATCCATAGAAATCAGTCTATATTCCTTCCCCCAAAATGGGAATACTCCAACTTACATTTAGAAATACAAACAACTAGCCATTTTTGTTATTTCCTAGTTATGAAAGGCTCTCCAATTTTCACAGTGAAGCATTGTTTATTAGTGTTAGCAAAGCAAGGCTTTAGGGGAAAGTGGCAGTTTTCTTTTAGTTGCCTGATCTAAATGGAAAAACTAGTCAGGTTTTCGTGTATCAAAACCCTTTGCTGACCCCAAATACAAAGTAACAAACTTAACCGTAAAAGTAAATTGAGCACAACTGCACAGACTATTAGCTAATTATTTATCTACCACACTGATTGAAAGGAAATGGTGGGTGACACCTCTTCATATTACTTTTGGGGAACATAACAGTAAATAATGAGCAATTTTAGTTACATTAGTTCATGACGAAATTTGTAGCTTCACCTGACCTTGGTACTGATGCAAACTATATTGGCTTCTTGTCCAACATACAGGTTTAAACTACATTTTTGGATTCTGGCTGCCAAGTAATTTGAGAATTTTCTTTAGTTTTCTTTTTTTTTAAATGAGATAGAAGGTAGGACATTCAACACAGTGTTTGAGAAAGGCTAGAGCTAATCATTGGACAAACAGGAAGCCAAGCTCTGACTTTACCTTACAATATTCAAATGAAAGTCTTTAAGAGTTCCAGAAATGAGTCTCAAAAATAACAGTCATCACTGAGACAAGCTACCTTTGTCTTTCTTAGCTTTTAAAATTGAGAATTCTCTACATCTGAAATCCTGACACTGTTAAATGAAATCCAAAAACATTCTGTTTCTATATCATCAGCACAAAGAGAAGGTTCCAGCTAAAAGCAGGCAAATTTCACCTAATTTATTTTTTTTTGCTGAGTACAGAAAATGTTTGTTGGAAACAGGATTTTGATTTGAAAAAAATCCTCTCTGTTTTCATTACAACTTCAAAAGCACAATTATAGTTATGAAAAAAATGTCTGGTTCGTGCAGGTTTAGTCCTGTTTCTAACAGCTGAAGGTTATTATTGGCCCCATCAAGCACTGAGGAGGGACTGGTCTCCTGGATCTTCTGTGCTGAAGACATTTTCCTGACCCTGTTTTATTTGACACACATGGGGAGAGCCTTCCCAACTTGTGCTCAGAATCCCACCGCTAACTCCCATCTCTCCCTGGCAGCTCTTTTCCAGATGATATTGTGAAACACCTTGCACAGTGAGTTTTTCAGCTGTGCTAGGGTGCCCCAATATGCAGTGTAACTGGGTGTTGGGGGCACACAGCTGGAAGCTGAGGTCACCGCTGCGGTTTAAGCAGCTGAAGGCATGTGTGCTTGTAACTAGAGCTTATGACCAAGCTGCTCCTACATGTTTTTATCATGGCAGATGGCAGAAAGTAATTTCTTTTTAAATTTCTGTGGCAAGAGACAGTACAACTATTTATTTCACATTTGTTATTTTATTATGTTGACAACAGATGCTGTCACAGTAGTAGACAAATGCAAGGCAAATTGTGCTGACCAAATAATTTAATCTGTTGAAGGTATTTCACTCCACATATTGAAGGATAAATTTCAGTTATAGGAGAGAACAAGTACTCTGCAATGTGACCTAGCTACTTGTTGTCCATCCAGTGGACCTTAAAGCCTTTATATTGCTCAGAATCAGCCTAGCTCTAGCATAGACTCTCTCTTTGTCCCACAATTCCACTGAAAGTCTCCATCTAAAGCCTCTACAATGAAAGACATTCCCATTACAAGAATCTCAGCAGCAGATATGTCTTCCTTTACTACTCCAAAACACCCCAAATTTGTCGTCTATGAGAAGCATCTTCTCTTTCATGTAATTTTAGCAGAAGATGATTTTGTAATAGAGGATTTTTGTGCAGAAAAGGAAACATCCCCTGAATTTTATTTTTTTTACTATGCTAGGTTATTTCTGCATTGAGGTTGTGTGCACCTGCTGGCTGTACTTATTTTGAGTGTAGTCTTAAATGCTGGTCATTGTATTCAAAAAAGGTGATGAACAAGTTAGTTGTTAACCTTGAGATTAAATTAACTGTATTGCCAGCAACAGCAGAAGAAGACTGGAACTAGTAACAGACAATCTTGGCTAGTAATTAGAACAGTGGCTGACTTGGTTTTATCTGGTTTTCATTACAGTAAAACATGCTCTACACTTTCTGCTGACCTTCTGAAAACATACCTATATTACACAAAAAGGAATGTCATCAAGCAGGTAATTGTCGTTTGCAGGACTTACAACAACTCTGGTGTAAACTTCTTCTGCAAAACCACTGTCCTCGTATTTGGCTTCTGTTGGGAACGTGTAGGAAGTCAACCACTGCAAGAGAGGCAGGTCTACTCTTGTACCAGTAAATGAGTACTGAGGGGCATGGATATGTGTATCAACCAATCCTGGCATGAAGAATTCACTACGGAAAGAAAACAAAATCATAATAATCCAGAATGCCTCGAAATTCTCCACGGTAAGTAGCTTTGTTTTAAATAGTATATTTGAGTAAAATGCACCAGAGTAAGAAGCAAATACAGATTAACCTGTCTTTTCCAGCATCAGCCTACTAACTCCTACTGTATCTTTACCCATACCCATTTTTTGGTGTGAAGCAGTTGAGTAATAACATTTACAGAGCCAAATACATATATCTAACTATGAGAAAAACAGTACAGGGGCATGATGAATCCAATTATCTCTAATATTGACCCACTCTAAATGTCAAAAAATAAAGGCAAACTGACCTCACAATAACTAAAATTACTCCACTGTAGAACCCACCTGAAAAAGAGATTTGTACATAGTCTTGCTTCCTAATATGGATATATCTGGCATGCCTCTAGCTCTCAGATTATTATATTTACCATTATATTTAAAATGTGAGTTTCTATGTGCCAGTTTTCCTCTGTATTATTTATATGTCTATGTAGATATATAAAATCAAGGAATTTCAAGGTTTAATGGAAGAACACACACTGTGTCTAAAAACACAGACAGGTGAAAATAGCTCTGCTCAATATCTTTCCAGAAAAAGCATATTTACAATGGAACTGTAAAACTTTATGTTATCATGTAATGTTCATGCAATATCAGGGATGGATATATCAACATTACTAGGAAGTTGCTATAACTATTTTGTTTTCTGCTGAAACTCCTTACTGCATAACATTTCTCTCACTCCTCTTTCCTTCTCCCTGACTACTGAATGAACTCAATATTATATCTCTTTTTAGTTCCCCTTCTTTCTGTTTTCTTGCAGGCTATAAATGCTGGAGACCTTCTTCAATCTGATCCATATTCTCAGTACCCTCCATTTTCCTCAGGCTATTTCAAGAGAAGAAAATATTCATGATGACTCATATATACTGTATGATTAACTTTACAGCAAAGCATATACATTATCTAACGATTATTAGAAGGATGCTACAGCTCTCAATTCTAAGCCACAAGTAGTTTACAGTGCTACTGCATACAAAGTGTAGTAGACGCAGTCCAAAATTATTTCACTTCACCGTAAAATTGGGGGATTTCACTGGCTGAGGAAAAACGAAATGCTCTAGCTGCAATATACTGAGAAATCAAAAGCTCTGTGTTTAGAATGTTAAATCTTCTAATTGTATTAAATTTTGTTATGGAGTATGTCAAAGCCCAAGCAAAGAGTTTTACACCTGCAGTGTCAGTGGTACCTACATTTACCAAGTCTACAGTTTCATGTTAGGCACAGCCCACCAGTAACAAAATGCCTATATAATGTAATCTCAAGAAAGAACGGCACTCACTTCTGTGAGCACAGAAGTGACTGTGCCTGAAAACTAAATATGACATTTTGTTCTGTGCAGTTTACATCAGCCAGCACAATTCAGCCAAGTATGCAGTCCCAGACCAAGGAACACAAAAAGCACATGGACTGTCCATCCTCCGAGCCCCATCAAGAACACAGACAGCTTTGGGTACAGAGTTCTTGCTGCACTGAAATGGAGATTTGCCCAATAAATTTATGGGCATTATATGGGTTGAATGTGATTCCTGCCAAAATGTAGTCCAAAGACTCACTTTACCTCACTCAAAGAATAAACTGCATTTGCTGAAATTAATCTAAACAAAACACATACTGTTTACTCAGTTGTCTTATGTCAGATGTTTTGAACCCCCACGTCTCAGCCAGCTGCTCTAGCTGATCAGCTTCTTCCATAAATACAATCTAAAAAATAGGAAATATAGTTAAGTACTTTAAACATGCATCCCACATCAGCTTTATGTGAAGGCAAAACAAGTTATATCTTACAAGCAATTTTACAGTTATTACAAAGGTGTTAGATTTGCATTGAAACACTTGTTCTTCCTGACTCTCACGCATGATTTTTAAATACCTTCCCATAATCCACTGAGTAACTGCACCCATCTTGTAACTTGCAATAAAACAATTAATTCCTTCTCAGGTAATACACAGGCAAAACAGCACAGATCTCAGTGTCCTGTAATGTGACATCATGCCAGCGCTGCGGTCACTTGCTGAGGAGGTGCACAACAGCCTTGCAGGAATGCAATAACAGTATTCACAACCAGAGGGGTCAAATTACCTGCTTTGCCTACGACTGACTGACATTGAGCTAAGTATTTTCTAATTTTCTGCTTGTGTTGGGCTTTTTTAATTTTTTCCATGCCTAGGATGAGAAAAGAAATTGAGGGGAAAAATATGAATAATATTTTCATTTTACAGTACAGGCTAAAAGGGTGCTGAGATCTTTCTTTGTTTCAAAATATAATGCTACAGTCTGGAGACAAACTCAACCCCATTTGACTCCTAGAGAACATCAGCTCTACTGATGATGAGTTGCTGTTGCCAAGTCAGAATTTTAGCACATTTTCTATTTATTTTTAAATTCCGTGGTATTTTAAACTACAACACGACTCTTGGCAGCTGAATTCTCAACTCTTTGATTCTCTGGTCTCTCAATAATAGGCATGACAACTCTCCAAGAAACAGAGATTGTGGAGCCTAGGAACTGAAATGCCAGCTACAGACTCCAGATGGGATCCAAGTTTCCTCAACACTTGACAATTTAGAGGACTCAGTTGTCTCCCCTGGCCGAAGACTGCTGATCTGAGCTTACAGAAATTCTTGCCTAACCACAGCTTCTGCCAGAAACCAATTCATTACTCCCTTGGTGTAAGAGCTCATTTCCCTAAGGTCAAGGGAATAATCTTACTGCTACCAGTATCCCTCTGTTCCTAGGAAGGTGTCCACACTGAGGGCCTGTATCATCCTCATGACAGCAGTTTCTTGGGCAACAGTTAACAAGAAAAAAGAAATTTTAAAAAGAGAAGACCTAGTACTTGTAAAATGGCAATAAGAAAGAACTTAGGAGGAAGAGTAAGAGGACCAAAAAAAAAAAAAGTTTAGCAGTTATTTGTATGCAATTTTTTTATGAATATATTTCTTTTGCATAGAAATTTACCATTTTCTGTTTTTTCCATAGACAAAAATAAGCTAAATCTGCTAAAATGTGAAGGCTGCTAAACTGTAGACAAGAAGTTATTGGCTGCCTCGTCTTTTAAATTAATTATGGTGCTAATGGTATGATTTGCATTGTCTAAAGAGTAGACGTTTTATATTTTTAGTCAGAAATAGGCATTAAAATAATGCCATATAAATAAATACCACTAGCAAAAATTTTAAGATTATAGTATTCCATTAATAGTTCACAAGAAGCCGTCTTCTTTGCAAAGAGGAATACAGCCAACTTAATTAACTGTACAACTGCAGAAGGCTTGGAATACAGACCTGCAGAAATATCTGATGTGCAATAAAGAAAATGTTATTCAGATACTGAAGTCAAAATGGATGCAGAATGAGCAATGTTAGAGCTGCTGGCGGGGAGACCGGTGAAGAGGGAGGGAAAAAAAAAAAAAAAAAGAGGGAGAGAAACATGAAACACCAGATGACAAATTCTGGAAACAGGCGTTGCCATGGAAAAGCAGTGGCTGTTATGTGCTCTGAGGGTGAAGAAAAAAATAAAATACCTAAATCTTGGGAAAATGAAGAAAATATGTTTCAAGGAAGCTGGATACATGAAATCAGTTCTAAACCTGACACCTGGTCCATTATGGTCGAATGAGGCTATGAGTAAATCAGCAAGACACTTACACTGTTTTCACACAAACTTCCCAATGGAACACCTTAGTCAGCCAAGAGTGGTTCGCCACTAATTTAGGATGCATTTGTTTTAGACACATTTCCAATACTAAATGCTTCAAGGTCTTTGGGATCCTATGCTTGGATATTTTCTCCAGTATTTGCTTGTGTATTCAAGGTAACCAACCTGGTACACTTTTCTTTAAATCAGTTCTGCACCTCAGTACTGTAGAAGCAAGCAAAAATCCTACAGCTGTGTCACTACAGTGACAAGAGAAGTGCACAGGCAAGACTGAGAATTTCAGCATTAAAGAAGGAAGTCAAGAAGAGTAATTGACGCTTTGGGAAAGGTGTATCACAGAATGCAGAATCCGTGGCTGCTAGCGCCATTGTCCAAACATTTCTGTAAGCTCTCATGTGTTAGCCATGTAATGGCGCTAAAGGATCCAAAGATCAAGGGTAAAGACGTCCCTCCACTTGTGACTAACTCAGGCCACCTTTAATCCAAGTGATGCCCAAAGCTCTTCCGTCAAAGCATAGCTGGTCTACTAAAGAGTGCATCATTCCCCATGTAGCAAACCCTGAGTGCCTCCAAGCACCACAGTGCAAATATTTTGTTACCAAGAGATTGGAAAGTGAGTGACACTGGCTGAAGGAACATGGGTTGTTTGTATCCAACAGTGCCTGTCTTACTTTGCTTTTGGCTAGGGTGAACATGATGAAGATGAGCATGAAGAGGGCTCCATCCCTCTTTCCCATCCTATATGCTCTCTTCTCTCCCTATTCCCACAGTTATTAAATGACTTTTGCAATTAAGAGACATGATACGTACTTCTTGCCTAGTTCCCACAACTGGGATGTGAGGCTAAATGAGAGAGACAAGAACACTTACAAACCCAGCTGCTAAAGGAACCATTGGACCTGCCGAGAAAGGCTGAGCAATGAAGTCCAGATGGATCTTGGTACCTTGGTACCTTCCTCCTTGTACAGCTGACACATGTCCACTTGCTGTCCAAACTGGTTTTAATCAAACACTTTTACTCAAAAATATTAACCCTTATTCCACAACACTTGCTCTTTTCATGACTTCCACAGGAGGTTTTAGCTTAATATTTTTTCTATTTATTCAATATTCTACTCACCTAGGATAATTACACCAAGATTTCAATAACAACTCTCATTTTGCGCCTGTGTCTGTTTTCTTTACCCTGAGAAATGCTGCCCTATTTGCTGTTCCTCAAGAGAGACTCTACACTGCTCTGCAAATCACTCAGTTAAACACGGTCTTTATGGTAACTTGATGATAATATGAGTTTTCATATTATTCACAAGGCAGTGATTTTCTTCATAAAAATTCCTTTTCATCTGGGGCAAAGCAGAGAGAGCAGACATTTTACGTCCCTTGGAGGACATGCAGAGACTCACACTGCAAGGACCCAGCTATTCATACAGCTGATCTGTTCCCAGTATCAGAGATCATGCAAGATTTTTCCATTATGGAGTCTGCAACATGAGGCAAAAGAATGATACCTGTTTAGTTAAATTTACAACTTTGGGAGAAATACAGAAGCAGTTTTGGCTTAAATTTGAATAATAAAGATAAATACTTTTCTAATTCTCTTTCTTGAAAAGCCAACTCTTCTGTGATTCCACATGAGGCTACATTAAGAGTAATGGGGAGGGAAGAGACCATATGGGATACTCACTGTATCAGGCCCTGGAATATTAAAATACCAAGAATATGTAATAAAAAGAGAATAAAAGTGCTTGCTACTGTACTCTGGTGGGAAATTTATTTCAGGAAAATAGTGTTTTAATGGAAATTTTTTTAAAAAGAACTTCTGTCAATTTATGCAAGGGAAACAGTATACTGTGAATCCTTGTTCCCTAGGAGAAGAAAAGAGAATAAGCGAGAGCACAGATCCTTAGGTGTAGCTTACTAAGGTACCTCTTTTCCAAGAAAATCACTAAAAAATCTTGATTTCCTGTGGATGTTGTGTAGAGACACTTTTCCAGAAATAGACATTATTTGCCAGCCCAGAGAGAGTGGGTTTGGGTATGAGTTTCTGTCTTCCTCACCTGAGTTACAGCAGCCAAAGCTTTTTTCATTCAACTCTCTTGTTTTAGTGAACAATACATAATCATGCAAGTTTTTACTCCCCTCCTATACATCAAAATACAGCTTCTCACAGACTTTGATACGCGGACTCGGGGCCGAAAAGGATAATTTTCACCGCCCCTCGCGGACCCTGGAGAAGAGCGGCACTCCCGGGAACCACCGGAGCCAGGCATCTGCCCCCGCCACCCGCACCGCATCGGCGTCCGCGACAATCCGCCCGAGCCCCGCACTCACTGTCCCGTTATCGTCCACCCCCAGAAGGTGTCCGTGCAGGATCTCCATGGGGGCGGAGGCGCTGGAATGCACGAAGGTCCCCTTGAAGACGTGGGCGAGCGGCGGGCGCTGCGGGGAGCCCATGGCGGCGGCGGCGGGCTCGGCGGGCTGCGAGCTGCCACCCCGCGGGCTGCCTCCCCTCGGTGTATCACGGTGCCGCCGGCGGCTTCCTGGAGCTGTCACCATTTCCCCACCCCTTGGTGACTTTCTCTTCGGGGAGTGGTTTCGGAGCAAGGAGGGCGGGAGGCCGCGCCGCACCCTTCGCCTTCCCCGACGCCGCCGGGCGGGAGGCGGACGGCGGAGCCCCGGGAAGTGCGCAGGGTGTCCCGCCTGAACCCTCGGCCTCCCCGCCGCTGATCCCCCCATCCCAGGGGTGTGTCCTCACCCGGCAAAGAGGCACGAACGCCCGGAGCAATGCCCGGTGGGTTTTGGGGTCCCAGTTACACCCCGGGAAGCGGTCAGAGATTCCACAAGGTATCTGCTATGCTTTACGAATGTCTGGCAGCTCAGTTTTGCAACCAGCCTGTGGGTTGTAACCGCTTGCAAAAGTTAAATTTACAATAGATTGGATTGGGAGCTGGAAAAGACCTTTAAGGTCTTCAAATCTCAGACTGTCTCGTCAGTCCTCGGCCCCTATACTGGAAGTTAGAAGGGTGCAGGAGTAGAGAGTAGATGCCAGCTGAGGTAACAGAGCTACCAGAAGGAGGGAGCCTCATTCGATGGAGATGGTGTGCAGAAAAAAAGAAAACAACCTCAGGAAGGTGAAAGGCAGAGAATAATTAATTTTGTTAACGTAGAGAAATGTGTCCCCAGAACGATATTCTGCTCCCACAACCTAAGTCTAAGTACCTAATGAACACATGCTAAGGGGACCGCTGCTGAGAGTATTGGAATAAAGTTTCACAGAGACAGAATTATGTACATCAAGGATAACACCATGAATGTCCTCAGAATGCCTGTTTGAAGGCACCTTTATTCATCAACTTGTCATGAATGAACTTGGCACCAAGGGCACTGACACTGTCGTTCTCAAGGCTGCATTGCAAAGTTTGTCATTACATGGTTTATCATTAAAAGACCTTTGCACTTCCCATTGTGCTGACACTATACAAATGCATGGCAGATTATCTTTTCTACAAACACTCCAGACTAATGGTGGGAGGAGAGAGAAGCACAGCAGGAAAGCACAGAATAAATTTAATTTTAGTCTGCTATGGGCAAGTCATCAGCCTTTATATTGCCTTCTTTTGATGAGAATGTGTTACTTTGCTGAGAATGAAGTTTCAAAAAGGTTGGATTTATTGATAGCAGTGGGATTTTCTTACCTGGATTTTGAGATTGGCTTACTCAGGCAATAAAGAGTGTCTGAAATAAAATAGACATGTGCAACTGACTTTTACTTACTTACATTGGCAATTCTTATGAGAGGTCTTGCAGTTTAAGAAAACTCACAATGAGATAAAATTAGGGATTTAAGATATATGGCAGTTTTTTATTGTATTTTTAGCATCTTTGACATGAGAATCCAGCACACAAAACAAATCACAAATAAGTCTTGCAGATTAATTTGATTTGGAGAAGAAACTGGTATAAAAAGTCTTTCATACAATTCAGTCTGTTTAAAAACACAATAACATTTTCTGTTTCTTTGAAGAGCCGAGTAATAAATTTTTTTTAAAAATAGCACCAGAAGCCTTCTAAATTAGTACTTGTAAAACCCCTCTTCCAAAATTGTTTCTCAGGGTGATGCTGTTGTGTTTATGAAGGCTACAAGTTGAAATAAACTGCATTCCAAGCTATTTCTCCAGGCAAGGAAAATTGTCTTTTGCAGCAGGAAAGATAAAGAGTGGTAGAAAGTCTGGTTTTTCCACTGAAATATAAGGTGAGTGGAGATGAGAAATAGAGTGAAGGGACCAAGCCCTACAGAGGTAAATTCACTCGCTCTGCCTTTGAAGAGCAGAGTGAAAACAACTTTCCACAGTGATAGCTGCTGCTCCACACAACTTACCTTTGCCCTGGTGGCAGCAGCCAGCACAAGAGGTCGGGATTTGGAGCCAAAAGCTGTGTGTAGCCTGATTTGCATCAAGTGAAGCACACAGCTGTCCTAGGGCAGCACTCTGGAGAGGTAAACCAAGGCAGCTGCTGCTAGCAGACTCATATACACTGCTGTTCAACATAATAGTCAGCAGAGCTCATTGTTCCTGAGGACACCTTTGGTTGTGTTTGGTGGGGAAGGGCTGCTCCTGAGAATCTCTGACTGCTTCAACCCTGTTTTTCCATTAAAAACATCAAGGATCGCCTCCAGCTTCCTTACAAAAAGAAGTGCAGTGGTTTGAGTGAGATGTAATCTAGACAAGAGAAGGAAACCAAAATTATGCAAAAGAAGGAAACCAAAATATAGACAGTGTCTTCCATTAGCACTTTTAGGGAGAAATGTCAGTAACAAACACGACAAATGATTTTTTTTTTTTTTTTTTTTTTTTTATCTGTACTTTCAACGTCCAAAGTATGGAACAAGTCATTAGAGTCCTTTGCATGAATTANGGTTGTTAAAAGAACTGTCAAAAAGAGGCCTCTTCTGCTTTTTCCAGCTGTCACCAGGGACAGCACGGGAGCTGTGGAAAAGCGCTGTTGGAAGAATGTTTAACGCCCTTCCGTCCTCCCAGAACTTTTTTGGTTTTTAGTTTGCAACAGTTAAACATGCATGGCCTAGATACTTGCATGAGTCAAGGTGAGACCTTGGCCAGCTATGAAAAACTGAGTCATTGCTCCAAAATGTCGTAAGGTTGAAGTATGTTTAGTTTTGCTGGGATAAAGTGGATTAGGCACTTTACAATCTGGGACAGAAATGTAATGCTCTGTTGTGACTCCTACATAGTAATTAACTTTAGGAGTAAATGAAATACCGTGTTCTTTTTTTTTTTTCCCTCCCGAAATAGTTCAGGGTCTGGAGAGAGATATTTAGCTTCTTATAAATTATGCAATGGATGTTTTTAAATAGCATTTGATATTATCATATATGTGTACATTTAATAGTTAATAATGTGTAGTTTGATCTAATACTGTTTTTAAGAAGTCTGTCTCATTATTCAATATCTTATCAGACTCTCTAAGTCTTCTAAAACAGTCACTTCTAGGCAATTCTAGAAATGAGTCTTTAGGTGACTCCCAAAGCCAAGCATATTCAGGGTTAGAACAATCTGTCAATGTATTTCTAGGAGCACAGGGACAGATTTTAACAGGATTAGAGTGCCTTCATTCTCCTTAACACTTTCACTTTCCAATCCTTTCTTCACTTGTCACACTATACAAAGGAATAATTCAATTATTTGTTCGAAGTCCCAGAGCACCTAAGGTGATCCTGCAACGTCTGAGAAATATAAGAAAAAGAAACCTGCTTCTCTCCACTGCTTTCCAAAAGTTGTTAATGAGGTACTTGCCACCAACCAGAAACTCCTCTGTCATGAGCCTGTTGAGGTAAGTGCCTGTGCAGCCTGAGCACCAGGATACAAGAATTATTACTCTGATCTAGCAATTAATGGTTTTATAGCATTTATGAACAAAATGGACCTTGTCCATAATTTGTAACATAGCAACTAGGTAATGGAAAGGGGAAAAAAATTATTTATCTGCTATTAAATGATTTTTTTCTTCTGCTTAAGAAAGAGGTGATTAGGCAGCAAATCCTTGGGATTATTCAGAAAAAAAAATAGAAAAAAGAGTGAAGCTCTGATAAATATCTGTTCTCAAGTGAGAAATTAAGTTGGAGCTACGCTGTAATCTAGCACAGGCTACTTCAGACACCTAATTGTTCCACAAAAGTTTATATAATCAGAATATGTTACATTACTTAATTTTTCCAGCTTCGTCTAAAAGTGAAAAATACCACACCCAAAAAGAATATGAAGCACTGACCATAAATACAACCTCCATGTCATTTACCACCATGGGTATTCACTCTGCAGGTCCCAGCTAGAGCTTTCAGCCTTTGATACCCAAGTCTACAAAGGCTCGATAAGCCAAGGCTCAGACACTGCCAGGGGAAGCTGGGTTTACATTCTAATGCTTTCTATCTCCAAAAGAGGCCAGTGCTGGCATAGTAGTGTCATAAAATATCCCATCATTAGAACTTAGAGATGGTACCTTCTACTTGTTCACAATACAAAATTAACTGCAGCACAGATTGGCTGATGTTAGTTCTAGCGCTTGTGAAGTTCTTCCATTTTACTGCCAAGGCTTGCTCATAACTGGAATTGTATTAACTAAGACAGAGAATTTCTTAAGAAAAGCCAGGAAATACTACACAAATATCAGTAAAATTCATCTCTCACTAGAAGTGCAAGCATGAATGGGTGAAAAATGTCAAAAGATTTTGGTGGAAAACTTGTTTCTGCACAAAGGGTGTGCACTTGGTGGACTCTACTTCTGATCACATTAAGAGAAGAGAAAAAGAGAGAGGAGACTCGAGGAGACTCGAGGAGAGGAGACTCGAGGAGAGGAGACTCGAGGAGAGGAGACTCGAGGAGAGGAGAGGAGACT
>VZRN01001756.1:353386-397823 GCA_013397935.1 Dasyornis broadbenti
GCCGTAGCAGTTTTGGGGAGACTGCTTGCCTGTGTGGGGACCAGCGTCACTGCAGCAGTGTCGGGCTGGCTGCCGACAGTGAGACCCATGGCTACGCAGAGGAAAAGAGCCTCTCCCCGGGCAGGAGAAGAAGATCTGGGTGATGAACTGACCTAACCCCCCCCCATGCCTTGTTCCCATGTGCAGCTACTGGGAAGGAGGGAGGGGGGTGAGCGGAGAAACGGTGGCCTTGAAGGGTTTATTTTACTTCTCATTTACTCCTCTGACTCTGTTAGTAATAAATTAGATCACTTTGCAACCTAAGTTAGTCCTGTTTTGCCTATTCTAAGTGCGTCTTCTCCTGGGTTTCCTTATCTCAACTCATAAGCTCTGGGTGTGGGTGTGTTAATTTGGGGGTACCTGGCATTTGGCCAGGCTCAAACCATGACGCTTGTTTTTGTCTACATTTTGCTTATTTTTTCCAAGGATCTTTGATGGTGTAAGTCTTCTCATAAAATTATTGTTTTGTCTACCTTGCTGACTCTTAAGCACTCGATGTAAGCTGAAAGTACCACAAGTATGTGCCATATTGGCACCCAATAAATGTGTTTATGTTGGCAATTTGAGCAAATTGAGCTGCACATTCAAATTTCCTGGATGGTGTTTGTTTTTTCCATTGTAGATTTGTCTTGTGTCTAGATTCCAAGTAAAACAGTGTCTGCTTGTGAGCACCAGTTGTGTGCTTTGCCATGGTTTCCCTCTTGGTTGAAGGGAACGAATGATGACTTCATGCAGGAAGCCAGAAAAAAGTGTCTCCCTCTGCAATCTGTTTGCAAGGTCCTTCAGTAGTTTTCTTTTTACTCTTTCCAGCGCCTCTGCCCCCAACTTGTAGGGTTACATGGGGTTGTTGTGGTCAAAGCGTAGGACCTGTCACTTGGTCGTGTTGAATCTCACACCATTGGATTCAGCCTGTCCAGATCCTTCTGCAGGGCCTCCCTCCCCTCCAGCCAATCAACAATTTGAATCATGACAGTGAGTAAGGTGGGAGCCTTAAGCCATTAAAGGCGTTATCCCACACAACATCCTTGTTGATAAATTAGAGAGAGATGTGCTTCATTGATGGATATTAGGTGGATAAGAAACTGGCTGGATGACTGTACCCAAGGATTTGCTATTAATGCCTCAGCACCCAAAGGAGATCTGTAACAAGTGGTGTTCCTCAGGAATCTGTATTGGGACTAGTAATGTTATGTCTTTATTAATGACATAAACAGTGGATTTGAGTGCATTCTCAGCAAGACAAGACTAAGATGAGTGGCACAGTTGATGTGCTGAAGGGACAGGATGCCATCCAGAGGGACCTTGATAGGCTTGAGGACTGAGACAATGTGAACCTCAATAAGTTTGACAATACCCAGTTGCACCTGGATTTGAGTAGTCTCCAGCATCAGCAGAGGCTGTGGTTTGAGAGCAGCCCTGCAGGACTAAGGTATATTGGTAGATGAAAAGTAAGATATGAATCTGCTGCATGCTCTTTCAGCCCTGAAAACCAATTGTATGCCAGGCTGCATAAAAACCAGCCTGGCCAGCAGGGCGAGGGAGAGCATTCTGTCTCTTTACCCTGTGAGACCCCACCTGCAGTGCTGCATCCAACTCTGGACTTGCCAGCACAGGAAAGACAAGGTCTTGTTAAAGTGGGTCCAGAGAAAGGCAGTGAAGATGATGAGGGGACTGAAGCACCTCTCCTGTGAAGACAGACTGAGAGAGTTGAGACTGAACAAATACACAGACAATGTACTACCACTAAGTAGAACACCAAGACACAAAGACGTGTTGCAGAGGCCGTGAATGAGTGTTTAGAAGCATTGGATCACTTGTTGTTTTTATTTAAGTGTTGTCCAAGAACATTGTTTCATCATGCTTGGCATTTTTTACTTCTTCAATTTATTGTTTAGATTATAACTAACAGCACTTTTTCAGTTCTGTTTTTATGTGACTCCTCTTTATGCTGTTGCTTTTCTTCACGTATGACATACAGAGAATCGTTTAGGCTGGAAAATACCTCTGAGATCCTTGAGTCCAACCTTTGACTGATCAGCACCTTGTCAATTAGACCATGGCACCAAGAGCAACATCCAGTTGTTTCTTGAACACCTCCAGGGATGATGATTCCACCACTTCCCTGGGCAGTCTGTTCAACTGCTTAACAACCACATACAAGAAGAAATTCTTCCTGATGTCCAACCTGAACCTCCCATGGTGCAACTTGAGGCTCTGTCCTCTTGTCATGTCACTGGCTGCCTATGAGAAGAGACCAAACTGCCCCTGGCTACAACCTCCTTTCAGGCAGCTGCAGAGAGCAATAAGGTTATCCCTGAGCCTTTCCAGGCTAAACACCTCCAGGTCCCTCAGTCATCCCTCATCAAACTCGTGCTCCAGACCCACCCCCAGCTCCATTGTCCTTCTCTGGATTCACTCAATGCACCTCAATGTCTTTCTTGCAGTGAGCGTCTCAGAACTGAACACAGGGCTCAAGGTGTGGCATCACCAGTGCCGAGCACAGGGAGACGGTCATTGCCCTGGTTCTGCCGGCCACACTATTGTTGACACAGGCCAGGATGCCATTGGCCTTCTTGGCCACCTGGGCACAGCCTGGCTCACATTCAGCTGCTGTCAACCAGCACCCCCAAATCCTTGTCAGTCATTAGTTTTCCAGCCAGTCTTCCCCAACCTGCATGGGACTGTTGTGACCCAGGGGCAGGACCCAGCTCTTAGCTTTGTTGAACCTCCTGCTGTTGGCCTCAGCCCGAGTGACTGAATGAATACTATCACATTTGGGTTTGTTGTCAGACATGTTTTGTTGCCTTGCAGTATTAAGGGATTGCTATGGTTTACACAAAGTTCTTTTCAGACTTCCTTCAAACTTTCAGTAAAATTTTCGTTGTGTTTTTTTAATGTGCTTTTCAATTTTTTGCATTAGTGATTTGAAAAGACATTCTTTTCCTTTCAGGTTTTAAGCTGAGACACTAAACTCAAGGCTGTTAAATAATGATGTGTTCCACAGCTGCTCCTTTCATTCATGCATGCAGCTAAATTTTGTATAAAGAAGGGACAGTTGTGATCCTGTAGTCTGATGATCTGTATAATATGCACCATTGGCAACACCTGAGGTTATGTATGTTTATTCAAACCTCTCTAGGAATACCTTGATAAATAATGTGCCAGTATTAGAGAGTTCATTATGGTCTTGAACAAGATATGCCCAACTATTTTCATTGATAACTACATTTCCTGGCAAAAAAAAAAAAAAAAAAAAAAAAAAAAAAAAAAAAGGGAAGAAAAAAGAAAAACACCTCATTTATAATTTTAATTTATTCACATTGGATTTCCAGACAAAAAAATGTTTTCATATTGAGTAGAAACACTCTTCATGAAAGTAGTACTTTCACTGAGATCAAGCAGATCCCTTCACTCTCTGCTTTACAAGCTAAATGGTTCACGTTTTTTGTCCTTCAAGATACAGCCTATTTTCCCAGCTTAAACGTTCCTTATGTCTTTTCCTGATTCTGTCTGATTTCAGTGTCTGTCATGGACATTGAAAACTGAATGCCATATGCTAGAAACAATCACAGTAAAGCCAAATGCAGAGGTTATGTAATGTCCCTATTTATACAACTGAAACTAGCATATTTACCATTTTGCTTGTGCTGTTGCATTGACAAGTCATATTCCCCTGATTATAAATCACAGTCAATCCTATGGCACAGTTAACTACAGAATAAATACAACCTACATTAGTCACTAATGATCATACAACTTGGTTTTTTTATATTTGTTTTTGTTTATGTATGCACAACTTGCTTGAGACAGAGCAGTCAGGATGTCCAGATCACAGCGGTGCACTCTATTATTTGCTACTCTTCCTGTCTGTGTCTTTGGCAAATTGCTGCAAAGACAATTTGTAGTTTTATTGTCAAATGGCTGGTAAAGAAGAATGTAGAGCCAAGCATCGTCATCTTCACAATTCTGGTTGAGATACACCATGGTATTCTTTCCCATGGACAGTATGGCTAGAGGTCTGTCTGCATTCTCATATGAGTTAGTGGGGTAGTCAGACTGTGTATGGTACCCCACCTTGTGTTTTTTTCTGATAAAATAGATCAGCTAAATATTCAGTGGGAAGCTTTTTAAAATTTTTGATATTGTTTTTCAGAATTTTATTGCTTCACTGTAGCAGGAAAATCTTATTTAAGAGAAAAAAGCATTCAAAATCATTGAGGTAAATGCTTTCGGTGCTTTTTTTTCTTTCATAATTTCTTTCAGTGTTTGTGGAAAAGAGCAGTAGTATCTCTACTCCAAAGCATCTGTGTGCATCAGCTGGCACACATTAGTAAATCTTAGCTCTGAAATTCTTTCAAAACCACTAAATTAAAAAATATGAAGCAACTTGTCAAGTTTCCTAGATGAGGCATATTCAATGACAGCTCATCAAGAATCTGGGGATTGAGCCATGCTCTTACACCCTCACTTCTCCCAATATTAGGCTTCCAATCCACCAGCCTCAGTCTGCAGCAGGGAGGTCACTGCTGACCCAGTGTTGTCAGGCAGAATGTCACATGGGCTCCTGCTCTGTCACCTCCAGCAGTTACCTCTCTTGTGTGTTGCTGGCTAAGGATGCTGGGCATCCCCTGGCACTCACTTTCGCTCAGCTCTCCAATCTCCAGAATCTTCATTCCCTTCCAGGAAGTTCTCTTTAGCCAAGATCTCTACCTGCTCTTTTTCAGGCTCCAGATTTCCCAACCTGGATAATCTGCATGCGGAAGCAGAATATGTCATCAATCTCTTAAATGGTTTCTCATGTGCCTGCATGAACTGGAGAATGTAGGACATGCCCCCGGTATTTAAACCAGGTATTTACAGGTCCACCCCAAGACCCATGCAACTATCAAGCAGCAGACTACTTCTCGTGAATGTAGAAGTTCTGCTTTGGACATAGACTCATGCACATACAGGTATTCAACTATCTGCTGCCTGCTAGCATTCACAGTGAAGCTCTTTTTTTATCCATGGCACAGGCAAGACTTTCTGTGATTCAGAAGTTCTGTCGTGACTCACAGGCTCTTTTGATATGCAAGTATCATGCTTTAAATAGTACACCATGACAGAAAGACAGAGCAGGCAAAGTGGATTGTCTGCTTTGAGAATCTTGGTCCCTGGTAAGTCACACTCTTTCAGTGTTAAACTGCTGTAATTTGGGGGGTTTTTTTCTGTTAGATACAACAGGGAGGAAAAAAAAAGCAACTAAGCCTTTGTAAAAGGCAGTTAATTTATGCAAATCAAGAAGGCTCCTTTTCCTCAGTCCTCTACAGAGAGTTGCAGAAAAACAGCTGAAGCACCTACCACAGATTCTCAATGAGTGCTTCAGTGTCTAGTGGAAGAGCAGTTTTAGCCTCTTGCCCTGTCGAGTGAGAGAGAAATGGATCTCTGGACAACCAGGTTAGTACCAGCCAAAATATTGGTTCTGTTCTGGCTGTGTCATTTGAGAAAGAGAGCTTCTACACTGTGGCTCTACCACCACACAAGTTATGATGTGTCCCAAACCTACAGCTTCCAAGGCAGATAGAGGCAGAAACACCTGCTGGGCTGAAGGAAAGGAAAAGAAACTCCCATACATGCCTAGGGCAAGTTCTGTAACTGCCCCACTATCAGCACTGACTTCTAATCTTATTCTCAAAAATAGATGTCATAGGAAATGTTTCACTCTATTTTTTGCTTTTAAAATACTTTGTTTCTAAGACATTTAGGTAAAACATTACCTCCTGAAAAGTGTAAGTGTTAGATAACAAGTTTATAGCTGTACTTGCAGCAGCTACAGACCTCCCAAGCCTGCAAGACTAGAGGTCATGTATGTGTGTCGTTCTACCGTGGAGGCTCTGGGTGGGTGGATTCCCTGATAAAGCCAGAGAGATTTTGAAACTGTAATGTAACTGGTATCCAGTATTGCAGTGATGATTATCAAGAGGAAGGATACCTTCACTGTGCAGAAGGATATTGCCAATATCCAGGGAGAATCCCAATATGATCAACTGGTGGTGATCTGGGAACAGAGACATGTGGCCACTCCTGGTTTCTAGGAAACACCTCGCTGCTTCAGAGGCGTTTGGTCAGCACAGCCAGTGTGCCAGGGGATACTGGGAACCTAACGAAGCTGGATGTGTCTGGGTTAATCCAGAGCCGTGCGCTAGCAGAACCTAGAGCCTTTTAAACAATAATTAACCGTGTTCCAGTGATGCCAGGTCTGGTGTGCCACATCAGGGAAGTCGTGCAGAAATGTAAGATTTCTGCGCAAGTTTCTGGCTGGAAAGTGTCGTGAACCTCTCAGCTACCCCTGCTGATCTCTTGCTATGAGCAGTGATGCCCCTCAAACTCTGCCTTAAAGTATGTTCTGCTGTTGCAAAACTGAAGTCCCATGTATGTTTGGGAATCTAGAATCACACCGGAACTGGATGAACAAAAATAATGGGCAGTGATTTTGAAATGCTTGCTGTTAGACTTCCTGATTTTACTTCATCTATATAATCACAAAATTGATTTTTAAAAAAAGGTATCAAATTATACAGAAGGCTGATGTGCAGAGGGGACCTTATTTGCATTTTTCACTCCCCAGATGAATAGTTAAGTTTGAACTGAAAAAGCCAGGCTTCTTAGACACAGACAAATTACAAAAGAAAAAGCGGGCAATTAAGTGTGTTTTACATCACAAAATGAAACTGGGGTATACACTTACCCATATTTTTGGCAGTAAAATACCGCAGAAGTACAAAATTTTGTGTATATTTAAACTTTATTTAGTTACTGATGGGGACCCATTTCTTTCTCCAGAGAGAAGGTTAGGAAGGAAGGTTTATATTCTGAAACGTCTCTGTACAGTGAATGAGTTGATCAGAAAAGCTGGACAGTATTAATTTTCCAGGCAACTTAATTGAACTAGTTTCAGGCCTGGGAATATACCTTTTCTAATACCCTTTAATGGTTAAAGACTAAGCAACTGATTAGTTGAAGGTTGTATTAATACTAACAGCAACTCAGTGTGCCTTAAACAAAAATAGCAACACCCACCAGTATTCGTTAACTCCTCACTGCCGAATAACTTCATTCACTTCCCACCTGCAACCACCCACTTTGTTGATAACTCATTCCTTTAAATCATGCTCAGATGCACCTGATTAAAGACAGTCTTGAGGGGTTTTTTAAGAGGGATTATATATTACATACTTTTGCAGTGAAAGTGTGCCTGCTAAGACAATATCTATTTCACAAGGGGTGTAGGTAAGCTTGTATGTGCAAGCCTAATCAGTGCTTCTGGGCCTGCTTTTTTTCCTTTTTTCTGATTTAAGCTTCTGAAATTATATGTTTCACTTAGCAGCAATTCTTTTTGTTGTGACTATCCAATCTCTATTGGGTGCTTGCTCACACAGCCAGAAAAGAGTTTTTTCATAGCTTTTTGCTTAACAGATCTCTAACTGAGGTATAAAAAGTTTCAGAGAGGCGGTTTCAATGTGGAGGATGTGAAACAGTTTATTATACTAGCCCTGAAACTCCTGCCCCCAAAGTATTTTCTTAAAGGGCTCATGTGATTTCTGCTTAAAAATTTGGAAGTTTAATTTTAGCTCAAGGACAGTTTAGGGAGACAAAGCTGAGGTCTGCATGCCTCGGAGACAGAACTGAGGTCAGCCTGCCTCTTGCGATGGACTGGCCTCCACAAGTAGTTGTTCTTTCAGCTAATAAGTTGTTCTTTCATAATCATAATGGTTGCAGCTATTTCTACCATGTCAAGATCTGGCTTCAGGTCGTATACGTGTTCTCTAAGCTGTTTCAAAAGCCCTAACTACAACAAACTGTAGCTGGACAGACCGTAGATGAAGAACCTGGAAATTCGGTAATTGGAGGACAAGAAAAGAAGGGAGTAAATAAAAAGATATTAACTTATTTCACACCTGTCCTGGTTGCAGCCAGGACAGGGTTAATTTTTGCATTACCCAGGAGGGGCATGGCCAGAGCCCTGAGGTTATTCTATACCACCTCAGGTCATTGCCAGGAGTGGGGGAAGGGAGATTTTCCCAGGGACAAGTGATCTCTTCTGGTCGGGGGTGTAGGTGAGAGTTTTACATGTGAATCATTCTCTTTTGTACCTTCTGTCATTAATATTTTTGCTGTTTCTGTTAATTTTCTTATCTCATTGCTGTTTTCAGTAATTTGTTCTTATCTCAACCTGCGGTCTTTGCCTTTTGTGTCCCCAGCTCCCCTCTCCAGTGCACTGCAGCAGTGAAGGAAGGAGGGAGCGAGCAGTGCAGGGCTTTTGTGAGAGCACTAAACTGGAGAATACCATTCCTAACCACTACACTTCAAACTTAATGCCGTGTTTCCCACTGGAAGTTCCATAAGAGGAGGCTGCAATGAGGCTTGCATCTGCAGTGAACTCAGATTATACATCTCTGCAGTTGCAATAGTAAGGGGCGTGTAAGACTGCATTTGTAGATTTGTGACGAGTGCTGTGAATAGCATAATAAAGAAGGACCAAATAAAGAAGTTGATGGTTTTATTCTGGAAGAAATTAGTCCTTTGTCCTTAGTGAAAGTGAATGGAATTTTTCCTTTGCATAATTCCCTTCTTTCTGTTGCTGGACACTGGCTAAAACTCTTTCTTCATTCTTTCTCACATTACTTCTACAGATGGTTTGGCAGATACTTCAGCAATTGGTTGGTTTTATATTTGAAGGACAGGGCTTGAAAGCTTAGTTACCGCTTTCTGCATTAGGAATGCTCTGTAGAATAACTGAATGTATCATCTATGTTTCCTTACCATTCTTGTTCTTCAGAGTAACATCATTTTCAGTGCTGGGTTTTTTTTATTTATTGGCTAACTATTTGGGAAATGTGATTATATTTTATTTCCATTCTTAATAATAGGGAAGTCCTTCTCTCATGTCTCGTAGTCATAAAAAGACATAATTTTCATGGTTATATTGAATTTCCCTTCCAGAGATTCTCGGTGTTGCATTTATACTGAGCCTGACACTCAGAGGCCACCATGCCTCGTAGATTGGTCCTTAATGGAGCTGAGCTGACTCCCACTGGCTGAAAATCAGGCTTTATGTTTCCAGTCAATCATCCTGAAGACTCACTTAACACTAAAGGAGGAACGTATATCAGGAATCTAAAATATTATTACAGAGCTTTCCTTTTGGATCTTTTGCTACCTTAACAAAAAAAAAGTGTGTTATTGAATCATATATTTTCAGCTCTTGTGAAATAAGAGAAATAAAGGGAAACAGTTTGCATTTTATTTTCTGTAACTACAGAGAAATGAGAGTGGCTAGTGCTGCTGCTAGGATGGTACGTATTGACAGTTCCACAGAGTGATCATTCATTGTATTCAGGGAAACTTGATAGAAAGCAGCAAAAGAGACATTCTGCACAGTATGGTTCCTAAGCATTTGTACATTATGTACATATTTCAGCATCCCACAGAATACAGCCGCCATACAAAAGAACAAAATGCAGCAAAAGTAAAATAACTTTTCTGTTGAATACGAAGTCAGGTGATCTTCCATCTAGTCTTGGGTGTTACAAGAATTTGGCTCTGATTCACACTTTCCAACCGCCCAGCCTCTGAAAAAAAGTAAGCATTTCACAGCTCAAGTAAACATCATTTGCTCAATTTGTGTTTACTTCAGTTGAATACATCATTTATTTCTGCACAATGTAAATTTTTTAGATTAAGAGTGTTACTGAAGAAGATCTTTCTCCAGCAGCAAAAAATACAACCCAGGAGAGAGGCTATAAGGCAAAAAAAGCACTTGGCAGTGGCATGAAATCCTCTCAGTCCAGTGTTTGCTGGCACTCAGGCTGTGGGCATTTCAGTAGAGACATGGGTAGTTGATACCAATGGCTCACTCTTCTCTCCTCATTTTTAATAACATTTCTTGCTTCTATCAAAGCACATAAGAAACACAGCTCCATCAGCTTCTCCTTTCATTGGTGTCAGCTGTATTGGGGCTTGTAGGCAGAAGAGCTCCAGGATCCTTGCTGCAAAGAAGGTGCAAAATAGGGGTGAACATTGGTATTTTACCAACAGAAGGGCTTCCCTTCTTGTGTCAGAGTCATATGAATCAACCCCTTTTACACTACAGTTTTTGAGCTACTTTGAAAACTTTGAACTACTTTGAAAAGCAGAACTGACTCTGCTGTGAATTTGCAGGGGTGGCTTGGGCATGTGTAAGCCCAGTGTCAAAATCTTCACTGTAAGCCCAAAAGCTTCAGTGCAAGCCCACTGTCAAAATCTGGCCCATCTGAGGTTGCAATGACCTTTGCAATTTTTTCTCCTGAAAAAAGTATCTCACTCTGGACCAGCCTTGAAGTTCTTATGCCAAGCTCCCTCAGATGCAGGATGATGTCTTTAGCACTGCTGTTTTCTTTGGCTGACCTCTGCCTGTTCTCCTTTTGATTCAAGTGTGTACCAAGTCTTTTGCCAGTTCCAAGGTGAACACAGACGCTGAGTTCCTTCTCAGATATTTTTTAACTGTTGTATTGGTATTTTGAAACTGAAGATGGTAACAAAGAATATATGAAAAAATGGTGAAACACTAGGCAACTCTTACTTTCAGGACTGGTGACTTTTACTTCTGTGAGAAATACTGCAAACTCGTGACAGGGGTTTTTGCACTAAAATGATAGTTAAAACACTAATCACAGGACAACGTAATTCTCAGAACACAGAAGCTGCAGCCAACCTGTTGAGATGAAGGGTTCTTTGGTAATTCAGGTTGTAAAGGACCTCAGGAGTGTCCAGCTCTCTGCTCAAATGCTCAGGGATAGCAGCAAGATCAGATTTTATCAGCGCTTCACCAAGGTGAGGTGGGAATCAATCCCCAGACTGGAGATGGACCAGATTCCCTGGACAAGTCCTGGTCCCACAGCTTACCTTTCAGTGCACGAACTCCAGCTCCATCCTCTCAGTAGCCTTCGGTCACTTTCAACCAATTTGTCAGTATTAGTCCTGTGTTGGGGATCCAAGCTGCAGGCAGGGAACACTCCCTGCCCTGCCCTAGTGCTTGGGACCACGTTCTGATGACGTTTTGCCCAGAATATACTATACTATAAAATATTGAAAGCTTTACTGAAATCCAAAAAGGTTACACCAACTGGTTTTCCTTGATCAGCTGTGTGGTTTTCCTTGTCATGAAAGGAAATCAGGTTTGACAACAGAGGTCGTTGACAAACAAGCTGGATAAGGCTGGACCCAGTGTTGATCCCGAGGGAACATCACAGACTACAGGCCTCCAGCTGGATTCTGTTCTGCTGATTATGACCCTCTGAGCTCTGCCTTTCAGGTAATTGTTGATTCACCTCACTGTCGAATCACCTAATCTACATTTCCTAAGCTTATCTATGAGAAAGTTACAGGAGACATTGTTAAAAGCTTTGCTGAAGTTTCCTTCCTGGAAGGAAAGAATACACTCTGTGGGGAGTAGCTTTTTGTTTGTTCTTTTTTCCTATTTTCAATTAAAAGAATGAGAAAGTGGAACAACTGAGCAGAACATTACATTAAGCACTACCTAAATTCAGCGTGGAAAAGATATGTATGCTTTTGTCCCCACCAAGAAATTTCCAGGAAACAAAAAGCAATAGATTTTGTGTTATTATCTCAGCTAAATTTGTCTAGGAAATAAATCTGTGCTTCATGTTTTCTGCAGGGTTTGAAGATATGTAAGAGCTGGTTAGATAATACTAATTTCCCAGAAATTAGTAAAGACATATTGAATACACATAATCCATCAGCATGACATTACTGACATTATTCTCCCTCATTTTATTTTAACACAAAAGATTTTTCTACTTTCCTACATTTTCTAGCACAAGAGCATTTTGTACTTTATTGTTGAACATACAAATTAAAGTGTAATAATTGAGCCACTGGATAAATTTATGTGTTCATTTATAGGTACATGATACGAGTTGCCCCACAACTTGACACTCATTAGACTTATAGAAGTTAAAAGCTTAATTTTAAAAAGTTAAAAGTCATCTGAAAAGAGGTATTTTTCTAGAACTTTACTGAATGTGACTTAAGGTGAAAGAGACAAATACTCTTATTTCACGAGTTTTATATAACTTCATTTGGAATCATATTGACAGTTTTTGTCTGAAAATTCAATTGATATACATTTTGGATTTTAGATTTTGGGTTTTATTAGGATTTAATAAGATGTGCTTTTCTTGTGGTTTTGTTTGGTTTGTTTTTAAGGGACAGTGCTGTATGGCCATTCACAATAGGTGTTTTACACTTGTGATCATCCATCCTGTCATCACAGATTCTCTTTCCCTTCCTTCATCCAGACCTGGTGTGTCCATTTCTACTTCTTGGAAACCAAGCAAAAATCCTGATTACATCAAATACCTTCCATCAAATACAATAAAGTGGGAGAGTGACATCTCCCACTGTCCTCCCTGTCAAGAGTTTCAGGAATAGGCACTCTTCAAGCATTTGGCGTTTGCCTTTTTTAGAGGAGAAACTGCAGAAATGGTATCTTTCCCCATTTTCACAGTGGCTCAGAGCAGCTAACAGGGGCTCAGAGTTGTCACACTTACTCTTTGTACTGAATTTGTAATATCTTGGGTCTGAAGCTTTTCAGTCTTGTTCTGTCTGAACTTTTTGTTGACCTGCAGCTTTCTTTCTCTTGTCTCAGCTGTGAAAGCAATTTCTGTAATAGAGCAGGTGCTGGTCATCAATCTCTTTTACTTGTATGTAAGTACAACCACACTTTTTTACAGTAAACGGGCAGTCATTCTATGCAGAATGGGATAGTTACATCTCTGACACAATGACATAAGGCAGAGAAACCCAGGTGTGGTGTAATAGCAGAGGCTTTGAAGTGCAGAGATGCACAGTATGGTGCAGAGGAGTACAGGCATGGGGTGATAGGAAGTGGGGAACAGGCTTTGCACTGGAGAGAGACTCTGCAGCTATAAACAATTCTCCTGTGATCAGCTAAAGAAATCCAGACCCAGAGATGGGCAGATTTGGTTTTAAAGATAACAAAAAGAACAAATAAATTACAACTGCCATAGGCAGAGACCACCATATATAATAAATTCAGAAGCAGCGTGACGCTACCGACCACTAAGAAAAGGGGAAGATTTCAAAAAGTCATGTTAGCAAATATGCACACATGGCCTCAAGTGCCTTCTGAAGAGATAAAGAACAAACCTGTGACATTAGCGTCCTTTTCTTCCTGGAGGATTCATGAGGCTGACAACATTGCCCTCTCTAGGGGACCAAATCTGTTGACTCAAAGATACAGGGGAGCAGTAGGAAGAGGAGCACTAGGAAAAGGGGGATAAAAACTACAGAATGGGTGTGTTTCAATTTTAATTTTATTATTACACATGCTTTTACATATAGCAATTATTTTACTTAAATACTATTAATTCATGTTGTGTAATTATTAGATCTAGATCACAGAATCATAGACTCATCAAGATTAGAAGAGAGCTCCAAGACCACTGAGTACAGCCTTTGACTGAACACCACCATGTTAACTGGGCCATGGCTCTACATGCTGTGTCCAGTCATTCCTTGAACACTTTCACTGGGTGGCCTGTTCAGTACTTGACAACCCTTTCAGTGAAGAAATTCTTCCTGAAGTCTAACCTGAACCTCTCCTGGCTTGGCTTGAGGCCGTTTCCTCTTGTACTGTTGCTGGTTGTCTGGGAGATGGCACCAACCCCCACCAGGCTACAACCTCCCTACAGGTAGCTGTAGAGAGCAATAAAGTCTCTCTGAACCTCCTTTTCTCCAAGCTAAATAACCCCAGCTCCCTCAGCCACTTCTGATATTAGTTACTCTCTTGACCCTTCCCCAGCTTCGTTCCCCTAAGAAATCAATTTTTTTAAAAAAAAAGCCAGTGTCAGGCTGTGCTGCATGCAGCTTCTCATTCAGATCTGTCTTCAGTATTCAGTGCTTGACTACCCTACATTCTTCTGCATGTGGACCTTGGGCTTACTCAGAGCTTCCACCAGGGGAGCACAGCTACCACACACCCTTGACCAATGAGCAATACCATCTCTGTCGGGGAGGCTGTTCCTCGTCAGCCAAGCACACAGCTTCAGGAACAGCACACCTGGGTCATTGAGGAAGAAAGGGGACAGATCCTGAGCTAGCAAATTGCCAAATCAACCCTTGCAATCGATGGCATACCACATCGCACAGCTAGATTGCCCTCACATCCAACAGATGATGAAAGATTCATGAATTAGGCTTCTAAGATTTCCATCATCCTAACAATACATTTCTAACTTTACTCTTATGTTAGTTATGGTTCCTCTTTGCCATAAAGAAGATTTTGAGCATAGTGCTGCAACTGCTCCCAGGTGGTAGGGAATGAAGCCATCTCAGAGGGACAGGGCGCCGTGTGCAGCAGGGTTGCAGCAGGGCCTGGAAGCTTTGCTGAAGGCTGTGCTATGACGGTGGTGATGGGGTCTGTGGCAAGGTGACCAACCGTGGTGAGAGTGAAAAATCACCAGACATCAGCAGCCTCCTGTTAGCTGTAAAGTAAATTTTGATCTTTTTTCAGTTTTGGAAGTACAGACAGAAACATCTAGTCCTAATGAATCGAGTGGTTTATTGTACAAGGCTGGGATATAGATACAGTCTAATTAATCAGAAAAAAAGTACAGTTAGACCTAATGGACCAGTTACCAGCAATGCTAAAGCCAGAGTTTTTAAAAACCATCTGCAAGGTTAGATTGTGATAATGATTTAGCCATAGTTCTCACAACAGTATTTACAATCTCCTTAGGTCTGTGTAGGATTTGAATGTTAGCATGCATAACACTGTAAAATAAACTTATAAGGACAGCTAACAGAAGCTTGTAAAAGACATTATTTGTGAGAGGAAGGTTTTTTCCTCAGTCATTCCCTGCAGTAGTTTGTCTTGGGTCCCTAGTGTGTTAAAGCATAAAGACAGTTCTGAGGACATAAACAGCAGTGCATTTTGGTGGTGCTGCAGCTGGTTTTGTAAGGCATCTGTGGATTGCTGTGACGGTAGCAGGCAAACCTCAAAACTTCCGGAGTGTTTTTACTTATGTTCAAAGACTAGGAAAATGCTCAGCAACTAAAAACCAATCACCATTTATCAGGGCTTATGTATATCATACCACACGTCCGATTTTCCTTTCTGGCTCTTGATGTTCACAGAGTTGACTGACTTTGGGTCTCTCAGGTCAGGATGGTCAGGCTCAGGACCACTGTGATAAAAGAGAAGGAAACTTGGCAGGTTTGGCCCAAAGTATTACTTCCTCCTTTTGCAGGTAAAAACCGGTCTATTGTGATTCTTTCAGACATGTGTTACAGGTTTTCTAGAAGGGTGTTACCTGTAAGGTGGCTGCTGTCTGATTCCGTCTAAGAGTTGCACACTGGATATCACTGCCTTAGTTCTAATGCTTTTATGCAACTGTACCAAACAAAGATTTGCAAAACCTGTAACTTCTGACATCTGTCAGTCTTTTGATGTGCGTGGCTACCATGCACACAGAACAAAGTCACTAGCAGGTCTGATGCCTGGGGTAGGTAAGAGAGGCTAAGAGGTAAGAGAGACAATAATTTTAATTTCATTTCATAAAGTATGTTAAGCTATGCACAGGTTTTGCCTGCAGCAAGGCTATAACTTAAAGGAATTTCAGACTAGTATAGATACAACCTCAGAAAAAATACATCTCTGTCTGATTTGATGGTCAAGATTGCACAGAAAGAGAATGAACAAAAGCTCTCTCTTTCACCAAATACCTCCTCCCAGAATCTGTCACACCCCAGTTTCAGAAAAGTTTGGTGAAATTTTGGGCAGAACAGAAACATGAAACATATGGTCAGAATCTAGCACAGGTTTTTTGAGTTCATGTATTTTTTCTCTGACTCATCCCTTTAAATAACTTTTCATTAATCAGCCATGTATCCTTGCATGTTTAGTAGAGACAAACATCACATCATTAATTCAAAGGCCAACATAATTATTGTAAATTTTGGGAGGCGGTGAAGGGTGTTAAATATAATTTTTTAAATTGTAGCTCAGGTAGTATGGTAACAAAAATAATGTTTCTACTTCTTAATAAAAGGTCTTATTATACATCTCAAAACTTACTTCAGCTTTGTTCAAATGGATGTGGAAAACATCATCCTTCGGTTTCCACACAAAATAACCATAACACGTGTAGGCTAGAGGATTTAGAATGTTAAGTACTTTTAATTTTTTATTTTTTTTTTTAATTCCAGGAATTGTTTTAGTTGTTTTTTGTCAGCTATTATACCACAGAAATGCTAAAGAGCATGCATATCATTTATTGTATTGCATGTGGGAACTGCAAGGATTAAAACAACACTGTAATCTCCAAAGCAGTTTGCATTATAAACAAAAAAACAGAACTGTATTTTCAGATAGATGGCCTGTCTCACGAGGAAAGTTAACTTCTGGGAAAGACCAGTGATGACTGTGTCAGGGAACAGCTTATCCAAAGTCAAGAAGTGAACCACCAGGCAGTGCTGAATCAAGTGTTTCTAGAGGTTATCCTCATCTTGGGGCTGGCAGGATTTAACATACTCCCAAAAGAATAGGACTACAGTTTATATCCCTTGTTTTTATCCAAGTTCATGCAGCCCCAATTCTACTCCACAGTTTTGGGCATAGACAAGGAGAGGTGGTCATCAGCCTGCCCCTCCAAACCAGCACTGTGCTCACAACACATCTGGAGAAGAAAAAAATCTCTCTTTATCCTGACTGGACCCCAAAAGCCTCTTTGGATCCCTCAGGACCACACTGACCTCCCCACCACCTTTTCTTACTACTACTTATTACAGCTACAAAATTCAATTTACATTTGTCAGGAATGAAGGAAGGAAAATTTAATGTGTTCCTATTACTTAGAACAACAAAATATGATTTTTATCAACAGTCCAGAGAATCTCTGTAATTCTGTGGGTGTGATTTACTGAGCCTTCAGGAAAAGATCTTATAGCTAGCAGCAGCATTCCTGTGTTTCTCACTCTCCACCAAAATGCACTAATCTGACACTATGTCCAGCTATGGTGTTAATAGAGTCACAGCCCTGCAGAGACAAGCTTTTTCAGTTTTAAATCTAAATCTGGATTACAGAAATAAGCAGCCTTCATTTCCCTTTTGCAGTCACAGTCCAGCAGATACCTAAAATGCAAGTTCTCTCCTCAGCTGAGACTTCTTTTCCATGAAATATAGTTGAGTGAACTTTTGTTCTTTCTAAAAAGAGCTGTACTGAAACAGCTCAAAGAAATGTGTTGTATAGGTATGTAACAGAATTACTATGGGACCTTTGTTCCAACCTTGCTTCAAGTTTTTTTTCTCATTTTTTCAGGATGGTTGTGTACCAAATATTGTTAAAGACGTCAAGGCTCTTTTGCAAAGTGATTTTGGAAAATGGTGTTCTATCTATCTTGATACTTGTGTTTCTTCTTTTTGACAAGGTTTTATAAAACAGGAAGTATTTTCAGATCAACCAACTGAAACTGAAGAACTGAGAGTATGTATGGTGTTGAATAGAAACACAATTTTATACCAAAGCCCTTCTTTACACATCCAAGAAGTACACAATTCATAGAAACAAAGGGGAAAAAAAAAAAAAGGAAGTTACTTTCTCAATGACTGATCTCAGCCATCATAATGACCCTAGACCAGCTAATCAGGTGGAACAGTTGCTGCTCCAATTTTGTCAGACAGAGCCCCATGAAGTGATGTATCTGAGTGCACTTCCTGCAAACAGAGTATCTCACTAGCAGACATCCCTTTATGGTAAAAATCGTTTATGGAGACATGCACTTTAAAGTAATTAAGGTCATCTGTTGATGAGATATACCTGTCTTTATGCTTTTGTAATGGGGCAAAAGACATGGAGATCAGTCCATGATTTTTCATGGCATTACCATGCACAATCTGGGTTGATGTACATACAGTAAATATCAGACCTACAGAAGGAGGGGGATTAGCTGTCAGTGCTAGGATGACACCTCACTGGTCAAGAAGGCTCGATGTGCAGCCCCTAATGAAGTGAGATGGTGCTCCTTGATGGGGAGAGGCTGGAGAGGTGGTTGGTGGTGGTGGCAGTGTTGTGGCCTGGCAGGGCTTGGGGATATGGGATTCCTTTCACCACCAGTGGCCCTCATTCTCTCTCCCCCTGGGCTTTGACTCCCTCCTGGCCTTTCCAACCTGGACTTCCTAGCACGCTGGTGATCCTGGGGACACTTCTCAGGTTGGGTACAAACCTCTGAGCAGTGCCTGACCCTGTGCCAGCTGTGTGAGCTTCATGTGTCAGGGAGTCAGCACAGACCAGAATCCCCAGGCACGGGGGTGTTTTTGAAAGTCTTATCTTGCACATGGAGAATGTCCTTTGGACTTGTTTGGTCAGCTTTTTTTTCCAGTTTGTCATCAGAACTGCCCTTAGATATGAGATTAGAGACAACCTGTTGTGTGATACAATGACAGCAGTTAGGAGTTAGGCTGAATTGTAAGAAGCTTTGCTATTGGCATCATTTTATAGAATAATGGAGTTATTTTGGCAAGGTTATTCTTTTTGGGGGGTTAAGGAGGAACAAAACTGTGAGAGATGTCAATCTCAGAATTTATGCAGAAGTTAAGCTTTTGCAGTCACCATGGTTACTTGCTTCTAAGCAAGAAACAGGGAAGGAATGTATCATTTATATCTTTAAACTGGCTTGCCTTATTGAAACTATACTGTGTTCAGAGTTGGACCCACTTCAGTAAAACTGTTCAAAGGAACAGGCCTGCATTTGATGTGAAACACCACAGACTTTAATCAGAGTGATTAAATCCTGCACTCTGTAAACAGCAATTGTAAAAGAGAGGAATTGATATCAGGAGGGAAAAAATTAACTGACCAAGTCAGAATCAAAGTTGGTTTAGTTGTTTACTGGGGTTTTTTAAGGTGGCACAAAAATAGATTTGTTTTTTTTCCGGGGGTGAATTAAGAGTCCAAAATTAAGTTTGCCTGCACAAGACCCAGACTTCTATTTAAGCTCTTAAAGCAAGCATTTTGTGGCGCATGGAATATTTTCTAGGCCTTCTGCATTGCTTGTTTGTCCTTGTGGCTATCTTTGTAGCAGGTAAAAATTGTTAGTAAGGAAGCTAATGTCTGAATATATATGACCAAGAAAATGTTACTGAAAACAGTATTTCTGCTTATGCATTTTTACCTACTGGCTAAAGAAAGGGCATTATTTCTCTCTTCCTGTCCATTTGTTCATCCACTCACTCCTAATTGGGAAGGAAAAGAGTTGCTGGTTCTGGGAGAGGCCAGTGTCCCTGCCCATGTCAGGGGATTTGGAAGCACATGATCTTTAAGGTCCCCTCCTTCCCAAACCATTCTATGCCTCTGTGTTGTTTTATGTACACTAGCAAGACCTTCCAGAAAGAAATGTTTTTCCAATGTAACATCCAACTCCTAAAACATTATATTACATCTCTACGAAACGTATCTTGTTCGATATCCGTGCACTTTACTTAGTTCCATGTACACTTTACTATGTGATGGCCTGTACCTTTTACTGCAGAGGCATTTACAACTCAGGAAACACTGTGGATCAAATTCAAATATTCCTCAGAAAAAAACCTACTTCCAACTTTTAATACAGACCTAGTCGCTACCTTATCCATTTCAAAAAGCACTAGGAATAGGCCTACTTAGACTAGGTGTCAAGAACCCTTAGTTTTTTCTGTGGTAACAATTATTTATTTTACCTCATTTAATTCAATGTTAGTACTGTTATTAAATCAGAACTGTACTGAGAAACCTATAGCTTTCCAGTGTGTTTTCATTTCATGCTCTTGGTTTGGTCTTTAATTATAAATGCTCACATTGCAATTCATGATAAAACCATGGTGAAGTCATCAGCTATGATTGTGACCAGACATTTGATTTTGACATTTTTATGATTTACATTATGTAAAGGAAGAGTTCTTGACACCTGAACATTGCTGGTGTAGCTGATCCAGTCACCACATTTACTGCAGCCAAGGCAAGTGATTCATGAGCTAAATTGTGAACAAAAATGAACTTTTTAACTGCTATATCTACCCTAAAAAGTAAAACAATAAAGAATGTATCATTTGTTTAAGCAAATCTTAGACTTTACCTATAATTGTTCAATTGCAAATATCTTTCAGCAGAGAAGAGCACTGATGCCCACCCACAGTGTGATGTTATAAATTTAGAAACGCTCTTCTGCTGTTACCATAGAAATCATTTAAGTTTGCAACAAAAAATTATGGGGGAATTTAGGGAAGGGTTTAACAGATGCTGTTAAATTTCATCAGTTTTGTTTTCAATGCACAAAATACCCTCAGAGTCAAAAATCAGTCAAGTTAGCAGAGGAGGGATGTTTGAAATCTTTAGCACTGCATGAGAAAGGTCTAGGAAAATAAAAGAATTACTGGCAGCTGTCTTATCCAACTCCTCTCTGCCCACCTGTCTTACACCATTGATAGATGCATCCCTTAGCTCCCAAGATTTGGGTCAGAGAAATGGCTTTAGGGATAAACAGGGTTGACATCTATTTGTTGGGCTGGGAAGAGTGTTACCCCCAAATCTGCCTTCTTTGACACTTGAGACCTCCTCAAGAACAATGGCCTTTCCACCAAGAAAAATTCACATCAGAAATATACACTGCTACAGCAGTTTTTCAAAACAGCTTCTGCGTCACCAGTTTGGATAAACAAGTATTTGTGAACACCCTTGTGAATCATCACATTATAGTGAGACTCCATGTGGCCCACAAGGTCTTCTCAGCAGGAGCAAGTTTTGATCTGAGTGCCTACAATGCATAAGGCTCTATATTCAAAATCACCATTAGCACAGTAGAGATTTGAAAATGTCAGGTCCAGACACCATTGCATTTAATACTGAGATTTCCACTGATTTTTATACAGGCTGGATTTGATGCAGTGCTTACCCAAAACCAGGGTCTTTTCTGCATCTCACCCCACTTCACCGCAGTGGAGGCTGGGGAGGGGACGCCTCCAGGACAGCTGACCGAAGGACGTTCCAGACCATATAACATCATGCTAAGTATATGAAGTAGAGGAAGAAGGAGGAAGAGGGGGACATTTGGAGGGATGGCATTTGCCTTCCCAAGTCACTGTTACATTTGAGGGGGCCCTGCTCTCCTGGAGATGGCTGAACACTTGCCTACCCATTGAAAGCAGTGAATTAATTCTTTGTTTTGCTTTTGTTGTGTGCGTAGCTTTCGCTTTACCTTTCCTTTACCTTTTGCTGTACATTTTACACTGTCTTTGTCTTAACCCAAGAGTTTTCTTTTTTACTCTGATTTGCTCCCTCATCCCACCATAAGGAGAGGGGGAAAGAGGGGAAGTGGGCAGAGCAGAATGAGCCAGTGGCTGTGTGGAGCTGAGTTGATGACTGGTATTAAACTGTGACACCCTTTAAATTCTGCTTTCTTTCAAAAACATAAACCCAAAACACAATACTGTACCAAGTACTAAGAAGAAAATTAACATTAATCCAGCCAAAAAAACAGCACACCTGAGAAAAATGAACAATTCTATACATCCCAGAAAACACTTTGGTACTTCAGAACAAAATCCTTTTGCAGTGCTGCTGTATAAAGGTGCTCTGTGTTATCACAGACCTTAAACAGCAAATAAAACAACATGCTGGCATGGATTTGAATGCTCTCATGCACATAGTTATCTGCTAGAAATCACCAGCCAAAGTATGAAACTAATTGTGAAAGAAATAAGATGGAGTTCCGAGAACCTCTGAGGAGGAGTGGCCAATAAGTAACTTCCAAGTCTCTGTTCCCAAGCACTTGCAATTGTACCTCATCCTTCTCATGACCACTCTCAAACTTGAACTTCTTCAGAACACACACACACACACATTCGTTAAGTGAAGGGATTGAGGAACCTCGAAAAGAGAAAAAGAAAAATCACCTGCTCTTCACAAAATCAAATTATTCCAAATAACCCTATCCTAAATATTCAGCACCTTACATGTGTTTTTTGTTGACAGTCTTCAAATTGCTAAATAATGACTTCTTAAAATACAGGTTCAAATCTTTCTTTCAAGAAAAGACCTGCTTATCATACATTTTACCGCCTAGTGAACACAGTGACTGACTTTTATTGAGAGGCAAACATTTCATTAGATTGGTACATATTGATTCCCAGGTGTATGTTGATGTAGCTTCTTACAAGTTTGTTCAGTGTATGTCAACAAAGGTCTGTATTGAAAGTTTTACAATAACTTAACACTTTTGGCACTCAGAACTGAGTTTGCTGTGACACTGAAACACTTCAGAAAGCACGTTCAATATGTGAATGTATTGGGTCTGGCTGGGAAGAAGTTGACTTTCTCCACAGCAGCCCACAAGTGTTACTCATGGCAAAGCCCTGCTCTTCTGGTAGCAAATAAACAGCTCCTGGAAGTGGCAAGTGAATATCTCTTTTTGATTTGCACTGCCCCAACACGATTTTTTTCTTATTTTTTTTATTTTTAGGGTTAAGATTAGGGTTGCATCACCATTTGCTGTCTCTATTAAGCTGTAATTATCTCGCAAGTCTCCTTGCCTTTCTTCTACCTTATCCCATGTTGCAGGAGAAGGAAGAGATTAGTCATGGCTGGCCCCTCATGGTAAATGAACAGGTTATTTTTGAGAAGGAATTCATCACAGGAAGGCAGAATAACTCTTTTCCATCTGCGCTTGTTTTCAGCTAACTAACAGTAAAAGTTGTGTTGGTCCTGACACATACATCCATGCCCTCTCAACTAGCAGCTCAGGGGTGGTCCTGAGAAGTTGCTGCAGAAAATGAGAGTTCTGGGTTAAATGTCATTTGGTGACAATATATTTTCATTTTCAGGCTTCTCTCTCTCTCAACAACTCAACACCAGATTTTCCAAGTCTTCTGATGAAATTCTTGAGCTGAGCTCAGTGTAATAATGTGTAATCCTTTGATTTGTGTAATTGATATGTGGTTTGTGCAGTGCCCGCTTGTTTTACTGTTTGTTTTTTGTGTGTTGTGAGTGTTGTAATTAATTAATTAATTATTCATGTTACAAGAGGCCAACATACTGTATGAGGTTGGTAGCTCTGACTTTGGAAACTCAGCACTTGCCTACTTGTGCAGGTGGGCTAGCCAGGCTGGGAAGCACGGACTTGTAAGCTTTTCCTGAAAACAAACTTCACTTTAAAAGCAGGATTTCCAGCTCAGGCATCTGCCCTGGATCCCAGCTTCCTCCCCTCAGAAGCTTGCTAGAAGCGTGGATGGTCTAGTTTGCAGCTCAATGCACAGGTCCAGGGGAGCTGCATGTCTGTGAGAGAAAAGCTGGCCAGCCAGCTCTGGGGAATGAAAACAAAGCCCTTTCGAGATACCCAGCCTGGTGTATCACCGAACACTGTGAAGCTAACGTCCAAGAAAACTTTTTCACTTTCTTACAGTGACACCTGGTGTTGTAAGGTAACTTTCGAGAGAGAGAAGCATGAGGACGTCGGTAAAAGCAGCAACAGAAAGGTTTGTATCTTGGCATTGACCAACAAATGTTCCAATTTTCAAACACAGTTTTTTCAGCACTGCTTTCTTCGTTCCACACTTACTAAGTGAAAAAAAGCAGCTTCTGTGACTTCGTGCATCTACTCGAGATGACTTATATATGCATTATACTCTGGAGCAACAGCAGTCACACGGATTTGGGACTCTTCTCTGCAATGAGATAGCAAAGCACTCCTGTAAACATAAACACAAGTAAAAAAGTCCGAACACAATTCTTGGTTACAGTATGTCAAAGATGAAGTCCGCTGAACTATCTTGATGTAAAATCAATTAGGGAAGACGTTTAACTACCAATACAGTTTACTCAAGAACAGCAAATCAAGCTCCCCTGTAACCTCGCTTACCTTAAGAAGGAGCACTGCATTCTGTCCTCGTTTCAGCTGCGGTAGAGATAATATTCTCCAGAGTGGCTGGCACGGGGCTGTTTTGGGTTTCTGCTGAACACACATAATACAGAGATTTTCTATTGCTGAGCAGGGCTTACACAGAGCTAAGGCCTTTTCTGCTGTTTGTAGTGCCTCGCTGGTAAGGTAGGGGTGTATGGGAGCCTGGGAGGAGACGCAGTCAGAACAGGTGACCCAAACCTACCAAATGGATATTCCATATCATCATGCTCAGTATATAAAGTGGAGGGGAGAAGGAGAAAGGGGGGACATTTGGGGTGATGGTGTTTTTTCTTCTGGATGGTGTCACCATCACGTGTGAAGGGGCCCTGCTCTCCTGGAGATGCTGAACACCTGCCTGCCTGTGGGGAGCAGTCAATTAATTCCTTACTTGGCTTTGTTTGTGTGTGTGACTTTTGCATTCCCCATTAAACTTCCTTTACCTCCTCCCACAAGTTTTCCAGCCTTTACCCTTCCAATTCTCTCCCCAGTCCTGAGGGTGGAGCAGTGAGCAAGCGGCTGCCTGGGACTGCTGGCTTGGGTTGACCAACACCACATTCCCAGTTGTAGACTAATAAATCTCAGAGCTACAACTATTAAATCAGTAGCTCTGTGAAGAAAAGATCTACAGGCAATAGGGTCACTAATGGTAAAATATTTTAATATTAAGAAAACTAAAAACCCCCTCCCCCCAAAAAAAAACCAAACAAAAAATCAAACAAAATCTCATTTAAAAGCTTAGCAAATTACAAAGATAAAGTAGTGATAACTATGAGTTTTGTTACTGTGAAGGTCTAGGTGCAGTGCTAGGGCCATTTCCATTAAGGCCCCAGGAGAAAAAGTACTGAACAGAAGAGTTACTGCCTGTTATAATGTCTCATTTAAATTGATTGCATTTCATCTAAGATTAAGCTATCTCAAACAGCAACAAGGTATTTCATTCCTTGGAACCTGCCGAGGGCCTGGGGGTAAAGAAACACTAACTTGTTGTCAGGCTAATTATGGTAAAGCTTTAGGTTTATTATTTGTTGTAATTTCCATGCACATTACAGTGACAGCTGAAGACTGCAAACATGAAGAGAGGCAGGTGCAGGCTGTGTGAACTTCAGTACTTCAACACCCACAAGTTGTCTCCTGCCACACCCTCTTCCCCCTCTTCCCACCTCCTCGCCACCCTCTGCCTCTAAATGGCATTTTGTACAAATCTGGCCTGACAAACCTGCCTGACACCATCAGAATTTTGTCAGAGGCCCTTCTCTCCATTTAAAGACTAAGGCATCTGCCTTACCCTTCCTTTAGAACCACACAGTCTGTTCTCATTAACTGCACACAATAACTTTGCTTAGCAAGGAAGCTGAGAACACTTTTAATTCTGACCTCTAGAGAGGCCTAAACTGCCACAGACCTGGAGTGGCACGGGACAAGAATGCCCAACAGGATTCATTCTGACAGTGTCCTCGGTGAGTGCTGAGGGGGGTGGGTGGGTCTATTACTTTTTTTTTGTTTGTTTTTCTTTGGTTGGTTGTTGTTTGGGGAATTTTTGGTTTGGTTTTGGGTTTGGTTTGGTTTAATTTTCTTTTCCACAATCACTCAGCTGCTAATGTGATTTTTGAAGTAACATAAATAGCTGTTACCTGTGCTTTGTCCTCATAGATTTAGGTGCAGTCATGAGGATGAGAAAGAAGTGACTACATAGATGTGGTGTTCCAATATGCAATTCTTTCTTGAAAGGAGAGATCATAATATCAGAACTACTGATACCCAAATGAGACTCTGGACAGTACAAAAACTGGAAAGAATGGAAAACTTTCTGCTGAAACACAGTACTGTGCGCTGAGGTTCTGGTTGCTGCACGGTTTTGGGATGGCTTGAACCTTAATGTAACAATTTCCTAAAATAGGGAAGATTATGGCAATACAGCTTGAGTCTTTCTAAACATTTTGGCAAATTCCTTGTGATCTTTTCAAAGCATAATATTAGAGTTTTATAACATAAGATTGTATTATGACTTTTCTCTAAATAATGCAGGTAGAAGCTTGTTCCATTCTGGAAGGGTCTATTACTAATTTATTGTCAGAAAGACTAAGCCACTACTGAAGAGTTATTATCTTTTGAGGATGAGATATTAGCCATTTCCAAGCAAGACTTTAAAAGCCTGTGTCATGTAGGCAATAGTAAATCTGCTGTTGCTTAAAATAATAGAAGTCGTCTGGTTTTATGGGGCTCATTTTTCCTCAGAAATGGACAGTTTGGGATTATTCTGCATATTTCCAATACTATAAGAAAACATTGTAGGGACTTTTTATCTTTTTCCCCAAGGCTCATGGCTTTATTTCACTTCATATACATTTCACAGGCATTACCACTTTGCACTGGGTTTGCATGGCAAAGTTTTGGTAGTGGGGGTGCTATGGATTGTTTGCCCAGAGGATCTGGTAGAAGCTTCCCCTGTGCCCGAGGGAGCCAACAGCATCCATCTCCAAGAAGGACCCACAGCGCAAAGCAGTTTGTTTTACGGTTCTGGCATCAATTCTGTTCTCTTTTGCTGGGAATAACCCAGAGTAACAAATTGTTGCTGACAGTCAGAGGCTGTATCACCTCTCATGCCAGCTAGCAACTTCCAGAGTGCAAGTGGCTGTGGAACCGAGATAGAAAATAATCCTAAGAGGAACATAATAGTCAGGAGACAGAGTCTGTGAGGGGAAAGGAAAAAAAAAAAAAAAAAATCAAACCTACACATGTAGCTTTGCCACCACTGATTCAAAAAGTGCTACAAGTTTCACTGCTGATAATATAGTGATAAGTAAACAATGGGTACTTTTCATAGACCTTTTTGATACATGGTATCATACTTGTTTACACAAGATTAGAGAAATTTGTAAGATTAGAGAAACTACAGAGGGATTACAATCCTGAGGCTCAAAAATACAAACTGTCCTTAAAAGAGAGGTTTCAAGTGCATGCTGCCTTTCTGTAACAGGCATAATCCTTTTCTTGTTTTTTTGGTTTGTTTTTTTTTTATTTATTTATTTTTTTTTTAATACAAAAACATGGTCTTCTGTGTTGCAATTTAAAAGGAAAATACTGAAATATTTAGTGATGTTGTCAAAGCACTTATAAGAGTACACCAGACCCTCTCCATCTGGGTTTCTAAAGTTATGTCAGAAGCAAACGCAAGGAGAGATTCAGGTAAAATGTTAAATTCTTTACCTCTTCTTTTCATATCTTCAAATTCAAGCTTCTCATTGATGACTGAATTATGAGTACTACCCCTATTATTACAAATAAGTGTTTTCTCATAGACTTCAGGGGAGAAAAAAAAAAAGATAGTTCCTATGTGATTTCATCTTAACTTTTTTAGGGGCTCTGACAAAAAAGTCTGCTATCTGAAATCAGCCAAATGTTTAATTTCTAGTCCATTACAGGTAATTTGTCTGTAAATGTGTTATCAATCCATAGAAAGAGCTCACTTCAAATATTAGTGTATTTTCAACTGTTTTAAAGTTTAGAAATATTACTTTACAAATTCACTGTATGTGATAAACATTATGCAGTGTTCATATCTTCTTTTTCACCAAGAGTTTCAAACTGTATTAGCTTTCAGATAAAAGGTAGGCAGGAGAATTAAGTGAGATGCTGGCAGTTTGCATGAGCAGCTTGCTAAACATCCGATAATGAAAAACGTCTCTCTGTGTCACTTACAAAGCCTTCCTCATTAATTCTGTAAGCCAGGCTGATGCTTTCAGTAAGCACTTAGTTTTGCATTTTCTATTAGCACAGACCTTATTTCTAAGAACTCCTAAACAAAGAAAACATACACAATTACAGGGCTAGAAGTTTACATGGTGTCTAACATTTTATTACCTGCTATATTTTCTTCTATTTTCCTTGCTAATGCTATGATTTGCATCTCAACATCCAAGGACATGCCCATTAGAGGGAGAAAACAAGCTGTACTTTTCTTAATTAACCAGTAGTCCAATAATCCTACAGAGGCTGATATTATTTCAATGTTTTAGAGGAATACAGATTAATCAGTAGCCAAGATAAGAATAGAAGAGCCCAGCCCATGCAAAACTGGAAGTAAATCATTGGGCAATGTTTTTTGCATCACCTGATCCTTCAAAACATTTGATGATAGGATGTCTCAGAGACACCTGTGAACTTTGACAGTGAAGATTGTTAAGGAATTATGCTAGGAGGTAGCACCGTGTCCATACCAGACCCTCCTCATACTGCAGTGAATCCAGGTTTTCTTAAAAAATCCTTATATATGGGAATTTGATTTCCAGAAAAGTGTACGAGTCAACAATGACGAGTTCTGACAGCTCCAGCCTATGATGAGCATTTCCCCTTGTGGAGTAAGAATCATCCGGCATGTCTGCCTCACACATACCGGCAGTCCACCATCTAATTAATTACTTCAGTGTTGAGTCATGACAAATGACACTCCTGAGGGCTACCTGGTAATACAAACTCAACTGTCAGCAACATCACTGCATCACTTGTGATGCACCAATTATTCTTCAGATGACTGTCAGCAATGTATCTGGTGAGGCACCACAAGGTCCAGACAAATCCTGAAACCCCCAGTCAGCCATACATACCGTTTACACTGCATCTCAATACCCTGCAGGCACTGTGGTATTTTCATTTCCTCTCTTTTAACATTTAGAAACACATATTCATTTTTATTTGTGAAAGAACAGGTAGAAAGCTTTCAAAATCTCAATTAAAAACTCTAAAAAACATTCTATTTGTATGATTCCCCTGAAGATCTTCTCAAAAATCTCTTTGATGACTATCAATCTCCCTCTCAAGGGTCCTACCCCTGCATAATCCTCTGTTCAGTAAGTTTTGCACTAAAAAGGAAAAAAATTACAAACCCTTGACATTCAGAACTCTTACAGTCTTAAAAAAAACAGTATCTTGATGCAGTTCCAAATATATTCTAATTTCAGTAAAAATTAACCAAGAAAATTACAATAGTTCCTTTTATTCCTGTTACAACTGTCTTCAGTAAAAGGCAAACTCCTTTTCCCTTGCAAAACTGCAGTTTTGTTAGCTGACTCACAATCATCATGTTACATGGAGTTGCAGAAATAGTTTCCAGCAGTATATCCTTTAGCAGTTACAATCAAAGACAGAACACTTGCCAGAATCAAAAAGTCTTCAGACAGGCTGGACTAACACCAGCCAGCCACCACTGCAGCTGTGCCCACCCACAGCAGTTTCATCAGCTCTAGTATTAGCTGTGAACAGAGCATTAGGAGTGCGACATGAAGAATTCATAGGACCTTCCCTAACGTTTGTGTGTTGCTACACATTGCTCATCGCACATCTGTGTCTCTCCACTCATCCCTGGTACTGACAAGTTGTGTCACCACTATGAGTATTCTTCCCCTAATTTTCTCATTGTACAGCTCCGGCCAGTTCCATGACATGTCTTCCTATCATTCCAGGATTTCCTCTCACCTTTCAACGAAGAACTAGGCCATTATACAATTTTCCAAGTGGAAGAACATTTCCCATACGTATGTCACTTTCAAAAGCCAAGTTGGCTTTTGGTGACAGTCATGGTTTCCCTTTCAGAGAAAACCTTTCTAAAGCTAAATCCAGATTACTTACTAACTTGCCTCTACCCTCCTCCCTACGCGGTCAGCTGTGGTGTGTGCATGGGATATTCCTTGTTTACTCTGCCCTTGTTGACGTCAACTGGCAGGACAACAGATGTGACACGAAGTCAGATGTCACAGCTGTCCTGTTGGGAGGACTCATCTGTGAATGAAACATGACCTTCAGATCCACACTTCTGAACACACTCCTTTTCCGCCACTAACCACCTCTTGGTGTTTTCCAGCTTCACAGGACAGGCACGGGGTGCCAACCTGCACCCAAAGGATTAAGTATCATATTTCCTTCATTCCAGGGCAGGGATGGGTAACAATTCAGAGCTGAATTTCCTCATAGTGCATTTGAAAAATGTAGTTTGAGAATCAAACTTTTCGATGCTCACTACTGCAAATCACGCAAAGCGCTAAAGCAGATACATAGCATATTGTCACAGGTTAATGTAAATATATACTGTCAGTTAAATGTACAGAGGAAGACAGTACAGAAGAAATTAAACCATCCTGAATCCCATAGAGACAATTACTGTAAATTCAGTTAAGTTCTTTGTACACCTTGATCTACATTGGAATAGAAACCAGGGAGTAACTCTATAAGCATCACAAATGTTTTCATATCAGAGAAAAATATATCACATCTGGAGTCAAAGAAAGTGTGAGACCAGTTATGAAAAACTCTAAATAGTCTGCAGGTTTTTTCTTTACAAAACATTGGTAGTAATAAGGTCACAAATACATAATGCATACGTACATGTGGTAAATAAGCATAAACTGTTCATGAACTGTACTGGTGATAGCATTTACGCACTCATTTCTTTTTTGTCAAAATAAAAAAACCCAAAACCCTCCAGGCATAAGGGTAAGGCCCCATTTGGAAACTCATCGACAAAATGTTGCAAGTTCTTCCTTCAGAAAACCTTAACAGCTGGTTTAGCTCTTCCTTCTTATGACAAATTTCTGTTTATCCTAGACTTTCATGTAGATTTCCAAGCAGCAATAATACTTCCATCAGTCGCATAACATTGAATTTCGAACAATTACACAAAGAGGCTTTATTCCAGAAAAACAAGAAGTTGTTACATGTATCCAATAAATAACTGTGCTTTCAGATAGAATTTCTGAATCTTTTCACAAGACATTCTACTCTTAATATATAAAAGTGTTTATTAATACAAATCCCCAACAACCAGCATCACACACAATGCCAACATTTACATACAAGGACTTAAGATGTCAAATCAGGTTTTGGAGCAGTTTAAGGCAAACTGCTTTACCATATTTAAGGCAAACTGGTTTACCATATTTGATTGCATATAATCTCTTGTATAAACACAACCTTTTAGATCTCTGTTGTTTCAAAATTCATACTTTTAAGTTGTTCTTCAAGCACATCAGAATCTTCACCACTGTCTGCACTATTGAAATTTGTATCAAAATCCAGCTCATCCTTTAATCTACTGCTCTCTTGGCCATTTTTAGTAGTCTCAGTGCTGTTTTGTCCTTTATCAATCCTGTAGAAAGCAAGGGGAAGTTATCACCACCCACTCTGGAATTTAAACAAGAATGGGATGAAGAATAGAACGTCCTCCTAACATTCCATCCCAATATAGGATGGAAGATGGCAAGAGGTGGGATGAAGGAATAGAAGTCCCTAAAGTTATTTTCACACTGAACAGGGAGGATATAAAACACAGTAAAGTATGCATAAAGAAAGTATTTAGTACAGAAAAAACTGTAAAGAAAGAAAAATAAATATTTGAACAGCCTGACCAACAAAGCAACTGTGGGACAGTTGTCATGAACTAGTAAATTAATGTTTTATCATTATCATTTATCATTTGTTATGTATTATGCTCAATAAAGAGAGAACTCCAGTAAAAGAACAAAAAAAAAAGCCAAAAGTCTGCTAAACATACTGTGGTAGCTGTGCTCAGTATCAATCCCTGTTTAGTTCTTCTGTTCATTAGTAACTGAATCATCAAGTGGCAGACAAAACACAAACAGTAAATTGGCTTATGCATATTTTATGACGCTCTACTCCAAAATCTGGTTTGAAGTGCTTAGCTCTTAAGGAAGATACACAATATACCCTTTACTGTTAAAGTATCTTATCCAAGTAGGACTTCTTTTGACTCAGCCCCACTAATATCAATAAGTATTTCACCCCTAGCTTCATCTGAAGAAAGTGAGGAAAATGACTCCCACTGATTCCTGTTGGGATTACTGAGGATATGGCATAAAGTACAACAGCTGGCTGTTTCCAAACAAGGCTTATTAAAAGGGGAATGAACAGTGCAGGACTAAAACTATGTCCCTATGAGCTACTTACGGAATTACTATTTCTTCTTCTTTCCCACATTTAGCACAAATTTCTAGTTTACCAGCACATGGTCGACAAATAATATGATAAGGATCTTTTACAGTCTTTTGGAGGCACTTCACACTGTGAAGAGAAAAAAAACATGATTAAAAAAGTATTGTGGACACTTATTAAACATTCAGTGTTCAAAGACAATAGAGACACACTCTACAAAAGAGCAACAACACGTTTTAGCCTGGTTTCAAATGAAACACTTCCTGTTTTAACAAGTAGCACTATCAAAATCATTGCGGTTCACCCCCATACCCTTACCTTTTTTCAGGAAGAGTTATTAAAACAAATACTGAAAAAGAAACATTAAATCAAGACTTTTATAATTAAATTGACAAAAGAAGTGTTTCCATTCATTTCGGTACATAGTTTTTACTTTAAAAGTTGCATAACTTCTGGTTCAATAATAAAAGTAGCATATGGTATAAAAAAGAACATGGATTTTACAAATAGAAAGCTTTCGGTTCAAACACTACAATGACTTCCTCTTGAACTCCTCAGAGTATAGAGTCAGTGCTAGGCTTTGTTTCCTATAAACACAAGCCTGCATGGAACAGTATTCTCAACAAACCCAACCTAATAATGTAGAGGGTTTGTGCTATTGTTTTTCAAAATACGGTAAAACTGTAGATTTAGCAATTTCAGCTAACATTCAGCTGACATTGCTAAAGCCTTGTATAATCTGGAGAACATAGCCCAGAACAATATACCCTATGTAATGGTGCTGTCTTAAAAGTAATTTTCTTGGTTCTCATGCCCTCAAAAGTTCTACCCAGGTATGTCGTATGAAACAGGGGCACTACCAATGCAACTCAGATTTTTTTTTTTTTTAATAGTTTAATTTCTAGTAATTAAATACTCAAAGTAGAAGTAGGGTAAACTTGTGGCTGTACTAACACTCATAACTTTAAAGATGTTCAAAAACTAAAAATAAGTTGAAGTACAGAGAAGCTCTCCATTCCCATCCTTTGTGATAAAAAGAATTACTTTTTTTAAAAATAGTCACATTTTAATGTTTATTTACTTCACCCAGGAGCTTCTTCTGTTGACAATTTTCAGTGTCTTGTCCTTTCAGAACAGTGGCTCACCCAGCCATTGTATTGCTGGTCTAGAAATCGTCACCTGTAAAGCTAGAATGCTCTGAAGCACAACCTCCTTGTTCAAAAATATGAGGAATAAGATCGCATATTCTGTTACAAGCAGCTGTTCTACACTGTCATTTTTTCTGTTTCCAATGCTTTCCTTATTTACATGGGGGTTTTGCCTGCTTTCTTCCCTTTGGGGAAAAAAACCAGGATGCACATAGTTATGTGAGAAAGAGTGAAAAAAACACAAAACTCAACTTCACCCACGGTGCACAGAACCCAGAATGTTTTATTCAGCAAGCCCTTCTACCTAATAATTTATTTTTTACGTGGAAGGGTGAAATGGATTACTAAACCCAAAATACTTGGTGCACGTATGTTTGCATATTAAAAAATAAAACTTCACACAAGTGGTGGATATAGTATGAATAAACATTTCTTCCCTTTTGGTCAACTGAAAATCAAAACAAAATACACCATCAACTCGGGGAGCTGCGCACACACATTTGCAGAAGCTCTTCAAGCAGCTCCTAAGTATTTCAGAAGTTTGTAACTGAGAGAAACACACAGATGCTGAGCAAGCTACTGCAACAAACCTGGCTGTATCGTGCACCACAGCCCAGCTGTGGTTTCTCTGAGTTCAATGTCTGAAATACTGACTGTGTCTGCTACCACAGCAGGTAAGGACTTTTGTAACTGAGCAAATAAGAAGGAAGCAGAGTGCATCTCCTTCAGAAAACTAAAATAATTTATATGTTTGTGATAGGTTAAGGTATTTATCATCTTTGTTATACACTTAGACAAAAATAATACAGAACTGTACGCAAACAATGCCACCATTACTATTTAGAATTATAGTTTCTTACAGAACAGGAGCAAACATGCTAAGAGCTAATGAAATGCATGTATTGCAAACATTTGTGAAGTCCAAAAGCCAAGAGATGTGCAGATCCCTCTAATACACACTTGAACAGAGGACACACTGGCAGTCTTGAAAACTTACAGCTCCACAGTGTAACCATTTTTAACAGCAAAGAGGGAAGCAGTTGCTTTTCCTCTCTGTCTTCTTTTGAAAAGTTTAAGAGAAAAGACTTATGAATCAGAAACTTAAAAATGCCTACATACTGCCATTGCAGACTCCAAATATGAAAAATGTTGCATCATAGCAGTTTTTTTTGTGGGTTTCCAAAGCCAGAATATTTTCCAAAAGTTCACAAACTACACAATCGATAATTAAGATAAAGGATGTTAACTCACCATTTTTTAGGTTTTGTCAGTAGTTTGTACTTTCTGAATTTTACTCGCCACTCCAAGATACCTTTGCAATGCTGACACACTCCATCATGAAGTTTAGCATTTATTTTCTGAATAAACAAATAAAAATAAAAATACATTGATGATTTCCTACTGTAATGAGTATAATCTTGCTTAGAAAGCATTTTTGCCCATCGTATCATGGGCAGTATTTATAAGTATGTTTGCTTGATATTAACATTAAGCATTTCTTAAACACTTACATCTAGCAATTTTCTTCAATGGAAAAAATACCTTGAGGTTAAAGACTAATATTATTATTATTTTAATATCCTTAATAGTTATACTTATTTATACTATTATATTGTTGATAATAGATTACTATAGGTATTTTATTCTTTTCATCTCCAGAAATTTTACAAAACAGATTTAAGAAGAAATGAGCCCTGAAATATAGTTTTTGTCCAAAGAAGACAACTCACACGATTTAACATTTAACTTACCATTGCTCACACTGTCACTATACCACATAGTTTAAATAGTCTCAGGATTTTTTCTCAGATAACAAATAAAGTAGAATCCACACACTATTTGCAGTCAAATTATTCAGTCTCTCTCTAATCCTAGCCTTCCTTTAAGAAAAACATTTTTGCTCTCTCCTACCTAAGATAAAATCCTTAAAATGGTAATTTAAACCATGGTATATTTTCAAGACAATGCAAAATTTGCCTTAATATCTCCTACAACATTCTGTATTTAGCTTTCTCAGAAATAGAAAATTTTGGCCAGTTATATTTGCACAATAGAAGTTATTCTGAGATGGGAAAAAGTACCATCTTACCTTAAATAACAAGCAACATCCTTGTATACTCAAACTAATTTTATTTCTGCTCTAAGAATGCCAGCACTAATGTTACCTATCAGTTGGATGTTCATACTTATTCAGAAATTTAAAAATAGAAATTTCCCAATTAAGAAATGCATATAATAAAAAATGTATTTTTATGATAGTTTAAAAATGGCTACCATGTCAATATTGCATTATTAAGATGGTTTAAACCACATCTACTTCTTAGCATACCTAAAAGGAGTGATTCTGTCTTAATTTGGATTACAGTTTATGTTATTCTTTCACAAGTAAACTGAAAAGATATTCTATGAATATGGCATCTTCTGAAGTAATTTCCTGCTTTTGCGACAAGAGTTTCTTACTACTCCAGAAAGGTCTACTTCAATACAGAAGATAAAAAAAACAAGCCAAGCTTTAAAAATACAGTATCTTACTCTATTCCAAAAAAACGTATGTGGCAGACAAAATGCTGTTTCAAGTGAAACTATACTCTGGGACTTGGGTTCCATTGTCTCTTTCTTTATTAAACTTCCACCATTCAGTATGAGTTTTCCCGTGGTATGGTTAACTGAAGGTGTAGTGCTCTCTGGCTGTTTCAGTTAAAAGAAAATTATTTGCTAAATGATCAAATTCAGACTTGGCATATCAAGAAACCAACCAAACAAGGTTTTGCATACTGCTTCAGTATTGAATACATAAAGCTGTGGTTCTGATGCATTACAAATATATATATTGTCCAAGCCATACAAGCAATTAGTTAATGGGCAAAATTTCTGACAAAAGAAAATCATCAGTAAGTTCTCAGCAGATATTTGTTACAGGCAATTACATGTCTTGCAACTCAATCTCACAATTCAAACTCCTGCATCTTTCAAAAATCATGCAGTTCAAAGCTAAGCCTTTTCAGTGCTTGACCAGCACAAATTAAGGCTCCAAGCAGTACAGCCCACATAAGCACAATCTGCGAATTAATCCAAACTTCCAAGTTCTCCCTCTCACTCACCTGACTTACATTGATTGGTAATGCAGGAGGGGAATAAGACACAAGCACTGTAATTTGTACTTCCAGGTGGGGATGGATACCTTTATTGTTACCATCTATTTTTAGTTTTGCTAAGGCAGAACCCAGTGAGCAATGAAAGACTGCAGCAACTTGAGCTGAAGACAGACGGCTGTCTTTCCAAAGAAGCAGTTAGCTTCTTGGATGAAAACTACCTTGTTTCCTTTAACACATCATGACATCACAGCTGGGGGCTGGAGTCAGGAGCCTTGCTACTGAGTGATGCAGAGGCAGGCTCAGCAATGCCTGAGGCACTTGGAACACAAGACCCCTTTCTCAGGACTGCATGTGGCATACCCAGCATAGAAGAATGAAACAGACTACTTCAGAAACCTCTCATTTCAAGCAAATCCAAGGTTCATCAAACAGGCAGCATATTACAAATTCTGCTAAGTGTTTGCTACAGAACAAGGAAACATGCATGGTTATTATTAATGGAACTTTATAAAGCTCTTCCCCATTCCAATATGTCTATCATCTGGCTCCAAAATAGACAACAATCACACAGTGATGCATTTTTTTTTTTTTTTAATCAAACTGAAACACTGACCATCCCAAAAGCTGAAGATGGCAAAGATGAAGGGGCAGTACAGCAGGGCATAGGTAATCCAGGAGGTTCCAGCATACACTGATGGACAAACAACTGCCATCTCCAAGTGACAGAAGAGCCAACAAGGAGAGGTGCTGTGCTAGAGCTTGTTCTCACCAACAAGGAGGGGCTGATGAATGTGAAGCTCAAGGGTTTGCAGTGACATGAAGCAGTGGAGCTTAAGATTCTTGTGGCAGTGAGGAATGCTGGAAGAAGATCACTACCCTGGACTTCAGGAGAGCAGATTTTGGCATCTTCAAGGATCTCTTTAGCAGAGTGCCATTGGATAGAACTTTGGAGGGAAGTGTGGCCCAAGAGACCTGGATGATACTGAAGAGTTGTCTCCTTCAGGTTCAAGAGCAATGCTTCCCTACTAAGAGGAGATCAAGAAAGAAAACCAGGAGGCCTGCATGAATGAACAAGGAACCCCTGGAGAAACCTAAACACAAACAGGTAGCTTACAGAGGGTGGAAGCAGGGGAAGGCAGCCTGGGAGGAATTGTCCAAAGAGCCAGGGAGATGGTTAGGAAAGCTACAGTACTGGCACAAATAAATCTGGCAAAGGACATCAAAGGTAATGAAAAAAAGGTTCTTTAGGTATATCAGTGATCAAAGACAGACTCGGGAAAATGTGGGTCCTTTCAGAGGGAATACAGGATACCTCATGACCCAGGACATGGAGAAGACATTTAGATTGCGGGATTAACAGCAAGTTTGCCAATGACACCAGCATGTATGATATGGTCAACACACTAGAGGGAAGAGATGCCCTACAAAGGGACCTGTACAAATCTCATGAAGTTCAACACGGCCAAGTGCAAGGTCCTGCACCTGGGTTGTGGCAATCCCAAGCACAAATACAGGGTGGGTGGAGAATGGACAGAGAGCACTCTGAGGAAAAGGACTTTGTGGGTATTGGTGGATGAGAAGCTCAACATGAGCTGGCAGTGTGCGCTGCAGCCCATAAAGCTGGCCAGCCGAGAGAGGGAGGGGATTCTGCCCTTTCACACTGCTCTTTTGAGATGCCACATAAGCATTCAGCTCTGGGACCCCCAGCATAAGAAAGACATGGACATGTTGGAACAAGTCCAAAGGAGGGCCACTAAGTAGATCACAGGACTAGAGCACCTCTCCTATGAAGGCAGCCTGAGAGTTAGGGTTGTTCAGCCTGGAAAAGAGAAAGCTCTGGGGAGACCTTAGAACATCTCCCAGTACCTAAAGAGGGCTACAAGAGAGCTGGAGAGGGACTTTTTACAAGAGGGTGAAAGAGTGTAGGTTTATATCAGATCTAATGAAAAAATTTCTTAGTGTGAGGGTCTTGAGACACTGGAACAGGTTGCCCAGAGAAGCCGTAGATGCCTCACCTCAGCAGTGTTTAAGGCCAGGCTGGACGGGGCTCTGAGCAACCTGGTCTAGTGGAAGGTGTCACTGTTCATGACGGGGCAGCTGGAACTAGATGATCTTTGAGGTCCCTTTCAACCCACCATTATATAATTCTTATAATCACATTGATGCTTGTCCAAAATCACATTTAGCATCCTAATCCAGGCATAAAGATGCCCAGACTTCTCAACATAATAGGTAGGACCACAGATCTTTCACAGCTACTCAAAGCAATCACATTGCATCTGCTCAGAAGGTCCCAGACTGGATGAAAGACAACAGTTTTTTCCTGTATTTTTTTACTCAATTTTGATCCTTCAGTTATGGTGTGGTGTTATTAATCATTGGCCCAGCACATCTGAATACAATAGAGACTACGGCTCTACAACCCTACCCAGACTGTTGGTTTAGAAAGTCAAGAGAGAATGATGCAGGCAGGTACAGAGTTTGTGTTTGTCTTCCAGATTTATTTTGCTCAGGAAAAAAAAAAAAGAAAAAAAAAAGCATGATATTTAAGTTCTACCATTACTAAAACAAGTTCCTGATTTACTGTGGTTTTTAACACTAAATTCAGCCTTTCCTCTGACCAAAAAAACCCATGACATACCACTTTCAGAAGCAATGCCAACTTTTAGAAGTAAAGAAAGATGTCCCTAATGAAAGATTTGCATAATCTGTTCTTAGATTTCTGAAATTGCTAAAAAACATGGGAGAGAAGTGCTCCTAAGAAACCGGAAGGCAAACTTTTCTTGTTTCTCAGTTCCTAGTTAGAATGGGGAAGTCACTAGCAAAAATCAAAGAAATCTCTCTGGTACTTACTTTTCCTATCAATATTTACTTTTTAATATATTTTGTATATTGTTTAAACTTTAATGTACTCATATTTTCTTCTTTTTGCCCATTTAATAGCTTGTTTTCCCTTAAGGGTACAAAAAACCTCAACAATCCACGAAATGACCTGAATAAGACTTGTAAACTTCATTATTCCCTTCCAACTTTTCTATTCAGCTTTTATGCAGGTAATCAGCCCTCACACACAAACAGGAGGTAGTGCTTGTGGTCTGAAATTAATTTCTTGGTGTGAAAACTACTCCAGTATGTTAGATTATGTTTCTATCCCAGCAGTTTCTCTGGAGTTTTCTTTATGCTTATTTCCCTGTTTTAGTCAATACGTCTCTCTCTTCTTTAGCATACTTTGCTCCAAGGACAAGTGCAACTCATCCAGTGCTTGCAGTATGTCTACACATTCTCCAGGGAAATCACAGTTACGCAATGTGGACATACCTGAACAGTCTTAAAGTATGAAGCCACAAACTATTTCATGTGCACACTTATATGCACAGTCAGTTGTACATTAACGAATCAATGTCCTCTACTCACCTAACCTAACATTAAGTCACCTAACAACCTGCCAAAAGCAGTTCAGAAAGTATTAAAGTAGATGAATGCAACTACACCTGCTAACTTGGCACATACACACAAAATAATCCCTAGCTAAAACTAGCATTAAAGCGCACACAGGCAAGATGTAATAACAGGGCTTCAAAGAAGCTTCACCATCTGTTTGTAAGCTTCTAATTATGTGTGAACCTACGAGTATTTTGATTTCCTCTACTGAAAGCAGATTCCTGCTACTGAGTACATATCAGTGGTCTATTCTGCTGTATATGAGTGTAATGTTAATGCCACCCACGAACTTCCTTGTCAGAAACACAGGTGACACTGCTTCAATCAGCAAGGATGAATGCAGCACATGGATGAAAGCAGCACAAGGACAAATGCAGGACTTCTGAACAACTGCACTTCTCTGAAAAACAAAACTCCACAGGATCTGCAGTGCATGACTGTTAATCAGTTAGAGTAGGTCAGTGCAGACTGACAAATGTGAAATTGAGCTACCAGATGCCAGACTTCAGGGCTCTAATTCACATTACACTGAAATTGTAGGCTGAAATTGTGTCCCAGAGAGCTTCACTTGCTCACATATTGTATCAATATGACTTGAAATTCCTTTTTCTACAGGTATTTTCTCATAAAGTGTATTTCAAAAATTTAAGCAGCATTTAAGAGAGCACTGGAAGGAGTCTCACCATGTCCACCAGAAAGAATGGTAAATACACAAAACCACATACACACACACATATATCAGACACACTTCCTGCACCCACCCAGACATTCTTTCTCTTACTCTCTGCCCCACCTCCAGAGCTGGGTTAGAGTCCAGAGCAGATGTTATATTTGCTCCTGTCATCCCTCCATGAAAGGCTACAACCCAAGCCCGAATGTACTTCTGAACCCAGCATAACAGGAGCGGCTAGAGAGTCGACTTCAGCCTACCAAGCTACTCTATGTAGCAGCAAGAACATAATCTAAAAAAACTGCAATGCGGTTATCTAGCAATTCCAATCGGCCACTGGTTTATCTCTAGCTCCCTTCCATGCTTGAAAACATTATCACTGACTCAGCATTTAAGCTCTATATTCAGCTGTGTTGTTCCTAGTGCTTTCTCATGCTCAACCAGTGTTTCCAATGAAACAAGTAATTTATCCACACGCCCAGCTGAAAAAGTAACTGATATAAATGCCGTGGTAAAGCTGAGGTTCAAAGTTAATAACCCCTGAAATTTAGGGAAATATGGATTATCATCTTGGGCATTCTTAATGAAAGGAAAGAAACGGAGAAACAAATCAGTCATTTGAGGGTAAATATGAATCACTTCATGGTTTACCATCTTACTACAATGGAATTCTAAATATTCTCATTGAATGATATTTGCTTTTATTTCTAGAACTACTGCAGCTTCTTTGATGACCTATGTAATGTGTTTCATGTAAAATGTATATTCATATAACATAATGTATATTCCTCAGCTCGATGCTGCAAAGAGGTGTTCTGGAATACACCATGTAATGCAAACATCCATAAACAAATTCTAAGATTTAATAACTAAGACAGTGTCTTACCCCATCCTGGCTACTCCTTCTTCAGACCATCCTAAAATGCAACCTCTTACAGCACTGTTGTAGGCTGTTTCCCAAATACAGTAGAGAGGGAGTGTACTTTGTTGCAAGGATGTTTCACCTCAACAAGCCTATCTCACAGCAATGCTGTAAGAATGCTGTAGTAAAGACTGGTCATTAGAGAAAAGACGGATGGATCTTTGAGCATTACTTTCTGCAAGTAATCAGATCTATGGCCTTTAAGATCAGAAAATAGATCACATGGCCAGTGTCAGACAAAGAGCATAAAACATTTCAGAAAAAAACACAAACCAACTGGATAATGACTGCCAGCAGAGAAAAGTGAAAATACTATTAGATCAATTTCCTCTGCAGCTACTGCTTCACTGAGAGAAGCAGCAATAACACCATAATTAACTACCTCAACTCCACCCACTGTACGACCTGAAGCTAATGTAGTAAATATTCAACATTGCTAATACAGTAAGCAATTGCAGCAGGATCCAAATTTTAAACTGATAAGAATTTTGCAGCCTTTCAAGATAGTATTGCATTGAACAGTGTACAACAGTAGACTGGCCAAATACAAAAAATGCCATATCTTTAACAGTGATTTGCAGGAGAACCAGTCCCAGGAAGTTTAAGCATTTTTCTGATCTACTGAGCTAATGAGAGGTAGAAAGGAAGGAAGCCCCACTCCTGTATCAGTCCCTGTGATAGAATTTCTATGATTTCTGCCTTTTTCTCATCACACCTTGAACATCCATGACACATCTGACCATCCAGAACTGCACGAGAGAGAGACACATTCAGCATAGTCTGTACAGTGACATTAATCACCACTTTGCTAGTCTAACTTTCCAAATTTCACAAACAGCAGAAATGGGGCTACTCGTCATTGCACTGACCCCTGTGCATCCCTGTCCTGGTTCTTGCCAAGACAGGGTAATTTTTCCAGGAGCCAGCAGGGGCACGGCTAGGACACTGAGGTTTTTCTTTTCTATACACCTCACATAATTTTCTACAAATGCGGGAGGGTTCCCTGCCAGGTGACACAGCATGGTGTGGTGTGGTATTGTCAGAGGTCCCTCACAGTGAGCACTTGTGTGTGAATCGTCTCTTCTACACTGTTAATGATATTATTGCTGTTACTGTTGGTCGTTTTCTTATTTCATTGTCTGTTTCCAATAAATTCTCCTTATTTCAACCTGTGATCCTTGCCTTTTGTGCCTCCATTTCTCCTCTCTAGGGCTATGCAGGGAGATAGGTAGAGAGAGGGGGGAGTAAGTGAGTGAGTGGTGTATGGTTTAGTGTTTCAGTGGGAACACTAAATTGGGGAACTTCTAAAATATGACAATACCTAGGACTTGAGTTTGTACATGACAGTATGCCAAAAGCAAAAGGAATGCATCCTTTCCCCTTACCACACATTATCTAACCCCACAATAGGAAATGCGTTCTTCAGGATGCTTCTCCCACATGCTCAGCCCCCTTGATGAACTGGCAGACATAGAGAGAAAAAAAAACAGTTTTCTTGAAAAGAAAAGTAAAAAGAGACAAGTTGACATCCACAGCAAACCTTGGCTACATTTAAAAAATATATGTATTTGTGTGCATGGTATTGTGTAGCCAGTTCTATAGGGATATAAAATATTTTTAAAGGGAAGAAAAATAGCCATGTGGGTATTAAAGTGATTATTTCAATTACAAAACTGATACCAGCTTCTCTTTGAAGACTTTTCTGATAGACCAACTCTCTAGGATATTTTTGTGTATGTTTGTATCCAGACAAGAAAAGTCTCTCCTATCAGAGATCATGCAGTGACTCACACAACAAATAATACTGTCACTGCTTAGAATCCTAGGAAAGCAGCCTGTTCAACTTGCAGAACCAGTCCCACAACATCTAAAAAACCAACCAAAACAAACGCACAAAACCCCCAAACCTCCCTCTTTGGCATCAAGGCTTTAACTTACTTTGCTCCCCTGCTCCCAGCTCTTTTTGACAACCCAGTTAGGTCCAGTTAAAGGAATACTGACATGACAGCAATAGCACCAGATAAGCTCTACTAGATTGTTCACTTTCTGTTTTGTCTTATCCACCTTCTTGGTTTAGCCTGCAAGATGAAACACCCCACTTCGTTGGTGGTACTGCTCAGGCACATGGTGTGATCTTCAGCCCCTCTCACTCATTATGTTACCAAAACTACAAGCACAGAGCTTGTTTCAAGAACATATTGTCAATCATTTCCCTTTACTTGCTTAGAATAAAAAAAACACAAAACAGTCTTCTGAAATAACAGAGTGAAGATGACAACCTCTGTAGCAAAAGTGCTGATAAAATAGCTGAAGACACTTTTCTATCTAACTAATCAGAAAAGCCCCTTTGTTTTTAAAGAAATTTTTAAAAGAGTATTTTTAAAGTTACCTCCAAAGTATGCAAATTGAAGCTAGATATTTATATGTCTGATTGCAGGAAGTTATTCAAACTAAACTCTCAAAGCATCAAGATGCCTGAGTTATGACCACACAGTCACAAACTCTGAGAAGACCAAACACCTTTCAAGAAGTCACGTGGATAAGGCACCATGGAACATTTAATTACTGCACTCACTGCACAAGTGCAAGTACTTTATTTCAGTCTTCCTCTCAATAATTCTTTGGCTTCACTAGGTCCTTTCATGTCGTAAATACGATTCAAGTTACACACTACACGTTTGTTTACAGTGGCAACTGACTGAAATGTCTTGTTGCGATTCTCTCTTAGCAGCACTGCGTCTGGTGTGGGTAGACCTGGCCCAAAGGCATCTCCATCCCTAAAATGAAGCCACGGCCGTGTGACTTCGTTTGCGATCCCGAAGCCTTTCAGAACCCGGCAGCACACCTCACTGGGGCAGGGCATGGCTTCGGAAGCTGTAGAGGGACCTGTTCATGTTTTCGTCAAGAAACCTTTCCCACCGCTCCGGCCCCAGCGCCCCGTCGGCCCCAGAGGGGTGGCTTCTGACGCGGGGACAGCCCCACGCCCCCCGGGCCGGCCCGGGCCCGCCCCCGCCTACCTTGCGCCGGGCGCTGGTGTCGTACTTGTCGTTCTGGAAGGCGCGCACGTTCTGGTGGCGCTGGGGCCGCGTGCGCGACACGTTCCCCCGCTCCGAGCTCATCCCGGCCGGCGCCGCGTGCCCCGGAACCGCTCCGCGCTGGGCGGAGCCGTAGCGGCTGCGCCCCATCGGCG
>VZRN01001756.1:397905-437007 GCA_013397935.1 Dasyornis broadbenti
TCAGCGCTGCCAGGGCCGAGCGTTCGCCGGCCGGGGCCGGGGCGGTGACGGCCACCTGCCGCCGCCTCCACCGCGCCGTTACTCAGCACAGCCGGCGTCCGCACACCCCGCCGACCCAGCAGTCGGGAGAGAGCGGGGCCGCCGAGCGGAGCGCCAGGTGCAGGTACGAGCTGTCCTTCCCCGGCGTTGCGGGGATGGGCGGCGTGCGGCTGACCCGCTGCCGCGGTGTGTGGGCGAGTTGTTTCCTCCTCGCGGGACCGTCCATGTCTCCCCCAGCTCGGACCCGCGGCCCGTCCGCGCTGCCTGGCGCAGGCGTGTGGCGGGCCCCGGGGCAAGCGGGAGAGGCCGGCGGCAGCCACCGGCGTTTCCTCAGCGGGACGGACGGCGGGGCTTCGGTCTCCGGCACCAGCCGGGCGGGAAGCTGCCGGCCCCAGCCACCCTCCCGCCCGAGACCCTGTGTCTGGAGGTCTCTGTGGGTGTCGCCTGCCTCAAGGGGCTCGGGTGCTTTGGGAGATCTGTCCCGGCTCTCCCGTCTCTGTGGTCTTGCCCTGGACGCCTTTGTTGGGAACGGTCGCCCTAACTTGTGACACGCTTCTTGAAGTCTGGCTTTTCGCGGCTCCGAACAGTGCCTTTGAGTCACTGCTGTGGACCTCGGCAGAGCCCTTCTCAGATGCAGACACCTGAGGAGTTAGTTTAGTTCCCGTCAGCCTGGGTAAATCTATTCCTTCAGCTTCTGCTGTTGAGGGTGGCAGTGACGCTGGCCTCAACGTTGCTCTCAGGTATTATTAATTTAAAAATCTGAAGTATTTGCTTAGAAATGAACTTAGAAAGGAAAGTTCACGACTGCGGAAATCAGAATAGAACCACCTGAAGGCAGAGCGGTGCTCAGGGCGGAGCTTCGTGCTGGTGGCCGGCTGGCCTGCGCGCTGTGACACCGGGCTGGGGCAGCTGAAACACGGCGGGGCTTCAGCGCCGGTCAGCGGGCCCATGGTTTGAGCAGAACTCAGCCGGGGTGCTGAGCCTTGCTTGGAGCATGCAAGGCATTATGTAATCCGCTTAATCCCGCAGTTGTCTATCTGGAGCCTTTAGAGGGTTAGTTTGTTCTTCAGGTGATAAGGAATGTCTGGATTTCTCTGTTAGTGGTTCCTGTATTCTCTTTCTTCTTGCAACTGCGCCATTAGGTTTGATATCTACAAAGTAACCAACAGAGGACAAATACAAGTTAAGATAGATAGAATTTGTGAAACTAGCAGAGCCGTATATTTGTTTATAATCAAGTTAATAAAAGTGAAGTTTTGGTTCCATCAGGCTTCTCTGTTTCCATGTAGCATGCTTTGTTCTTTGGAAACTACCTTAAATAGTTACTTCACAGTGATTCTTGGTATAGGTTTTCCATAATTGAATAGACTTCCTTTGTGTTGTTTTCTGGACTTATTATGTATTCTTTCTTAATATTCTCTTAATCCTTCTATGTGATACCTAATCAGACACTAATAATTTCTTTTCACTAAACATCTTGTTGCTTTAACTGTTGAACTAGTTAAAGGATGTTCATGGCCTTCTGTTCCATTTTTAATATAACATAGACGTTGAAATAAATATGTGTACTTCAGCAGTGGCTTGAACTCCAGTTTTCAATGCATTGTGTTCAATGCAAGTGTGAGGGAATATGCTTTAGAATTTCTTATTTCAGCAGTATGCAATGAAACAAACAACAAACCCACAATCAAAACACACACGAACAGCAACTGAACAAAAAACCCCAACAATTTTAATATCTTGCCTGTTATGGTCAGAAAAGCACTTACATTTCCAAACCAGCAGCTATATTTATGAGTTTGACTTTGTTCTTGTGAATAGTTTGTATGAAATAGGCAATTTAGTTCAAATATAAAATTAGAATAATTTATATGTAATGTAAAGATAAGATTTCTAGCTAAGCGTTTGCAAGGGTTGGGCTGCTTTTGAGACTAATGCATAGTGAAGTACTCAAAGATGTGAATAATAGGTTCCATGTTCTTGTTATGATTTACATAGACAGGCGAACAGGAGTAATTGGTTATATGAAAAAACTATGTATGCTATCCTAGGAATCACAAGATAAATACTTGAGGTGTTCTTTAAGATTAAACAGATATTTCCCCCCTTCTTCTGTAGCCTTTATGAGAAGTCTAATTGCAAAGAATGAATTGAAATCACTGCCTGTGGGCAATTTTACATTTGTAATTTTATATATTAGTTCTTTATTCATAAGAGAGTTAAAGAGATAAAACTGATAAAATGCTTTGGCCTTTGCTTTAAAAGCTAACCTAGAAGGGATAAGTGATACAACTTAGGTCTGGTTTATTTCTTAACCTCTATTGTTGCAATAGAAGAGTTTTCTGCAGTTTCTTCCACACAATTTTCGTACCTAATTACTATGAAAAATACAGTATAATTTTAAAGGGGATGTATGTTTCTTTGTTGTACTCTTTTCATTGTTGGTGTATTTTACCAGCAGTAGGAGCTGTGTTTGCAGAACAGCACTGGCATTTTTATTACTACTGAAATGTAAAGTAGAAGGTGAGATAGTTGTGTTGTTGGGATGTGTTGATCTCAGAATCTGATGATGCTGTAATAAGCACAGAGATTTACATCATGCATGCTCAGAAGGTGTTAGACTATACCTTAGGTATTCGCAACATGTCTTAGTCAAATGAGTCCCATTAAAGTTACTCATCTGTACTTGTGGAACCGTGTGCTTAAGGTAATCTGTGGTCAGAGTTGTTTTTACCTCAGCTTCACTAAGAGTCCAGATAAAGCACATGTCCAGCCCATTCACACACTCATGTGAATACAATCCATCACAGTGAATGACAAACCAGTTCCAGTATAATAGAAACATTGTTTGCATTTAGTTGGAACTATTCTCCTGTGTAAGTTCAGTAAGTGTCTTGTGTCAAGTTGGTTCAGTTAGTGACCTGCTGTTTTTCCTGGGTCTTGTGAGTGAAGAAAGTAGCACATATTTGTTTTAAAGAATTGTTATGATTTAGTTGGAGAATGACTCTGGAATCAGAATCTTTAGTTTCAGTAGGCATATTTTCCATTGGATTAAAAGATCAATATATAAAGCCTGCATTAGTCTAGCAAAGGGGCAATATAATTCTTCAGCTGTGGTCTTCAGCATGTTGTTTGCCATAACTGGTGACAGCCCATTTTTAGCACATTTAAGCTTTCTTGGGGGGTCAGTACCACCACATGAGCTGCTTAACTGTGGTTTACTAAAGCATTGCCCTGTGCATGAATCCCACAGGCCAGCTTCCAGTCTTCTGAAATTACTTTGACAGATAGCAAATATTTTCTGAGTGAGATCATATTTGTAGTGTTGCTGGGCTTTTTATACATACAAATAATGTAAACTCCTGTTCTAATGCTTTCTGACAAGCAGATTGGGAAGAAATAAGAAATTCTGTAGCTGTCATTGTGTGCCGGTATAGAGTGCAATCTGTTGTTCCTGGGCAGAACAAGCTATTTATATCTTACTTTTGGATATAGATCTTATTTAAATTTTTCACAAAAAAATAATAAACACCCCTTCAGAATAAAGTAAAATATCTAACTTTGCCTTCAGCTTTTCTGAAAATGTGGGAAAACACACTCGGAACAGATCCATTTAATAGTTTCTGATAGAAATAGAAGTGGTTTTGAGTATTGGGTTATAAGTACTTGGACAAAAAGCATGTTGAGGCATCACAGGAGCTTCTCTGGACTGTGAACATGAACTTACTAAGTAGAGGTGAAAGAAGTTGCTTCTTTGATGCTTGTAACTGTAAGAGAAGTAAAGGAATAAAAAAACCACCCCAAAGCAAATAGGCTTGTCTTACTGTACATAAGACAAGCCAAACCTTTTGCTAATACTTAGACTTCCTGCATAGACTCCTTCCTTATCCTGACTTGTGGGTATAAATCAAATTTAATGTTCCCATAATCTCAATTGACAGGGATAAGTTATTCCAAATTTGAGTGACTAATTATGCTGATTACGTAGATCCACAAGATTAGTGTTGCTTCAGCTGGCAGGGATATGGTCCTTTATTCAGGATCTTCTTTAGGACCCTATCTGTTTTCTTATGGGAGCTGATCAATACTTGCTGCCATCTCCTCTAAAGTGGTAATGTTGATCTGCTATGTCTAAGCATCTGTGGTTTCCCTCTATTTTGAAGAAAACTGGAGATGTGGGGTGAAAACCCTTAGCTACAGCAGCCTCTTTTTTTGTGCCCTCTTTTTTGTAGTATTCCAAGAATGCTCATGCTGTTTGTCAGACTGTCTAACTGTGCCTGTTTTTGCTGCTCTAAAAGCATGCCCCATGTAACATTGTATGCTGCTTGCATTCATACTCTACCACCAGGAAGAGACCATTCACACATCCAAAATATGGATAGTTGTTCTGTGATATGTTAGTGGTTTTGCAGCAGTGTCCTTGAAGCTTTTTTAAAAAGAAATTTACACATGAACACTATGCTTCTGTACAAATTAAAGGATAAAATTTGAAATATGGTGTAAATATTGTCGAGTATCTTAGTCAGAAGTAAGATTTTATTGTTGGATGACCCTAATATTTCTGGAACGGCATGGTACTGTAGACAACTGAAATCTGCTTGTTCTGTAGCTTGAGTCAAAGCTCGTATGTGAAACTATAGAAGTGTTTATGTTCACAGGGAGCTGTCAGGAGATGAGCTTGAGACCTGTAGATAGATTTGGTATGAAAAAGTTGTTTAAATTAAAATGAAATGTCAGATTCCTTAACACAGGGAAAGTAGTGTAAATGCTTAACTTAGGTGAGCTGTTGTTGCATGGTACTTGTCAAATTTCATTGCTCTTCTTATCTTTGAGAAAGAGTATTGCCACAAGGATTTTTTCCACACCCCTCCCTTCTCCCTGCTCTAAATTAAGAGGACACCATGTCTGTTTTAACAGCAACTATGTCTTTACCTAGTTTGTTTTAGATGTGTGTTTACTTCTTTTTCTCCCCCCACACTTAAAAGCAATGCTTTGAATTGGTATTATAGATTATATTCTGTTAACAAATATCTGTGATAGAGCATTTAGTTTGGGATGTTTGTCTTAAAGCATGCAAAAACCTCCCTAATTGTGTCTTTAATACAAACCCATTCCTATGTGCAATACAGCTAAGAATTTCTTTGAAGGCTTTGGAAATATTTATGTCAGCAAGTATGTGGAGCAAAGATAAGTTTATGGTTACATTTTAGTGTACCAAAGCTCTACAGTGTTTACTAATCCAGAAGCATCATCTTGTTTTGTCTTCTAAGTTTTGACCTTCACACACCTTTCATACTTCTGATAGCACTTGCAGGGGCCCACACCTCGTGATTGCAACACATATACTCTGTATATAGGAAATGCTGTAGTGATTTTTGTCTGCAGAAATCTGCATACCCTTAGTATACTGCAATTCCTCAAAATATTTTAGTTTTCCTTTATAACATATATATTTGTCAATGGAAAGAACACTTTTCTTAATGTCTTAAGATGAGGAACTTCATTTCCTTCAAAGAAGCTCCAAAACTCATGCTTATTCTTTCCCTGGATAATCATGTTTTACTTTCGATATCTGTCATGGCTTTAGAGTAATCAGTCCTCTTTAATCATATACTCATGGAAATACACATATATGTACTTAAATCCATATTTTGTTAAATGTTAAAAAATTATGCATTATTTTCTAGAGATGTTGTGTTTATATTTTTTATTAAGTTGGGGGTTTTTTTAATGAAGAATTGTACCTGGAAACTGATACCATTCTCTCTTCCTTTTTCAGACCAGAAGATGAATAATCTTTCCTTTAGTGAATTGTGTTGCCTGTTCTGTTGTCCACCATGCCCAGGGAAAATTGCCTCCAAGCTGGCATTCTTACCTCCTGATCCCACATACACTCTGATGTGTGATGAGAGTGGTAGTCACTGGACTTTACATCTCTCAGAGCGAGCAGACTGGCAATATTCTTCTAGAGAAAAAGATGCCATTGAGTGCTTCATGACTAGAACATGTAAAGGCAACAGGATTGCTTGCATGTTCGTGCGTTGCTCACCTAACGCCAAGTACACTTTGCTCTTCTCACATGGAAATGCTGTTGACCTGGGTCAGATGAGCAGCTTTTATATAGGACTGGGGTCGCGGATTAATTGCAACATATTCTCATATGATTATTCTGGATATGGTGCAAGTTCTGGCAAGCCAACAGAGAAGAATCTGTATGCTGACATTGATGCTGCTTGGGTGGCTCTTAGAACAAGGTAAGGAATTAGTTGCCTTTTTTCTTTCACAGTATACTTGTCAAATTGTTTTACTTCATGTGCATCGGTATTTTAAGCAGCAGTGCTGTGTTCTGGAATTAGTGGATTCATATCCAAGCTGAGTGGTGGTGCCTTGTGCTGAAGGTATTGTCAGTATTAAGCAGGATCAGTGTATAGTACTTATATACTGGAAAAATTGAAATGGAATTAAATTTAATAAGCTGTGGTTTAGTCTTGAATGATTAGAGGATAATCCTTATTGTCACAGTTTGGAATCATCTCAGCTGCAAAAATACAAAAGGTGGGAAAAATCTATAATAATTGATTCCCCAGTAACTGACCTACTGTTGTGATGTGGATGTGAGAAAATGCAGGTTGTTTTTTCAGATAATTTCCATCACTTTCTTTTTTCTGTAGGGAGGGCCAGAGTAAAAGCTGGTGCAAGAGAACTTGGTGAAACTCTGTATTTCTATATGGTTTTGAGATCAGCATTGTTTCAGAATTCCAGCTGGCAGCTACAGCATTTCCAAACAGAGAAACTTTTTTTTGCTTTATATAGAAAGCTATCTTCACAAAATATAGCGTACAGGAGAGATTGTAATGGATCTGTGTAGATGCATTATGGTGAGAAAAGAAAAGAGGAATTTGGAGTAGAGGTGTTAACTCAAGTAGAATAAAAATGGGCAAGTAATAAATGCAAATGGAAGGATGTTATTTCATCTGTTCCTGTGTTTTAAGCCTCTGGGTTTGTGGGAGATAAAAGAGTAAAATGAAAGACTCTGAATGCATTCATTGAAACAGGTGACAATCCTGCACCAAATAAGTGCAGTTTCTCTAATCTGAGAGCATTTTTCACTGTAATTTGTTCTATTTAGATCTATATTCTTCTCGTGTTACAAATACCTAAAGTACAAAAACTATTTTTTAAAATAATATGCAATCATAAGAATAGCTGCTCACAAAAAAAAATCACAGTACATTGTGTATTTTCCACCAAAAAGGTGTAAAAATGTGAAGGGTCTTGTTATGGCTTGATCATTGCAACTTGAGCATCATGTTTAATAATTAATAGTATCAGGGATATGACTTAATGTAAGGAATGTGGGCTCTAAATCCTGGAACCTGGAACCTAGTTGTCACAGTGAGTTTAGAACTTCATCAATGTAGTATTAATGAGTGGATTATCCCTTTTCAGTGTTTTAAATACTCACACTGTCTTGCATTTCTTTTGCGTTATAACAACAGTATGATAGCTTCTTTTCAAAGAAGTGTATTTTATTCATGTATTAAAGTAGGGGGAAAGCTTATTATCACAAACCTCATTCAACCACAGGGGACAGGTTTTCAGCCTCATCTATTCAAAAATGTGTACTATGTTGTTAGATTAGCTTTTGGTGTTTATTTTTATTTCAGTGGAAAGGTGAGATATGACTGTTCGATAAGCCAAGAGCTGCAACAGGTGCACTGTTGACTGTGGTTTGTAGCTGGTAGGTGACCTCGAAGTCAGCTACTTGGTGAAATATTCAGTAACATTTACCAAAAGCATGATGTGGTTTGTGAACAGTGTGGAAGACAGTCTGAATTATTTAAATGTAACAGAAAATGGAAGAAAACTAGAAGGTGAAACATAATACTTTGTCAGTGTACAGGCTCTGTTTTATAAACTAATTTGTAATTATTGTCTCTTCCTCCTCATAATGAATGTTTGAATAGAAAACTTATGAGGAAATGTGATTGCAATTTGAATTCTCACCTCAATTCTTAAACAATGAAGTGTACTTTCTCTAAACAAATAAAGTTGTTCATAATTGATAGGACATGGGCTAATGGCTTTAATCTGAAAGAGGGTAGATTGAGATTAGGTATAAGAAAGAAATTATTTTCTATGAGGGTGGTGAGGCACTGGAACAGGCTGCTCAGAGAAATTGTGGGCAGCTCCCTCATCCCTGGAAGAGTTCAAGGCTAAATTGAATGGAGCTTTCAGCAAATTTGTGTAGTGGAAGATATTCCTGTCCCTGCAGGGAAGGTGGAATTACAAGATCTTTAAAGGTCCCTTCCAACCTAAACTAGTCTATGACTGTAATGNGAAGTGTACTTTCTCTAAACAAATAAAGTTGTTCATAATTGATAGGACATGGGCTAATGGCTTTAATCTGAAAGAGGGTAGATTGAGATTAGGTATAAGAAAGAAATTATTTTCTATGAGGGTGGTGAGGCACTGGAACAGGCTGCTCAGAGAAATTGTGGGCAGCTCCCTCATCCCTGGAAGAGTTCAAGTAAATTGAATGGAGCTTTCAGCAAATTTGTGTAGTGGAAGATATTCCTGTCCCTGCAGGGAAGGTGGAATTACAAGATCTTTAAAGGTCCCTTCCAACCTAAACTAGTCTATGACTGTAATGGCCCATCTAAGCATGCTCTTGTCTGAGCAGATGTTGTTGAGGGGACCTCTGAATATATCTTATAAGATATTCTTACGTTCAAGAATGATCTCACCTGAGTCCCTTTTTTTGGTCTGCCTTTCTCCCTTTTTTTATTTTTTCACCTCCTATAGAAGTTGAGTAGTTCTGTAGAGTGTATAAAATTTGCATTGGTCTGCCCAGCTTGTGGATTTCCCAAATGTGAACTGAATTTAGTCTACTGCTGAAAAAGAGGTTGGTGTTACTAGTTACACCTGTAGTACTTAGAACAGCTTTCCAATTGGCAGACTTTGTCTCATCCTCATATCTGAGTGCTGGGTGTATCAGAGAAAAGTTCAGCACATGACTCTGGATATACTCTGGACACACTGGCTCACCGTTTGGTTATCTATCCGTGGTATTCTCTTGAGCCCTGAGACAGTGCTCAGCTGTGCTAAAATACTCAATGAATATCTGGACCAGAATGGAGCCCTTGAGCATTTGCTGCGGCCTTGATTCACTTTTGTAGCATAGCCTATTCTGTCAGTGTCACACTGGTACCATCTTTAACTAATATAACTAATTCTGCAAAAACAAATCAATTCAAGGGATTGTTTGCAGGATAAATGTAAGTACAGCTGTAACTCCTTGGAAATTCTTGTTGATAAGATGAGATAAGAAAGGGACCCTAGGTTTTTAAACTGTGCCTCACAGTTTGTGATGTGATGAAGAATGGAGAAGTTAACTTTCAAAGTTGATCATAGTTATCCACAGCTCCCTGCATTCCCTGTTCTGGAAAATGGGATCACAGAACCCAGCAAAAAAAGATGTTTCTGGGTTCATTGAAATGCTGATGTGGACTTAATTCTAAAGTCAACAAAACTGCTTGTGGTGAAGCTTTGCTAGCGTCTTAAGTTTTGTATCTTGGAAGGACAATCCACATACTCACCTGTAAATCAGCACAGCTGTCCAGTGCGGAATGGACACCTGGGCTGAAATACTCGAACTCGTATTGAGGGTGATGATGAGATTTTACTGTGAATATTAGCATTCATGTAGGTGAATACAGAAAGCTAGTTTGGCAGCATATTAGAAGAGGTAAACAGCGGATGCTGTGGTATATCCCTATTCTTCACCTTCTTTGTGTATTTTATCAGGAAACAGTAGCTACAGTAGCTACCTGTGTGGATGGTGGCCATGAAAGAAGGTCGTGTGATTCACTGCCTTCATCAGGTTTGGAAAAGTTGTACATTGTTATATATTCATGTGCTTGGGACTATTTAAAAGCTGCAAGTGAGGACATTCTTTTTAAAATTGTCATAGCTACCAAGTGTTGAAATACCAGGAGTCATTTTGGGATACGCCTATTTTCTGCTGTTCTGGTCTCTGAAGGCCTTTGATGATACCCTAGCAAGGGTGGAAAGGTTTAACCAGCCCTAGGCAAATGCAGGACAAGCAGCACTCATTCAGAAGCCTCTGAAGATTTGCCAGAATTGCCTCATGACCAGATTTACCTGTAAGAAGCCAAACAGTCCTTTCATTGCTGCTTATCATGGACTGTATAATAATTGAAAATTTGAAGGGTAAATCTCACCATCAGATGATGTGTCAAAGTGGACAGAATGTCCGTAACTTGAACAGGCAGGTATAGGAATAATATTGAATCTGTTGGGATATTGGCTAGAAGTGTTCCTTTAACAATTCTCAAATTACTTCTCTTTCATTCTGAAGTTCGGTGGGGGGAGTTTCAGCTAGGAGTTGAGGTATATTTGGAGAGAAACTGAGCTTTTATTTAAATTGATAGGAAAAAAATAGCTCAATTATCATGGAAGAGAAATACTGACAATAGATCTAGTGTATTGATAGCTTTTTAAAGTTTAGAAAAGGCCAGACTGTCATGAGAGAGAGGCAGAGAAGGTGCAGTTTGTTGATTACTATGTGGACAATGGGCTTGCTTCTCATAAAGCATAATTCCGTTTTTCTTCTCCCAATGTAAAATAATGCATACACAAGAAGGAGAGCGTGCACGTCAGTTGAGGAAGAGCTGTATGCTCCTGAATTTTATTCATGGCCTGGAATGTTGCTAGTTAAAGGTGTGGATAATGTTCATGCCCGTCATGTTCTGCAACTTGCAGCTGTAATTTCATGTGCTATGCCCATAATGACAAAAGATTCTGAAGGTGCATTGAAAATTCCCTCAGGATGTTCCCCCTTTTTCCATGGGCCCCAAGTGCTGTGTCAGTGAGGGCTGTGATGAGGCAGAAATTTGTGGGTTCTCAGATACTGTATGGATGTCAGGAAGCTTATGCGAATGCAGGTACATGTAGTTCTATGTCAAAACTGCTCTTTAAATTCCATCTGCTTTCCAAGCAGGTAACCTTTAAGTGTGTTAACATAAAGGATGAATTGCGTGTTGAAAGGAATTGAAATCTCAATTGCCCTGGGAAAGAGAAAGATGTTGCAGGCAGCCTTTAAACTGCAGAAAATATCTATCAAATTTTATACCAGATTCTGCCCAAAATAACTTGTCCCTGAGGAAGAATGCTTTCCCTGAAAGGGTGCATCTGTGCATAGCTACTTTTAAGATTTTGTTCCAAGGTCCTTTATGGTAATTATGGCTTTAAAAAAAAAATCCCCTAACCTGAAAACACCCACCATTACCATCATCCCCGAACTGAAGGCATGTCTGTGCTGACACTAGTTATCTAAGATTCCTTGAGTGGACAACAGTGTTTACACTAGTCCTATTATCAATATAATGAGCTTTCAAAGATAGCAACAGTTTTTACAGCATGTCTTTGACCTCTTGTAACCAGAAGAACTGCTTGAAGCATATGGCTCTGTAAATGTCAGGTTCCCCTTTATCAGAATGGCCTGTACTTATAAGGCACTGATTAAGAGTGTTACTGCCACTTTTTCACTTGATCTGATACTCCTCCTTTGACAGACCAAGTGTGTAGTTGATAATTTGATACAAAACTTCTTGGAGTTTTAACAGGCATTTATGAATCTATCAAAAGGAGTAGACAAATTTCATCAGTAGGGAACTTAACAATAGTTATCTTTTCAAGATTTTTTCCGCTTTAGGTTGTATAGTGATAATTTTGAGAGATAGCAAGAGGGACAGTTGGGCTCTCTTTTTCCCAAACGTTTCAGAAGCTTGTTGTATTGGGCTTGTGCGGCCAAGCTTTGGTTGCAGTGGGGCTACAGGGATGACTTCTGTGAGAACCTGCCAGAGTTTCTGGCAGAACTTATTCCCTGCCAGCTCCAAAGATGGATGTGCCACTGGCCAAGGCTGGGCCAATTAGAAATGATGGTAGTGCCTCTGTGATAACATACTTAAGAAGAAGAAGGAAAAACCAAAATCATTGCGCAGTTGTAATTGCAGCCAGAGAAGAGTGAAGTGAGAACATGTGAGAGGAGCAACTCTGCAAATGCCAAGGTCAGTGGAGAAGGAGGGGCAGGAGGTGCTCCAGGCTTTGGAGCTGAGATTCCCCTGCAGCTTGTGGTGCAGCCCATGGTGAAGCAGCTGTGTCCCTGCCGGCCTTGGAGGTCCATGGAGATGCAGAGATCCACCTACAGCTTGTGGGGGAGCCCCGTGCCAGAGCAGGGGTGTGCCTGAGAGGGGTCTGTGATCCCATGAGAGGCCCATGGAGGGAGGAGCCCACACTGGAGCAGCCTGTCCTTGAAGGATTACACCCTGTGGAAGAGTGACCCATGCTGCAGCACTTTGAGGGTCACTGTTGCCCATGGGATGGGCTCAGAGTGAGAAGTTCATGGAGGACTGTCTCCCGTGGGAAGGACCCCACTCCGCTGCAGGAGAAGGACCCTTCTCTCTCAGCAGTGTGAGAAAGACCATGTGATGAACTGACCATAATTCCCATTCCCTGTCTCCCTGTGCTGTGGGGGAGGAGGTAGAGCTGGGAAGGAGAGGGTGTGGGGGAAGGTGTTTTTGAGGTCTGCTTTACTTCTCATTATCCTGCTCTGATTTTGTTAGTAATAAATTCAATTAATATCTCTAATTCTAGCTGGTTTTGCCCATGTCCAGCCCCTATTTGATGTGGGATCTCTCCGAGTCCTTATCTCAACCCAAGAACCCTTTGTTAAATTTTCTCTCCCCTGTCCAGCTGTGGAGTGAGAGAGCTGCTTTGGTGGGTGCCTGGCATCCAGCCAGGGTTAGCCGACTACACCTGTTCAAGAGAAGAGGGAAGACTGGAAACAGCAGATGTTGATGTCTGTTTTCCAACCTGCTTGGAGTTTTTTATTTGGGAGGAGGGGGTTGATTATTTAGGTTTTTTTTTCCTCTTCAAGCCAGAATATTCAGAAGTCTGCTTTGAACCACCATTTTTGGTTATTGACCTCATTATTTTAGTTTACAGATTGCAAAACATACAGGTTCTGATGGGCACTGTAAAACAATCTACTTGACTGTGATGGAGAAAGGATTACTTTAATCCAGATACTGTAAATGCTTATCTTGGCTTATTTTTTTGTAGCCGTCATTAATCTGTCTTTAGGCTAACGGAATTTCATCAAAAAATAGGGGAAAGAATAATGAGAGGAGAATATATGTTCCCAAAATATACTTTAAGTTGTGATTTAAATTCCTGTGCAATGACCTATATCTTGTAAAACCCAAAGAAATGCAAGTGTGATAATTAGCAAAGTTTATTATTTGAAAACTGTGTTAGGTTTAGTATTTGAAAGCTGTGTAATATGATGTGCTGTGCAAACTGCATGCCATACTAATAATGCAAAGTGTGAGGTGTTAATGCAAGTTTTGTTCAGATTATATGGGAAGGAGAGAAGGCCATACTGTACTTTCAGAATGGACAAATGTGATATGAATTGGGAGATTAACTGTAAAAGCATAGGTGCTAAGCTGTTCTCAGGTGTTTCAGAGGAGATGCAGATATAGTGAAGACCACAGATTTGTTTTTGTTTCAAAGCTTTAATTTATTGTATTTTTGTGTGTTGAGTTTTGAGAAAATCTTGTTAATGCTTGAAATTGATTATTTTTTGAGAACTGTGGTGAGGTGGAGGGCCTGCTAGTAGTTCCAGGCTGACAATTGAGACTTAGTGTTTTAGACATCTTAATTTGATCATGGTATTATTATGGCTAGAAACTCTTTCTAGGAAACACCGATAGTAATTAAGTAGTCATGATACAGCAAGATTCCTGTGTGAGACAGAAACTGTCTCTGTGCTAATACTTTAAAAGCTTTTACGTTTTGCCCTTTCAGAACCCAATTTAAATAGATGAATATTAAATAGAGAGTGTTAGATGTGAACAGTGGATTTTAAACCCAATTTAGCAAGTTATTGGCATGCCTAATGAGTGCTGCTACTGATACATAACATTTAAGTAAAACTACAATCTTGAAATCTTCCTAGATACATGTTTTTTTATTAACTGTTTTTTATATACTAGGGGATGCTTTTTCTGGCTTATTGTAAAGTACTTGTGGCTTTGCGGGGAGCTGTTTTGTTGGTTGGTATACATGAAAAATCTTTTTTCCTAATGTTCCTGATTTTGAGTCTTCTAGACTTTACTGATTTTAGTGTTTGGTTACCTGTGCAGTTATTTACCCATGTTTATAAGGTATTGGAGAATTTTTCATTACTTCTGCTCCCCTTATGACTGTACTGGAGGTATGCAAAATACACTAATTTGATAACTTCTGTGTGGGTATGGGTGTTGTTATACAGCATTGACAGAAAAGGTGCATACATTTATTATAGATGAGGTAACAGGTGCACTTTCCTACACTTGATTTGCATTTCTATTACAGTTAGAGTGGCAAACATGAAACTTCCATCATGCTGTTCCACAGTGACGTTAGACTAAGCTGCTCTTACTTAAGTTGAACAGGTTTTTGATAATGCTTGAGAACCATGATTCAGGTTTGGGGGTTTTGGTTTGTTTTAGGATTTTGGGCTTTTTGCAGTGGTGATGGGGAGAAGTTGGTTTGTTTGGTGGGTTTTGTGGGGAGGGCTGTTATTGTTCGGTTTGGGGTTTTTGTGTATGCGGTTTTCTTGATTTTGTTTTTAATGCATTGTGATATACCTTCCTATTCACGGTACTTCCTTTTCCAAGGAATATGCTGTTGCAGTCTGACCTGTGCTAAGAGTACCTGTTTAGTACAGGGCAATGTATCAGCAGCTCATTTCTGTTCCTGGCGACTGCCATTCTCCTTACAGGCTTTTCGCATGTTATTTGGGTAGCAATTGCTCTTTGTATGCATGCTAATGCAGAGAAATACATTAAATCTGTCTTGTATAACTGTTAACTGGATATTTCTTTTGTTTGCCTCTGTTAATTGCATCTTACTAGGAGAGAGGCTTTTACTTCAATTCTGTATTTCCTGTTGGGGTGTCTTGCTTGTGGATTAGGTTGATAAGAACAAGCATCTTAGCTTTTTACATAGAATGCACAATATTATTATACTGACCTGTCTCAATATAGGCATGCTTTAAGTCTCACTGAATTTATAAACCATGTTACCAGCTTGCAGGTTTTATCAGGTATCAGAAGAGTAAAGCTGACCAAATTTTTGCAGGCTTGATTATGCTTCATTTGATGATAACCAAACCTAGTAAGGCTCTAATCAGTTTTGTGTTGTAGGTTCACTGGAATTAGTAGTAAAGACTTTTAACTAGTATACAAGTCACATTGCATTCACAAATCCATATTTTAAAAAATAGATCATTATTTCTATATCATTCAGGCATAAGGAAAAGAATTACTGCAAATAGAGAGTAAAAAATTTTGTGTTTTAGTCAGGAGTGTCGCAGAACAGACTTGCTTGTTCTTCAACCAGCTCCTGTTTCATAGCTGACACCCTTCTAAAAATTTTCATCTTCAGAAATGCTTTTTTCACCTTGTTCCATAAGTTTTATCAGTTTCACTTTATATGCTACTTTTTAAAACATTTTTGATTTTCTAGGTATGGCATCCGCCCTGAAAATGTGATTATATATGGCCAGAGTATAGGAACCGTACCATCCGTGGATCTTGCTGCTAGGTATGAAAGTGCTGCTGTAATTCTTCATTCTCCACTGACCTCAGGAATGCGAGTAGCTTTTCCTGATACGAAGAAGACGTACTGCTTTGATGCATTCCCGAAGTAAGTTGTAGGATTTTTTTTTTTATTCAGCATGCATTTTTCCCTATTGCAGAAGTTTTCAACTAGAGAAAAAAGTAGTCAGGATAATTCTCATGAATTGTTTTCAAAAGTTTAATAAAATAGTTGGAGAAAAATCAGTGAATAACATCAAAGACGAACGTTTGATTTGAAGAAGTTTACACAACTTTGTAAACCTTCTAGGTGCTTTACATCCCTAATCATTTTAGTGGATATATGTAAAGAAGCAATTCATTTTCCTATACATAACACGTAAATCCCTAGTTCTAACAAGTAGTTCTATCCAGTGAATTGTTAGTCTGGATACCTGTGAACAAAGTCTTTTGCAATATATTTCTGTAAGACTGGAAAACAAAGTAGATCTTAACTGAAGAAAATTCCTGTCATGTATTTCAGAACTATGCCATTGTTTTCATAGATACAATCTTTTTCTTGCAGCATTGACAAAATTTCTAAAATAACATCTCCTGTCTTAATAATCCATGGAACTGAAGATGAAGTAATTGACTTTTCACATGGCCTAGCATTATTTGAGCGTTGCCAGAGACCTGTAGAACCACTGTGGGTAGAAGGAGCGGGCCATAACGATGTGGAACTCTATGGACAGTACCTTGAAAGATTAAAAAAGTTTGTGTCACAGGAACTGGTGAACTTGTAACTGTCGTTGTATATTTACATGTTTTTTTCATTTCACTGCAGAACTGCACACCTTGATAAATATGTAACTTAAAACCTGAATGTTGTGTTTTCAAATCGTCTTGGTTGCCTTCATTAAATGTACAGGTAATGATTTGTCAACATAATTAATGAAGGTTTTAATGCCAGCATTATAAACTGGAACTACACGATCATGCAGTCAGACTTGGCAGTTCATATTTCTTTGTGTGAGGTTTTTTCTTCTCAGATGTAAAGAAAAAAATCACAAGGAGTACTGTAAGAAAATTTAATTATATAAAACCAAATGCTGTAAAAGTGTTGCCAAGTGCTTTAGCATATCAAAACCAAGTTTATAAATGTTTTTTAAACATCTCAAAGTGTACTGTGACTTACTCTGTTGCACAGGTGTAATTTAAAAACAGACTTCTAAACAGTTGTTCTGTAAAAATTTAATAGCCATGGAACTTGAGGAAATACTAATGTATGTAGTAAGAATAGTCACTGGAAATGATCCATGCCCTGTTACAGGGAGAAGGGGATAAAATAGGTATCTTTTCACACATTTTTCATTTCTTTTGTGCTTAGGTTTACTTTAGTTATTTTGTACTCATGTTGTCCTTTAGCTTTCAGGATAATAAAATGTACGCACTTGTGTTCTCAGGAGTCCTAATCTTGCCAAAATAATGCCATAAGTTATCATTGCTGTAATGCAAGTACCATTCACATCATTGCTACTGAGGGCACAAAATACCTCTTTGAAACCAGTAAGACTTTTAAAATGTAGAAGACTTCTTGAACCATGTAGTTTTAAACACTGATTGTCTAGAGAAGCAATGTGTCATTAAGAAGAACCTTAAAGTTTATCCAACCTTGTAATAAACAGTTTGCAAGTTTGCAGTTGTCTGATCAGGTTTGATTTTAGATGTTTAGTGTAAAAGCTTATTGTTTTTTGAGTATTGTATGGAAATTTTACTAATCAGGCCTGGGTGGGGTGGGAGGAGTTGCAAGAAGAGAATATTGACATTTTTCTATTAACTCATAATGAAATAAACTTAAGTTGCCTTTCCCTTAAATGCATTTTGAGTGAATAAAACTATGAAAGATAAACCTAATTACATGAAGCCTAACTGTAAACAAAATATTCCAACAATACACACTGTGCTTCTAAGGCCTTATGTAGTTTAATTGTTCTGCTTGTTTTTTGTGATTGAGACTATTGTATACTTAAATGTAGCTTTGAGTATTGTGAAAACTTTGGTTAAGATGTGTTGATTAACAGTAAACAATATTCCACAAACTTGCAGTCCTTCCTTTTTTTTGTTTTTTTTGGTCAAAGAAATAACAGTTGCTTGCAGTGTCAAAAGACTTAGCCACTTCAAATTTATTCTTGGAAATCTGACATCTAACGCAGTAACCCACTGTTATGAATTGCCAGCACATTTCTTTATCAGCAACTATTGTTCTGATCACCCTCCCTCCCCCATGCCTCAGTTTACTACTATTTGCTATTCAGCACACAGGCTTTCTGCTGCAAAGCTACTTCTAAACTTTTTTCTGTAATGAATTCTACTATTGCCTTCTTCGAAATTAAAAGGATTTCTTGTCTTGTGCACTTTGGTGAGTTAATTGAGAAGAAAGAAATTTGTTTTCAAGCAACTGGGTTCTTTGGTTTTTTGATCAAGTATACTTCAATGAGTTCCAAAATTCAGAGTATATTCAGGAACAATAACATTAGACTTAAGGATTTTCATCCTAACCCAAGACTTTTGGATACAGGTGTGTAACTCAGCTTTATTACATCTTATTTAGTACATAGTTTGATTTCCTTTTCTTACTACCTTCCAGCCACTATCTCTGTTTTAGATGGAAATCATTACCATTTCATGTTTAAGTGCTTTCTCTGTGATATGTGGAGCCTGTTTTGAAATTCCACTTCATGAATTCACAAATAAAGAGTGCAGAAGTGCAATGTTAAGTGATATGAATTGGCTATAGTTCGGTTGCCTGCCAATTGCAGGCCAAATGATCAGCTGTCATCACAAGAACTATCTGATTGTGCCAGGGAATATTATGGCACCCTGTAATTGAAAACGACAGAAAAGGTGTCATAGCAGTTTTGCTGCTTTTGTTTCTATGTTTTGTTGAAGCAGAACAAAAGATCTGACTAACAGTGTTTTGTCTTCAGTATGTGCAGCTGTGCTGGATTACACTGGTGAGTAAAGGTTCTGGTCTCTTTTGCGCCATTTATGCATGGCTAATTATTGCCAGTTTGTTCTGATTTATGTTTTACACCCGTATTTTTACAGATGAGTTGTATACTCAAAGGAATTAAAACAGGTTTTAGGCACAGCCTAGCTTGTGTTACAGCTCACATTATGGCAGCAAACTTGTTACTGACAGAAAGCAAGTCTGAGCTGTTACAGTGATGAGGAAAACATTTGACATCCTGATTGTCTTATCCTTATACCATAGTTTTGGTGAAATTGACAATGGGCTGTTGTTTAATGTTATAGATGCAATTGTCTTCTGAAATAAGAGTTGATTCAGCATTCATTGAAAAGACAATGTCTGTATTTTGGGGGAAAAGAAAAGAGCGGTTTGTGAACCTCGTGGTGTGGTGTCATTCCTGGTTTGTTTTTCTTTAAGAGATGTATTTGACAGTAAACTGTCTTGATTTCAGTTCTGGGAACCTTGGCAAACCAACTTTGAAAACAACTTCTTATTTGTAAAATATGGCATTACCTTCTAAAGGTGGGGTCTATTTGGGACATGTTTTGTTGTTACGTTCACAGCTACATGAAACTCCCCTCTCTTTACTGTCCACTTCTGGCAGCAAAGAATTCTAGTGTATGTTGTTAGCTACTCTCGTTGTTTGATTTAAAACTTGCTTTCCTTTTCAAGACTTTTTTTTTTATTGGGGGGAAAATATTGCATGTTTATTTGGAGGCTCCTTTAATTTGGTGACATTGGGCATCAAGGTACCTCTCACATGGAACATTCCAAGTCCTACAGATACTAATTTTTCTCACTATACAGTAGGCATTGTTAATATCTTAAAGTCAAAAATAAGCAAAATAGTGTGTAAGTAGGGGGCTGATTGTTTGAAACCTGCAGAAAAGGAGTTGGGGACCCTGGTGGACTACAAGCTTCCCATGAGCCAACAATGCATCCGCACACCAAAGGCGACCAACAGCATTCCAGGCTCGATAGGCAGAGATTTGCCAGCAGGTCAGGGGAAGTGATCCTGCCCTCTACTCTGCACTGTGAGCACAGATGCATGTGAAATGCTGGTCTAGGTCTGGTTTTGTCCATAAGGAAGATATGGATGTACTGAAGCAAATCCAGTGCAAGGCCACAGCTGTGGCTGAAGGACTGGAGCATCCATCATAGGAGAAGGTGCTGACAGAGCTAGGGGTGTTCATCCTGGGGAAGAAAAGGTTTGGCAGGATATTAGCTGTTGTCTGTGAGTATGTTATGGAGGGAGTAGAAAGAGCTGGACATTTCCCTGTTCTGCACAGTGAGAGGGCAATCTGAAACTAGAAAGCAGCTTTTTTTCTTTTTTTTCTATGAGGGAGGTCAAACACTGGGACTGACTGTGGAGTCCTCTTCTTTACACATAATCAGAACTCAGCTAAACACAGCTCTAGGCAAACCTGCTGTAGCTGACCGTGCTCTGAGCACACAAGTCAGAGTAGATGGTCTCAAGGGGTTCCTTTCAGCCCCTGCACACTCCAGCTCAGATGTGGAGACTGTTTAGTTGAAATAATTAACCTTCATTTGGTGTTCCCTACTTTTGGTGCTTTATTTTTAAGCAACAGGAAGCAACAAAGAAGACCTCTATGGAAAGAGCCCTTTTTCTCTTAGTCCTGAGATCATCACTGTTTGATGCACTGCTGCTGAGGCAGACTAATACCAAATTTTATACCACAGACAGTGTCATCAGAGATCGGAGATTGCTACAGTGTACTACAAAAGGGAGGTTGAAAAGCTAGAAGCAAAATACAAGCATGCTTTCTGGAAAAGAGGAAAAGTGCTTGAAAGATATCCTAAACATTATCAAAGATGGAAACATTGCTTTCACAACTGCTATTATGTTATGAGATTGGCAAGCAGCATGGGAGATTGAATGAAGATAGGGTTGTTTTGAGTTCTTTCGATAAAATTGGATAATAAAGTTGGTTCTACTTCACGTTAATAATGTTTGTACAACAAAAATTAAAAATTGTTTGTGAGGAAGTTCGTCATGAGCTAGTAACTGCGTCAGGTTTGCTCCCCATCACTTACACAGTTCAGAAAATTCTGATTGTTAAAAGTTAGTGTGAAAACCCATTCAGCTTAAATACCATCACATTGAAAGGTCAGTATGATATATCGTTAGAACTGCTGACATATGGAATTTCATAACCAATTTGAGTTGTGAGATTAATTGTAAAATAGCCATACAAAGAAACAATGTTTCCCTAATAAATTCTATTGTATGGTAATTTCTACACTGTATCTTCTTCCCTTTTTTATTTCTCAGTTAAGGTGTCTTCTTTATGTGAAAGGAAATAAAATTCTAGCAAACTTCTGGTAAAATGGTAAGGAAGGAAAAGGCTTTAAGAAAGAGGACGAGGTTAAAGAAATGGTCTTAAAAGCAGATTACTCTTCCAGTGAGGAAGGGCCAACAATAAAAAATTATATCAACATCAGCTTTTGCCTAGAGGCATTAGTAAGGTGTCTTAGTCTAATGTATTTCAAAATAATGACAAAACCTCAAAACAGTTTTGTTACTTACAAGAGGTTTTGTGGTTGGTAAAGGAGGCATCATAGAAACAGTTGTTATTTTAACATTTAATTTTCTAATTTTTTTGCTTAAAGAGGGCAGATAACTTTCAAAGTTCAATGAGCACTGCAGAGAAGACATGAAGGAGGTGTTGATGAGATAGTTAATATACAGCCTGATTACGTTCACATGGATATACCCAGTGCTCTAGGAGACAAGGCAGAGTTACCTACTTGAGGTGCACACAGCTTCCAGCCTAATATGAAGGTCATACATTTTTAATTTCCAAAGCCGCGAAGGTTTTTGCCTGAGGTTTTCTTCTGGAGTCAGGTAAATGGTGGGTTGACTAAAATTCTAAAACAACTATGACAAAGATCTAAATAAGCCTTAAACTAGAACAGCGTTTCAGGCCGCTTGATCAGTAACTCATCTAGTAGCTCAAGGGCACATAATGGCTCTGCAAGTCTTTCTCCAACACCTTAAGTATTGCAAAGGTGCTTGGTTGGGCAACTCATCTGCTTTTAAAGGTCATACAGTCCAAGTACACTTTAAATGTAAATGTGGTAATTTCTAAGGAGAACAAGGAGGATAAAAATCAGCAGCAGCTGTGTGAGAGCGTTACTGATTTGGAGACACATATGATGCATTCTGATTTTGCCCCAAGTATTTATTAAAATAAGTTTGCTAGGTTCATTTGGTAGATGCTGCGTACCCGTCAGAACAGGAACACAACTATCTGGTCTCTGGTTTAAAATGGGCTCCCAGGATGGCGCTGTTCTGTTATATTGATGGCAATGTTTTAATTCATTACGAACACATTCACAAAAGATTTGAGTGGTAATATCTAAGTGCTGGTGAGGCACTGTGTGTTTCAGATCTTTCTGCTACTCATGATGGTACTAATTAAAAATACAGTTTACTTCTTTATTTTGTATTTGGCCAAGCCTTTTGTAGTGCGCTGCACAGAGAAAGGCAAAGTATTACATGCCTTACTTACCAGAATTCTGTTTGTGTTGTTGTGTTATTTATAGTTAGCAACAAGCTTTATTAAAACTTGTTTCCCTGACAGAGGTTTTGTGGCCTCCAAAGTGGTGGGACACAAACCACATGCTTGGAGCCAGAACAGGAGGGTATAAAAAGAATGCAGTTTTGAAAATATGTATAAGTTCCCTTCTGCTGTATTTGTAGAGCCCAGCGCTCTCTGTTTGCCCATCATAGCATAGGTAACCTGTCATTATGTTACTTATGATTCCTAAACAAAAAGAACGTGGGTCTTGGTTTAAGACAATTTGAAGGAGAGCACTCTGGAATGAGTTGCCTCCCTTTGTAGCTTCAACCAATCCTTTTCCACCAATAAGGAATGAATACAAGTAGATGTAAGTGAAAAAACAACAGTTTACTAACAATGGGGACAGCAACAGCCAAGAACTAACAGCAATTAACCACCAGATCCAAAACTGCTAAACCTCGCAGACTCCACAGAACAGAGAGACTCAAAATGCCGGGAACACCCCTCAGGATGACTCTCCATAGCCGAGTGTGTGGTTCTAATGACAAAGGGAAAGGTGGTGTCAGTCTTCCCCCACCATCCCCCTCCGCTCTGCTTTTCTGCAGATGGAGCTCTGGCTGGTGTTCTGCGGATCAAGGGTTAGAAACCAGCAGAGGGGAGATGGCAGGAGCAGTCAAGGCAAGATGTCTGGGCTGGGGTGACTCCGTAGTCTTCTGGAGAGGGAATGGGTGGATCCGGACCAGCTTTCTGCAGTGAGGCCGCCCCCGCTTGGTGTGGCAGCGACAAACGACACCTGTGGATATTGCCTCCATGGCAGCTCAAAAATGCCAGCTGCAGACTCTGCAAGATGAGGGGGGAAAAAAAGCCAAAAGAGAATCCCAAAGAAAAGGCTCTGCATAAGCAAAGCCAGAAAGCCAGCAAGCTGAAAACCACGTGGCAGAAGGGGATGAGCTGCATGTGAGAGACGACTTTAAAAGCACCCACGATAGCACCCCCTGACCCCAGCTTCCCAGCTGAGAGACAGGACCCCAGGTTCCCAGAAAGAGACAGGAACAATTGTGGGCACAAATAGATATGGAATACAATAACATTTGGGATTACCAGTGACAGTTTGAATAATGCTAGAAGTTAGGATGATATGTGGGCTTTATGTTATGTGTTTCTCCGTAATCACAAAATCTTGAGCGTTCTGTTTCAAGGAAGAGTTGAGATTCACTTGTCAGTAACTAGAGCTCTTCAGAGATAGGAGATATCACAAAGCATGATAAAACCAGAAGGACTAGCAAATCTGAATATGAGGCCCTGGAGACAACTCCAGAATAATGCACATAAGGTAAACAATAAATTTAAGCCATGCTCATTTTAGACAGTGCTACAATGCATTGTTGTCCTGTCATATTGTCACTTTCTAATGTAAAGAAAGCAATTTTATGCAAGGCATTGTTCGTGCATTACAAAATCACGTTATGTTTTCCCGTGCGTGTCTGATCTGTGACATTTATGTTTGCTTTCTGCAGAACTTTGCATCAGCAGGCTTTTTAACATGGTTTAATCTCTCCTTCCAAGCAGGACGTGATAGTAAAAGGGAAAATGGCCTCAACATTGCACCAGGTTGGGTTTGGATTTGATATTAGCAAAACTTTCTTCTCCAAAGAGACACTCAGGGATTGGAACAGGCAGGATTTAAAAGATGAGTAGGCACAGTGCCCGGATATATGGGTTAGTGGTAGACCTTGCAGTGCTGTGTTAGTGGTTGGACTTGATGACCTTAAAGGTCTTTTCCAACCTTAACAATTCTATGAATTCTGTGGGGAGTAGCTATTTTAAAAAACAATTATATATGAACAATAGTGTTCATGTGTGAACAAAGCATTATTACTCATTTCTGATTATTGCTTTGTCAGTGTTCCACAGCTATTCTGAGTCAAATTGTCTCTGTTTGTGGCATATGAGGATGTGGCCCCGAGGATGTGTGTGTTTAATGGTAATTTTTTTGTCCTTTTTTAAAATTTTATCTCTTGTTCTGAACTGTAATTAGTACGGTATGACTTCAGTACACAATAGGATTTTATAAGTTACCAGGAATCACTAAGGTGTGTCTGCTTAAGTCCTTAATTAATGTTTTGAAATATACACGTTTCCATATATCATGACTTTTTTAGACATACAGCTATTGAATAATTGTATAGTTCCATTGTAGTCAATCGAGATAATTTATGATAGCCAAAAATTGGATTCTTATTATTAGTGAATCATTCAGATGGCTGCAGGGCTTCCATTTTACGTTACATAGGAGATTTTTTTTTCCTGTTACAAAGGTCTAATTACAAAACCAATTTGGTTAGTATGATGAGAGCTGATCCACTGTATTAAATTCACACGAAACACAGAGACATCTGTTTCCACATCTAAGTTTTACATTGTTGCAGCTTTCTGCACTGTGTAGACTGCATGTAGAGCAGGGATGGGGGTGTGCAACGAAGTTTTTACCTACATAAACATAGGAATTTCTTATATGTCAGTTTTTCTGCAATAACCCTATGACCCACAATAAGTGCATGATTATGCTTTTCTTTAATTGTATCACATTTGCTTGTGGCTTAGAACGTGCAAACAGATTAGCAACTAATGCATAGTAAATGTTTTTCTTGTGGTAAATGTTCTTTAAAAGTGCCATAACGTGGCACTTAAAAAGTGTCAAGTAAAGCTGTCCATCTCTCCCAGTGCTCTGTCTGCAGCGTTGCTAGTCAGAGGTGTGATTTAGGTAGAGCTTTTACACTGGGTGCTCTGTGTTATCAGATCCTTTTGTGTTCCACTGGCATCCTAAATTAGAGAACTAGAAATGTTAAGGCTACTTCCAAATTTATGCCCTTTAAAAGCATTGGTGTTTGGTTGTGGTTATTGCCTTTTTGAACTTCTTGATACTGTTGTTCTGTGGCTACAAATCCAACAATTTCATCTCTCAAAAAGAAGTATTTTCTTTTCTCTGTTTTTAAATCTGTATCCTTAAATTTTCTCTCCTAAATGAATGTCCTCCATTTTGTGTTTGCAGAATTTGTTGAACTGTTGTGCCGTCATCTTGCTCAACTGTTCCCTAGTAGATTTCATTATTTTTCTTGGTAAAGGTAGTGCTCCCTCTCCTTAATCATTTAGTTGTCCTATGCTATGTCCTGTTTGAGAAGTCAGGCACACTTAGCACGGACTAAGAAACTACATTACTGAAAATATGTGCTCATGCTTTCAAATGATCTGAGACAAGATATGTATTATATAGAGATGAACATAGTATGTAAATACATCATTTAGCCATTGCTATACATCATGGATCAGTATTTCTGTAGGGATTTTTTATTGACTTTTGAGACCATTAGTGTAGAAAAGGACATGGTATTTATGGAATGTAGGTGCTGATACTGTTTCTGTGATAGAATTTTTAAAAAATAGGTTACTAGAAGACACTATATCTTCAAAGGACTTAATTTTTTTTTTTTTTAGCATAGTTAAAGCAGTGAAGCTATGTACCAGCAAATATTTTGAGAGCTAATTAAGTGGTCAGCTTTAACTTGTTAGTGAAGTTATCTATAGGTACTATAACACTTTGATGTGACATTTTTGACAGAAATATGTGCATATATTTTGATAATTCCTGTATTGATCCTTTCTTTTAATTCTAGGAATTTTTCTAAGTGGAAAAAAACATTAAGTGTCATAGGTATCAACTATCTATTAAGTTTTTTGTATTATGCTTCACTGTAACTGATAATTTCATATGCCATTGTGTGTCTTTAAACACCCAGGTTAATTACTTTTTGAGAAGTCCAGCAGCAAAGAAGCAACTAAATTAATAATGTCATGCTTCAAAGGCTCTTGATCATTGTCACGTTGCCAGATTGTTTGTTGTGGTGTTTGGTACTGTAACAGTGCTTAAACTGAAGCAATTGCCACATGCTGATGAGGCCAGTCTCCCTTGAGTTTAGATTCTCTTGTTCCTTAGCTACACACACCCATTTCTTCCTGCAGGCTCTTTATTGTCCCTTGCACTCTTGTCTAGCTCTCCCTATCCTCGTCTCAGTGCTTCCCAAGCTCATACGGCTTCTCAGAAATCTTCCAGCCTGCTGCCAGAAGTGGATAAGGCTCCACAGACTGCATGCCACGTTCTGCATTTCAGTGTCACAGGGGAGCACAGACAAGAAGGGACTTGCTGCAGCAAATGTTCACCTATTCCTGATTTCATCAGGGGAGGGTTGTTGCCAAGTAGCCGGAAGGCCAGAGGAAACAGAATACAAAAGCATGTCTCTGCTCCTAAGTATTTGCCATCCATCTTGTTGTAGAAAAAGAAAATAACAGGAAAGAGAGTACTTGGAAAATAGGAAGTTCCACTGGGTAAAAGGAAAAAAGGTTAAAGTAAAGGTTTGGCCAGGTGAAGGCCCCAAGATGGATTTGCAGATTGGATGAAAGGAGTTTGTGGTTCGGCAGTGGAGGCCAAAACCAGCAGAATGAGACAGAAAAAGGGGAGATGCTGGGAGAAGTGAGAGATTTTGACTAGGCAAAATGAGTAAAAGGAAAAATGAAAAGAAAAATACAAAAACAGCTTAAAGCTTTTGTCTTTATAATATAAACCAATTTTTGAAAGAAAAATGTAGCTAATCCAAATGGGAATGGAGAAATTAATAGATTGAGAAGTGAGTGCCAAATATAATGAAAACCAGGGAAGAAGGAAATGGAAAAATGAAAGGAAGTGGAAAAGGGAAACACCCTACATTACTTCTTGTTTTCCAATTCCTTTGTTTTGTCATATGTCCTTGGGAAATCAGTTTATTGTGATAGAAGAATTTATGTCTAATAATGGCATATCCTCTGCTTTTATTCACTGATACTATTACCGTACTAGGGCTAGACCAGTGACTTCTAAACATTTTTGATCATGCACCACTATTGGTAAGACCTTTTTGATCATGTGCCCCTAATAGAGGCAAATATATTTGTTTATAAATTGTACAAATGTACTATTCTATTAATGTGCTATATACTTGATAAAGATTTTACAAAAACAGAAATTAAAACTGTGTGAAATAAAGATGAAACAAACACTTCCAAACTTTTAAATTTAATTTAATTTAATTTTATCTTATTTAATTTAATTTAATTTTATTTATTAATGTTAAAACTCTTATTCCTTCACTCCAGTGAATTGTCTGGCACACGTCCTGGGGTGTAATTTTCCCTGCCACACACATACTTTGGAGGGCACTGGACTAGACCCTAATGGAAAAGTCTAAAGCTTTGTGATGAGCTCTTTCCAAAACTATTGTTTACATTTCTGATGACCTTGGTGAGGAGATAAGGAGGTGGTCTCCTTATCATAAGATGCAGAGCTCCCTCAGCTCTTCATAAGTGTTTTACAGTACTGCACAGAAACAGATTCTGAAATAGCTGCTTAGAACAGTCAAAATCATTGATAAAAATGATCATTCAGCCTGACCACACTTGAATTTTCTAGGTACTGTTGTCTTATATTCACCAGCTACAGGGAAAGAAATCACAGTTTTCAAAAAATATGCACCACTTACTGGAAGTAGTGGCCACAACTTTAGAAGTTTAGAAGTCCCGTTACAGCCAAAGTAGACTTACAACTGTTTGATAAAGACATTCAGAATTTTATTTAGTCTTTTATATTTTCCTAAGTTTCTTCTCAAAATAGGATCAGCAAATTGTGTTGTGGATGTCCTTTGAATTACATCTGCAGTCACACTTTCAGCTGCACAGATAAGATTAGACACACTGCTTCAGGCATAATTTTATTTGTGTATGTTGACTCTTGGTTTTCAAATGTGTTTAATATAACACATTTGAAAGTAGTGTGACATTCAAAATTTTGCTAGTAAATTATGCTGGGCTTTCTTGAGAAGGGTAAGTCCACAAACACCTGCTTTTGTTTTGCCATTTTCCCATGTGCTTTCTTGTGGAAATTCATATAACAAAGGTTTTGGGAAGGTAAGAGCTGTAAGAGTATAAGCATAGACTTATATTTAAAGAATTTTTATTTATATCTGTGTAACAAGGTTTATACTTACTGCTTGTGTAATTCCTTTTCTTATGCCTAGAAGCAGCAATTTGAAGCAGTAACAAATGGCAAATGTTGATAGTGAAAAAAAAGTATGATAAAACAATGGCTTATTTAAAGATATTTTCAGATTAGATTACATTTGAAAGCTTTCTGACTTTCTTTATGCCCTCTGCTGACATACACCTGAATTACAAGACATTAGTACATTTAACATGTTAGCCTAAAAAATCTTTGTTACCAGCAGATTATCTAACACACTGCAGTTCAATGGAAATGCTTTGGGTTTCAGTGCTCTTGAAATGTAGAAATTTATGCTAGCACAAAACCTGGTAAATTATATTAACCCCTTTAGATGAATTCATATTTATATTTCAAATATGTAATTGGATTTTAGTGTTTGGGGGGTGGTTTCTGACTTTACATGTTTCCTTCTAAGAGTCTGTCTGTGGTATTGACCAGTGATTTTAATGGCTTAGGGACCAGAATGGGTAGACCCCAAAAACAGGTGTTTAATCTTCCTAGGATTGACCTTCTGCTGGAAATACTAGAAAATATAGTAATGCTTACAAAACGGACACCAGTTTGCATTGAGTTGGACTGAGAATATTACTTATCTTCAGTATGCTTCCCCACGGTGGCATCAGGCAATTCCTCTGTACTTTGTTTTCAACTCACTTTATAAACACAAATCCATCATTCTTTTAATCTGCTGGAGTGCTGGCTGAAGTTGACTGGAAGATAAAAGGGTCTGTATCCTGTTGGGTCTCTGCTATTCTTTAAGTAGTGTTTAATGACGGCACTGTTTGTGAGACAATACTGGCAGAGTCATAGGAAGACTGAATTGCATTGTGACCTAGATCATTATCAATCAGATAAACTTAAAAAAGAAAAAGAGGCCTACAGAGCTGTTTTTTAGATTTAGTTGTAAATAGAACGCATTCTAAAAAGTTTTGTATGAGATCTGTTTTACAGAGGATGTTTCAAGCCTTTTCAATGAGGAAGGGCCTGTAAACTCTTTAATATACCAGTCCAATATATTGAAAACATATGTTGCACTGCACAAACTCCTGAGTTTATCCCTCTCCCACAACACAAACTAACCCAAGTCCTTTTAATTTACCTCTTGTGTTTTACACCTTCAATGGACACACAAGTTATATTGTCAAACTCCAGCTTCAAAACAGAAGTTAAAGTACTTAATTTTTAAAAGAAAGCTTTTATTCTGATGTAACTGTAGTATTCTAAAGAGAATAAGAGACTCTAGAGACTGTAAGGCAAATGTAATTAAACTTCAAGCTAATGAAAGAATCGTGGGAGCTGACAACACCAAATGTGCTTGAGTTTTCACACTGACTTATGTGCTGCTACTTGCTGGACCAGTTCTGAGATTCTGCATGCTGGGTCTTGAGGCTGTCAAGAACTGGTACCTGGGGTTGTAAACAGTGGATACCTTGGTGTATATAACATGGCAGATCACAGCTTTGCCCTCTATTCACAGCTTCTCTGAGTTTAACCCATTGGTACTTCAGAAGAGATTAAAATGAAAGATTAAATATATTTGTGTCAGCCAGACATCAAATGTGGCACTCTCCTGCTTAAGATTTACCCAGTCCATAGTAAGATACAGCTTTTTCAATGCTAGTGTTATCGAAACGTTCAGAAGAGCCTTAAGCCACGGAGAATTTCATCGTATATTCTGTCCTTTCCAGTTCGTGTGCAAAGTCTAGAAATTGTCTTTTTCAGTGCTCTCTTACTCTGTGCCATGTTCACATTCAAGAAAGTGGCATTCACTTGGCAGTTCTATTCAGATCTTAACCACTTCTCTAACTTGAGTTCTAGCTCAAAACTAGTCCAAGGAAAGGAACAGGCCTCATGTTTTGGGTGTTGTCAACTGCATATGAAAAAGCATTTTATTCACAAAATAAGAAAGTAAAAGGTTGTAGCAATCTTCCTTCCTCATTGAGGGAACATTTGAAATTATGACTAGTGAAAAGGACAGCGTGTATACCAGGATGAAATTGAAATTCCTTTAAAGAGAGGAAGAAACTCCATTCCCCTGGCAAGCAATTCCAGTTACCAAGTAGGTGTTCCACTCCAGGTTTGAATTAGAATATGGCATTAACCAACATTGGTGAGGAGTTATCAGCCACACTTAAATTTTTTTCTCCAATTAGTAATAAAGTGATTACTATTATTTCCCTTTTAAATGTGGTTACTGAATTTCAGGATTAGCATCCATGAGACCTACAGGAGCCACTCACAGCTCATGTCTTTTGCTGTACAAGTCAGCAATCTTTGTTATTAAGTTGATATGCATACTTTGAAACTTAATTGTAGAGCTGCAGACATTCCAAGGCAGATATTAAGATTGTTTGAGTATATTTGTATAGTATCTCACAAGAAACTTAAACACTGAAATGTAAATACATCAGATAAAATAGAACTCCTTTTTGGGGGGATGAGAGAGGACTAGTACACCAAAGCTTAAACTCTGAAGACCAAATAAAACCGTGCTTTTAAAAAAACAAAAAAAGTCATTACTACTGCATAATCCTTTAGATTTGTGTACAGCAACACATTCCTGAGTATTTGCTACATAAGATAGATAGATCAGGTAGTACTGCTTCAAATTCAACAATATTCTATGAGAAGAGATCCAAAACAACAGCATGTGAAGATATTTGTGTCCATTTATGTCTGATTTTAATTTATTATCTGCACAAAGTCAATATTTTGCACTGGGAAATAGGTTTTAAAAGTGAATGTGATTTCTATACACTCTGGCTTTCAGACAATTTATGATTTATTGTCACATTTCTCTGATTCCAACAAAGTGTCTTCTTTCCCCGGTTACATGTGAGAGACTTACGAAGCTGACCAAGGTAAGCTGTTATCAAAAACGCAAAAGAAACAGGCAGAAGACTCTTTTAAAGTCTTTCTGTTAAAATGACACATCACAAAGACTAAGTTAATATCTAATTGTGGTGGGTTGACTTTAGCAGTATGTCAGGTGTCCACCCAGCCACTCTATCACTCCCCTCCTCAACTAACAGGAGCATGTTCCAGCACAGGCATCCCATGGGATCACAGCCTCCTTCAGGCATCCCCCTGTTCCAGCCTGGGTCTCCTTCATGGGCTGCAGCTGGATTTCTGCTCTCCTGTGGACCTCCAAGGGGTGCAGGGGCACAGCTGCTTTGCCCTGGGCTGCACCACAGGCTACAGAGGAATCTCTGCCCCTGCATCTGGAGCACCTTCTTCCCCTCCATCTGCAGGTCTGTTTATCTCACACGTCATCACTCCTCCCCAGTGTAATAATTTACATAAATGATTTGATTTTTATCTTCTGAAAGGTGTATGACTTGAAACAGTAATGTCAAAAGTTACATTATTACATTAATTACATAACAAATAAAGTAAAATAACAACCTGTAACTGTATAATGGTCCTTTCTGCATAGCCAGAGATTTGATTTAAAGCATCTGTAGCTTGGGAAGTGCCTGTATCCCACTCTGTCATTTTAAGTAGCCAGAATGTGAATGTCTGAGTATATGTCCAATTGCTGAGCACTTCAAGGAGAGGAGCCAAATTTTCCCAGTCTCATACAGCTTTTTGTACTGACCAGTCTGACCAGCATGAACCTGGTACTTATACAGGTGGAGGTTTAGTCCAAAGCCTGTGTGAAGCTCATCCCTGGAGCAGGGGCTGATGAACGCTGCTGTATTGTTTCTGCCTCATCTGAATTTTAGTCTGAACCCATGAAAAGATCTAATCATTGTATTAGTTTATCACCATTGGTGATTCATTATGCTAGTACAAAGTGTAAATATATGGTGGTATACACCAGGCTCTACGGAAAATATTGTCCAAATAAGTCTTGTCGACAAGCTCTGTCATACATAAAGCCAGCAAGACCTTCTCTGTGCAGTCATTACCTCTGATTCTCTAGAGGCTTTGCTGTGAGGTTTTTCTTGTAGACGCCCCCCACAACTGGTGCATTGTTTTCTTCCAGGAGTTGACTTCATTTAAGTTTTTTATCTCTGTTTAGTCTGTGCTCTACCTAATTCATAAATGGAGAAAATTGCTTGGACAGATATTATACTTCCACTATGCTCAGCTTGAAGTTTCAGCTGAGAAATCATTGTCTGAGATATCTTTGCTGTCTGAGTTTTGGATGTATTATGTTCAAACACGAAGTATGTTTCTAGCTGTAGTCTTTTTGGTTTTTTATTCCTGTGTTCTCTTTTCCATGCAGCTTGCTTAATGGAATTTTGCAGAGGTAGGACTTAACTATAAAATGTTGATGTCAGTCCAACATGTACATATGCCTGGCTTAGTAAATATGCTTCTACTGCAAAAAAATAGGAAATAGGCTAAGGGAGTGGAACCATAAAGCAAGAGAGAAACATAATATTGGTATCAAGAGAACTTGAAGGAAAATTAAAGGGTCAGCAGAAAAGAACTTCCCTGACTGAGTAGCCTTATGTGTACAAAGAATGGCAAGCTTGCACTGTCTTGCCTTCAGCATGTTAGATACTTTATTGGTATTTTTTCCTGTCTTTTTTTCCCCCTCATTGCTTACCTAAAATTAAATGACAGTATTTGAGGAGACAATAGGGAACTGATGGCCTATTTTCTTCAAAGGGCTAGTTTATGGCAAAGGTCATCATTTTTGCGTGGCTCCTATTTTGCAATTGACAGAGAACAGGAACTTGCTGTTCAGAACAGAACACGAACAATCTGAAACGCAGCTCCTTCTTAAAAGCTTGCTGATGTGATTGTGATAGCATGTGGTACTTACAGTTTGTTGGGAAATCCAACATTTATGTACACAATTACAGGCTCTAAACAGTTACTGTTCAGAAAAACTACTAAAGAAACATCAGCTCCATATTCAGTGGTGACCAACAAAGCAAAAAAACTGTAGAGATGATTTAGGGAGAAAGGTGAAGGAAAACAAAGCACTTTTTCTTAATCTAAGGTGCCCATACTCTGGAGCATATTGCAATTCTCTTTCTGTCTTCTTTAAATAAACGGACTGCAACACTGGCAAAAGAAAAAATAAAGATGCTGAGATATGAAACAGTTTCCATGAAAGAGACAAAGATATATGTTCTGTTAATACATTTATTATTATCTCAAAAGAGACAAGCATGAGAGAACATGATGGAGCACCATGGAAAAGGTGAATAAGGGCTTTCTTTCAATGTAAGAACTATAGGGTATCATATGGAATGAGTTAAGTGGAACCTCCAAAACCAAGAGAAAGAGATATTTCTTGTTAGAAGAAGCAGCTCTGCTTCAGAGGTCCCTGTCACAGGATATCAAGGATGCTAGGAATGTTCAGAAAACAACAGATTCTTCAAAAGAAGCCGGTAAAAGGAGGCATATCAACAGTGACACAGAGCTGCAAATCACTGGAAGAAGGGGAAGTGCTCTTCCAAGTTTTGATGTATGTTTACTTGACTTTTTAAAATATATTCTTGTAATCTCTTGTTACCAGCTGCTGGAAGGAGCTTACTTTGCTAGATAAACCTCTGCTTTAATATAGAAAGTCCTGTTTTATACAATTTTATGGTTTTTGTAAAGAAACAGATCTGCAAAACCAGTAATGATCATGGTGCTTTCACCTCAAGCTCTTGTTTAAAGAACTGACTTTTAAAAGTAGCATAATTTTTAGGATTATTGAATATCTCAACCTGAACCAGATGTTTAAGGCCCATGTTCTGCAGGACTGCAAATGCATCTCAAAGAATCAAAGTATTCATTTCTGTTGGGCAAAAAAGTACTTCTTGTTTTTACATTTGGCTGTCACTCATATGAGACACTTTAGTTCCTGGGGGTTTTTTGTGAAAAAACAAAAGGTCAGGATGATATCCTACGCATGGAATCTGACAGATAACTTTTCCTGTAACTGTGATTCGCCGTTGTGTTTGTTCTTCCAAAAAGGAAAAAGGTTCAGTCAGTCATTTAGTGACACACTGTGTTGGCAGAAGACTGAAAATTTACTGGAAACGACCCCCCCTGCTTTTACATATGCATGTGATTGCTTTGTTACAAAACAAGGTAAGCATAACTGCCTTATTCTACAATATTACTTAAACATGTGTCCAATGTGCTTCTGTTGAATTGTACATTTTTATAAATTTTGAGGACTATGGTCTAAATGTGAATTGAGAAGCCCAAAGCTTTGTAAAGATTTGCATTAGCAAATCATCATGTACAAGAAATGTATTTTGTTACATTTGAAAGAAAGTTCTATTTTGAACTCGGTATTAATGCCATGGAAATCAATGTTATCTTGGTGTCCTAATGTTGCAGCTGCCTTTTAGATTTTCAAATACACAAAAAATGTTCCTGCCTACATATGTTTCTTCTGGAACTAAACAAGATACCAGCAAATACAGGTTTTCAGAACTTTCCATATCTGTTTTTGGCACTATTTTAGAAGTATTGTAGCTTTGTTCTTTTTACAAAGGTTTTAAAATATGTTACAATGCTTTTAAAATATGTAATTACTCCTGAGCATTTCACCTTGGGAAAATATTTACATTTTCTCTTTAATCAGATACATAATAAATAACCATAAGAGCAGATCACTTAAAATGCATTTCTCTACAGTGGAAATCAGACTCTCTGTCTTTCTCAAAGATTAAAAGAACACAATTTTGTCATGTTTCTGGCGTGCTCATATGTATCTAGTAATGTGATTGCAAATCAGAAATCTGTGCTTTAAGCTCTGCTCTTCTCGTAAAATTCAGAGTTTTAACCAAAATCATTCTCTGTTAAGATAAAAACAAAACAAAAATTCAGGACTTAAATTTTATCACGTAGAAACATTATGTGCATAATTTAAAAGCAATTACACCAGGCACATGAGAGGAAACACAAATCATCATAGATATTTTAAATAGTTTCAACCGAAGTCTAGCAGGCATTTTGTAGGAAATTAAGCATTTGACAATTTTTAGTTTGCCTTATGGATTGTGGAATGTCTCATAATCAAAAATTTCTGACAGATATTAAAAGGTCTGTAGACTGTGGCTCTTGTTTCATGAGCACAGCACTCTGAATTCAACTCTCATAGATCTGCCTAGCAGATGTATCTGTGTATCTGCTTACATATTGCTTATGCTTCTTGACCCAACAAGCAATTAGAACTAATAGTCCTTATGGTTGTGTTTCTGGTCACTCATTTACCAATCAGTTTCCATCAGTATTTACTATAAATGCAAGGCAAAGTTACTGTTGCACTTAGCTTGTAAAATTGACATAAATGTCAATTCACATTAAAATGAATATTGAAGTGATTTGGAATGTGGGCACCTGTAGTGAGAAATTTTTCCAAGGAAAAATTTTTTAAATGCAGAAGACAATGACAATCACATGTTTTTAATAACATTGAACTAAAATCTAAACAAAATGAGAAAGTAGTATCTGTTTCTTAATGTGAGTGGATGAATTGATTTGGTAGGGAATTGTGACTTTTATTCAGATGATATTTAAAATGAATGCAATATGACTTTGTTGCATTTTGTCTTTGATCAAACTGCACTTTAGAAGTGTAAAAGACAAAATACAGCTTTCTTGTACTCATAACTGCTTTGTGGTTTTGTTGGGTTTTTTCTTTTTTCCTTTTGTATCAATTATGTGCTCCCCTTCATGGTTCCATCTATGTATATCTCCTTCCCCCTCTCATTCTTATTTGTTCTTTACACTTATTTTCAACTATTCTTTTAAAACCCCAATTTATTAATTCTCCTTTCACCCTCCAGTGCAGCCTATACTCCCTTCATTAACAAAAGTTTTAAAATTATTTTGCTGATTCACTATCAATACTTTATTATAGAGGAGGAAATCTAAAAGCCACTAAAACATATCAGTTTTTGTTGTTGGGTGTCAACAGTTTCTCATCTTTATATGACCCAGAATCTTGAAATTCTGACAAGTTTCTCCACTGTAAAATTTTTGGGAACAGACAAGTGAAGGAGGAGAATGATAGGTAGGCTTTAGCAGAACTCATAAAATAGGTCACACTTTTTCAGAAACCTGCAAAAAGTAAATGAGTTTCATATGGGTTGTTTTGACATACAGAAAGAAACAGGCATTGGCTCTTCAGAGCAGGAGAAGATGGTGCACTGAAACTGCTCCCTTCTAAAGTTGCTTAAAAATTACCTCTGTATTCCCCCAATATGCATTTTACACTCTTGTCTTCTCCTTTAAACTGTTGTTACATTTTGTTAATTGCTGTTACCTTCGGTTGAAGCACAGTATGTCAAAGGCCAGGATTTTACTGAGAGTAAACCTTACCCCAGCCTCGGCAGCCTTTGTATTATTTCATAAATTTAACTTTTATTTTGCCACATGTGCTAAACTCCAAGAGAGTTCATTAAAATCTGTAGTTTTTATGATAATTTAAACATGGCTACTATATGGAAAAGGTATTAAAACAGAGTACCTGGGACATGTGCCAGAAAGGCTTAAGTAAGGAAAGAAATATGTACATTTGTTCTCTTATCTCAATAGACCAACTGCAATATTTTCTGAGAATCTGCATGGGAATTGAGGAGAATAGGACACAATTTTAACTAGTAACTGCCTATACTTACTCCCCCATGTTGCTTCCGTACTTGGTCTCTCTTCACTCCTTGTACCTCCTTTTATTCAGAAGGACAAAAGCTGCTTCCTTCTTGCTTATTTTGAAATCATTAGACCGTAGTGACAGCATCAATCGTCCCTTTCAAGTTCATCTTTTGCCATTTTAAACTTTGGTTTATACCCTTTACCAAGCTGTTGTCTGCTGAAACCCAAAGCAGCATGAAGAAAGAAGTCATACCATGTGGAAATGCACCAAGGCTTTAGTGCACCATTTGAGTTTGATACAGCGATTTCAAATACTCAGGTAATTTCTAAGTCTGGTATTTTGCATACTTACAGGGTTTAGGGATTGTTTTATTCAAATGTATCCATCACTTAAAAACATAATAGTTGTTTGCTGATAATTCCATTCTGTAAGAGATCTACAACTACCCGAAAGGAGGTCGTAGATGTTGTCAGTCTTTTCTCCTGGGTATCAAGTGGCAGGAAATGGCCTCAAGTTGTACCAGGAGAGGTTTAGATTACATATTTGATTTTTTTTTTTTTTTTTCCACAGAAAGGGTTGTAAAGCATTGAAACAGATTACTCAGGGAAGTTGTAGAGTCACCATCCCTGGAAGTGTTAAAAAAACCTGTGGATATGGCACTTGAGGACATGGTTTAATGGTAAACATGGTGGTGCTGTTGGGTTCATGGTTGGACTTAATGATCTTAAAGATCTTTCCCAGCCGTTATTTTTCTGTGGTCCTGTGATCTAGTGCTTTTACAGCTCACAGGTCTTTGTGACTTGCCTGAGACTGTGAAGAATGTGTTGTGTGAGTTGTCTAAAATATACACACGTGTGCACTCCTACACACACACATAATGCAATGTATTTAGTTATTTCAGACTACCTAAAGTATGTTGTACTTTATGCCCATATATAGTAGCACTGGCAAAAACATCGACATGGGTATCACTGAAAGGAGCCTTTTTTCAGGCTTCTGGCTGAGAATGTTGATCAGCAATCTGTATTTCTTCTTTCTTTAAACAGCTATATAAAAAAGTATATACTTTCTGTTCTTGGATTGATATCTTTCCAGTGGATAAGTAGGCCTTACCTTCAACTTAGTTTCAGCCAAAGTAATTGGCAAATGGAAGGACTCAGTTTGCATATGTTTGTTGAAAAGAGGCAAGGTTTTACAATTACATGTGCTAGAATGATTGTGCTGCTGGGCTAACAAAGAGAGAATAGAAACACAGAGACACTCACAAAGCCAAGATGAAAATGTGTTTTTCGTACACCTAAGGGCTTTCCTCTCTGTGGTTTAGGGACAAAGGCAAGTTAGGAACTGTCTCAACCCTTTTTGTGTCTGCACAGGCAAATCTCTGTCTTGAGTCAATAATTGCTGTAAATCTCAGGCCTGAAAGCCATGGCCTGAAGCTCAAGCTGTGCAGCAGGGTTGCAGTCACAGTCCCCTCCTGAGTTAGTGCAGCTGCTCATTCCACCGCGGTCCCTGCCCACGACAGCTGTTACTCTGTGGTGCGATGGTTTGCCGTAAAACCACTCCGCACCCCGCAGTCCTGGTGACATATTGCAAGCAATGAATCCGAGTCTGATCTCCCAAGATTTCAGACTAATTAAGCTGATTTGCAGTCTATTATTTAGGCACTAGATGTCTCCATATGCTGTAAGCACACATGGGCTATGCTTACCCATAAACAAAGAGGAAATCGCTAGAACCAAAGTTAGTATGGCAGTATTCATATAAATAAAAGTGAGTTATCACTTTGTTCTCATCTGTTTAGAATATCCCCAAGGAAATAACTATGTTGGGAAACACTTGTATTTCCCGAAGTATTTCATTGAAGCATCTCAAATCCGATCAGGGAGCTTTTTTTTTATTTTTTTTTTTTTCCCTTTCTCATTAGTAATGAGTGTGGCTCAACCTCAGTGCACGGAAACGGTGGGAGGTCCCAAACTTAAGAGAAGCCCGTTGTCAGATTTACATCAAAGCTGACAGCCTGAGAGGCTGAGGTGCCCTGAAGCTTCACAGTCCCTCTGAATGTCTATACCAGTTGAAGCTCTTTGCTGTGTAACAGCTACAAGCAGGGGTTCCCTGAAAGTCAGAACGTTTTTTGGGTTTTGTTCGACTTTACTCAAAAAACATTACAACCTAAAACAAGACCCCCCCCC
>VZRN01001756.1:438187-519107 GCA_013397935.1 Dasyornis broadbenti
GGGCCGCGCTCCCGGGACCGCGGCTTTGTTGGCGCGCCCGGTCGGATGCTGCTGGGATCGCGGTGGAGAGCGACCGGGCTCTGGTCCGCAACGCGGCGTGACTGCGCTGCGACTTGTCATAGGCAACCCCGAGTGCTTAGACTGTCGAGGAATGCCTTCCTTGTGACTGATAACCAGCAGCTGCTTTACTTGCCCAGAGGCACGGAAGAAACAGTGAGAGTTAAACATCATCGCAGCCCCTGTAAGAAAAGACGGTGTTTAGTGATTAAAGCGCTGCATTTGTGTTATACCACAGCTCAGATGAGGGCTGTGTGCTGAAGATACTACCCTTGTTTATATTTTACATGTGTATTAGTGACACGATTTCCTTAAAAGGGAGGAGATTTTATGTTTCTGAGTAGTTCTGAAAACAAAATAGAAGCTGGGGCTTGACAAAGACAATGTAATAAGGAGCTTAAAGTAGTACTTTGTATTTTTATGTGACGTTAGTATGTTTTAATGAATCACAGAAAAAAACTTGCAGCGACTTAGCTACTGATGTGAAGTGGCCCGTAGGTAGCAGTAAGGAGGAGGGAGGTTCATCTTTGTTCTTGGGAGTCTATAGCTCTTCGAGATGCTTTGTCTGCATGGACCCTGTGCACTCCCTGCATGGATGTGAAGTCTTCTGCCAGATCAAGTTTGTTGAGCCTGTTCTCCTGCACTCTCGCTACTAATACAGCATCCAGCAGACTGTATGCCAGGGACTTGAGCCAGGCAAAGTAGCCAGAGAAATAACTTTTATGTAAAGCACATAAGTAATGCCCCCAGCTATATAGGGATTCAGGAAGAAAAAAGGGAGTGTGGAGGCGAAGAGGACAAAGACAAGGGGTCTTGTGAGGCCCACGATGAAATGAGATTGTCTTCTGAAATTCAGCATATGATCTCAATGTGAGCTGTGGTATGTGCTGTTTTGAGATGTGATAGATGTTTTTCAGTGGCAGACTGTAGGATTTTTTAATTATGAATATTAACACATTAACTCCACAGTATTTTGTGGGGAAAGTGGTTGTAAGGGTTGGCTGGAAGCTTTTAGCCAGTTCACCTGACTTGTTACTAGTTGGTAGAGACACTAACTAGTAGAAGATGGTGGCCCCTGTGTGTAAAAACCATAGTTTTCAGAAGGGCCAATGAAATCCACTGAAGGTTTCCCAGCTGTAACAGGTCCTTTGACTGGAAGAGTTACCTTTTGGTGTCACAGTTCACTTTTCTTCCAAGCTGACACACCAGGGGAACAAAAAAGGTTGTTTTCACTCTAAGGCATGAATATAAAATTAGGTAGAGCACAATCTGTGGGACTACCTTGGTTATTCTGCAGCTTTTTTTTTTTTTTTTAATTAGGGTTGATACATATTTAAGTGGCCTGTACTTGAAAGGAAGTTAGGTTTTATTTCTTTTATTAACGACAGGGTGCAGTGCGACAGGTGCTTTTCAGTCTGATTTAAATACTTCAAAACAACATTCTTACCACTGAAGTCGCAAATAAATGTCTGCATGCCTTGACAGCCAGGACTAGAAATGTTTTTAAATTACAGATAACTCTTATAATGTGCTTTAAATATGAAGCACAGTCATTTACTTCCTTTATTTTATGTCTGGTGTGTTTCAGAAAAGTTTTATTGAACAGTTTTAGCATACTATTTCTGAGTGTTTTGAGGTAAGTCAGTTCAGCTTCTTGCTGTGGAAGTCTTGTTTGCAGAAAACCAGCACTGACTCAATTTTGTTTATTGTACCTGTTGAACAGGAGGGAGCCATTTGCTTCTTTACCTGTGGGAAGGCTCCAACCACTTGCTGTGCTAGGCTTGGATCTCTTCTTGGTTCTGCCTTGTGCAGGAGCTGGGGAGGAGAGGGAACCTGGTCCTGGTTGTCTGCTGGAGTCTGGTGCTGCAGCCTCCACAGCTGTAAGGGCACACCCCTGCTATGCCTGCCCCACAGCTAAAGGGGGCTCCTTGGCTGATGGGCCACATCAGGCATGGCTTCATGGAAACTTGTCCCACAGGGCTTGCCATGACACTGTTCTTCACCTTCTGTGTGCTTCCACGAGTGATTTAAAAACTTCAGACAGAAATTAGTAGGAAAACCATCACCTAGCAAATTTCACTTTCTGTATATTAAAAAATTAAATCATAGGAGTGTAATCTGAAGTATATCAGTAAAGGTCATGCTTTGCATTAGTAAGACTGTTCTGTAGAATCACCTGAAGTATACATCGACACGATTAAAGTCTGTATTGTAAATTGCAGTTTCTTGTTTGGAGTCAAATCATGATTAGACTTGATCCATTCTCAGTTTATTTTTACTAAAAGGGAATTTCACTGTCGATTTAATGGAGGTATTTTTGGCAAGACAAATGGGAATGAATTGTTTGTAGATGTGGGTGTAGAAATCCACAGAAATATTTTCTTGGAATAGTAATACTGAGAAAGAAAATGGAAAAGGAGTAGAAAAGTTGAGCAAAGATGTGAGGGAGAAAAGTGATGTATTTGCCAATATGGAAAGGAAATACTGAAGGCATTAAAAAATACATACTTTAGAACTTGTAACTGACTTTATTGCTTTGTTGTGAAGTAGATTAATGGAAGGGAATGTGCTAATAGCTCTTCTATCTTTTTGGCACATGGGATTAAGAAGAACATGATAAAAAGAGTAGTGTAGTCATGCAAGATGATTAGCTATACCTGGCAGGATGTTGCAGCACTTGGCCATTGGGTGTGGAGTTCTTGGAGTTTCCTAGAACGGAATTTACCACGGTAAGCCAAAATATGAATGTAGCCACCAGCTCAGCAGAAAGCTTGCTTAATGGTGCATTACAGGGCTTTGTTTTGCATTTGAAGATTGAGCTTTTGCTGTTTTGAGATATCCCAACCATGCTGTTTGTATTTTTTTACAAAAGGGAAAATGATAGAAAATGTTTTTTCTTTTATAAAGTTGTACAAATGTTTCATGTTATGTAAGTTAAATCACTGTTCATTATTCACCAGGCTCCCAACTCACATAGTTGTGATTTCTGTGATACCTTGGCATTCAGATATATAGTCAAGTTGTTCTTCGTTAGTTTATCAGTAGAAACTCTTTTTACAAGACTCTTACTTTGAAGGTTTTGTGCCTTCATTTATTTGGCTGGTGTGTTCTGTGCCCTGCTGCTGGATTGCCACCATTCCTACAGCAAAATGAAAACTTTACCTATGTTTCAGCTACTGTGTATCAGTTTGGCATGTTAATGTAAGTGATTGGGTAAAGGTGTATTTTGTGCGGCTGATGTCAGCCACAGTTGCAGTGGCTGAGTTGAGGGGAGTTTGGTTCTTAGAGGAGGACAGGTGATTTTGGAAAAGTGAAGGCAAAAGACTGTTAAATGAGCTCTTTAAGCTTAGTAGAAGAGTGGCCGCATCACATCAGGCACATTGTCCATCTAGGCAATTCCCCAGTGCAGACAGTGGTAATAGCTGTCTGGTGAAGCTACTACATAGTGGTGCTACTGCTTGCAGCCTCAACAGCTGGTGTTTCAAGAACTTTCTAAACTCGAGGCAGTGTTATTTATCCAGTAATCCTCAGCTGACTTCTCTTCTGCAACCTTGTTGTTCTCTGAACCTACGTAAATTCTTGAAGTCCAAAGCATGAGTGAGGTTCAGAGACTCCATAGTGTCAGCTTTTTTTGTTCTCCTTGGAAGAGGCATGAAATGTCACTTACATTCTACCAGCTGCTTCTGACTCTATGGACCTGTGTCATATAGCCTCTCTCTCAGGCATCCGTCACCAGGATGAAGAATCCTTTGGGGGTTCAAACAGCTAAGAGCTGCTGAAGTCACAGCTGTGTTCTCACTGGATGTGATTTGGAGCTCTTAATTATTTTTTAATGCAAACTTGTTTAACTTGGCTCATACAAAGGCAAGACAAAAGAATGTGGTTATGCAGCTGCAAAAATGGAGCTTTTCAGGCAACGTTGTTTTTTTGTGGCTGATCCATGGTTAAAATCAGCAGAGACAGTCTTTCAAGTATGTAGAACAAGGGGTGACTGAAGCTTGAATTGGAGTGAAAAAAATTTCTAAGAACTTAACAGCTTTGCCTAAGAAAGAAAGAAATCCACATGCTGATATGGACAAGAGTATGTTCTGGTATTGATTTGTGTTTTAAATATAACTTAAATATGACAACCCTTTGATGATTAAGTGATTGTATGAGTACACTCAGGAATATTTTTGCATATGTCAGTTTACCAAAGCTAGATATCCTGACTCTCTTCCCTGCTGCCTATTATGCACTGTATGTTCTGTACTTTCATATATGCTTATAGTCTATTTATAAGAGCTTTTCTAATTTAATAATAGATATCCAATCTTACTTTCCTTCTCTTTAGAGGAGGATCATATGCCTGAACTCTGTTTTGTCTGTGATTCACTGTACTGCCAGAACTCGACTTTACCTCTCTGAAGTGTATTACTATTACACAAAAAATTTTCAGCTTTGAAGTCCTAAACTGTAGCTGTTTTGATGGGATTCACGTTTTTCTGGAGACTGCAGATATTTGTATACCACTTCTTATTGTCAATATGAGAAGTCGTCTAAATGTGTTTCTGTCATTTTAATTTGTTTTTTTCCCCTACCATCTTACTCAGGTTCTCTAAGGTGAATGTGGCAAATCCATCACTTTTGTGTGAAAGTTGTTGACTTAAGTGTAGCTATTTATTTACTTAAAAGTAAGCTTGTACTCAGATGCATCACTGAGCTGAGACCAAAGTGTTCTCTAAACTAACCCTCACAATGTCCCTGTGAGGCTGGTGACCACTTTTTTTTTCCTCATGTTATGGGCTTGGGGCCCAAATAAGCTGTGATTCATGCAGCAAGCTAATGGCAAATGAGTGATTAAAATACAAGTTTTTACTCTTGCTCTCTTTTACAACTTATTAAACATTTCATTTCTGAAAATGGAACAGTAAAAATTATTCCATTCATTTTTCCTATTTCAGCATGTGCCATATTTCCTAGTGTGCTCTTGGACATGCTGTATTTAAGTTTTTGATCAATTCATGTATTTCTGCATGATTTTCTCCAGCAGAATGTGCTATATTTTTAACAGAGAATGAAAAACAGAGTAGAGCTCCCAATTTACAAGTAATTTATAAAGATTAACTGTGTCAAAAAGAAAGAAAGGGAAGAATAAAATTCATTGGAAATGTCAGATACCATTTTAGATACACTGGCCATGGATTGCTGTGGCTTCTGGCTTATGTTTCTTTGTTTCAATGAGCAAGATCTGAAGCTACTACAGTTGTATTTGATCACACTGAAGATTGCAGTGTCGTCAGTTAAGAATTCTTGAAAACTTACGGGATAATGTTTGGTGTCTAGGAATTGGAAAAAACCATGTCCCTGCAGTTTCTGCGGAAAGACACATCGGCAGAGCTACAAAAATCCCTAAATTTTGTACAAAAACTTTCTGCAAAATCAGATACTTCATCTGCTGCATCAAGTGCTCTGTAAGTGAAACCAAGTGAGTGCTGCAGAACTTGTTCACACAAACTGTACGTAAAGGACAAAACCACAGTTGTCATTGGAGCAGGGAACCATTTTCCTTTTACAAATACCTGTGATCTTTCAGTTATGTCTTTAAGGTGATCTGCCAAACACCTGCACAAGAGGGTAGGAATGAAATTCATGGCTCTCCTATATGCTGTCAGCCATGGACCTGGGTGTGGTTTTGCTTGACCATAATTTCATTCTTTTCCCCATAGACAAACTCTATTCCAGCGTGTCTGTTTACTTGTCTAGTTCCCTTGGGATGCAGTCTTCTCACCATCCTCTTCCTCTCACCTCATCATCTTTTCTAATCCATAGATAATAGCTTGTTTTGTTTATCACCTAAACATATGCAGTTCCTCTTTCCCTACTTGTATATATATAAGTTTGAAATCTGCTTGTGACGGTGGAGAGAGACTTGTGTCCTCCAAGATTTCATTAGACCAGCTGATGACAATTGTTTCTATCTACTGGCCTTTACTTATACTGTAAGTATAATGCATGCTTTCACCCCTGTCTCTTGATGTGTGGTAATGAAGTGATTCTGTGATTCTGTACTTTGAAAGATTTGGTTTAGGAAATGTGGAGCGTGGCTCAGGTGGTTTCCAGTGGTTGTGTATCATGCAATTTTGGGTGTTTTCTATGTGCCAGGAAATTCACTAAAATTTAGTAGTTGCTACACAGGAAATTCAGGAAATGTAGTGCAACAGAGCTTATATTTTAAGTTTTGTAACTTTTACCATGTTTATATCTCTGTTTCTTGCTGATTTTTGCTCTGATTTTCTTCTGAAAGTGCTGGGGAAGGGAGAAGATTCAGTAGTGGCATGCAGAAAACAGCATATGTGTCTAGATGTCCGTAGAGTTTATACACTTCTTTTTTTAAAGTCAGCTGAGATTTTTCAGGCTATTATAAATGTTGTTGTGATTTCCAACAGTTGCTTAACTGTATCAGTGCATTTTACTGTGCACATATCTTTCCACATATTCTTCCCTTTTGTACATGGGTAAAAAAGTAGGTTCCTTCAACTATGCTGTCTGTTATCTTAGTGAGTAAGTGTAATTTCGGAATGAGGCACTAGGAGAAAATGTGGAACCAGAAAGAAAAGCATGTGGGCAGCCTGTTTGGAACCATTCTTACTGGTGAGGTTGAGATCTGTTGAACTGGGATCTTCCAAAGTGCTTGAAGCATTGAAATTGATATCTCTATTGTAGTTGACCAACTTGAAGGTCTGTAAAGGTGTACTTGTCATACTTTGGAGCTTGCTTTACATCACTTTCTGTTCAGTAATTGTAGCTACTTAGCAGCTTTTTAATCCTGAGATCTTGTCCCTTTCCCTTTTCTTGAGTTTCTCACTGCCCTTTGGTTTCATACCAGACAAGTGCTTCTACTAGGAAAGCAGTAATAACTGTTGTGGTGCTGTGTTGCATGGGGAAATATTTTTGCATGTGTGTTGTTTCCCTCCATCCTTTGGTCAGTCTTTTCTTTTACAAGAGTTCTATACTCTGAGACTAGATGGTGTGGTAATAGGTCAGCAGTAGAGCTAGTGGTGTTTGATAGCCCAGATCAGCAGAAGTATGTCATTTCTTCTGGTTTCTCTTCTATTTTAAGACCTGTGATCCTTAAAACATGCTTTAAGAGAAGCATTAATTTCTTTGCACTGTATGAAGTACGCAAACTTTCTTTACAGAGTTTTCAGATGGGGCTGGGCTGTGGGAGTTTTTAGCATGTTTGACACATTTTATTACACTTAGCATTTGACAACACAGAAGCATGAAATATCTTGGTATTTTTCTCACTTTTTGGGTGGTGTCAGGTGATGTTTTGAATTATCTGGTAAAAGAAGCCAATTTCTTTCCAGGAAACCAGTCCCAAAAGGAGTAATGGATAAGCATGCTGCTTGCTTCCGAGCACACAGTCACGTTTCGGGAGGTTCTGATGTTATCCCCTGATTGTACAGTGCATATGTTTCCAGTTTCTGCCTGTGTGGAACAGCGTGGGCTTGCATGAGTGCACGGTAGTGGCACAAGTTGAAAGTGATGAAGGAATACTTGAGGAGACTGGAGTTGTTGTAGCCTGTTCAGTGGCTCATTGCTCTCTGCCTGCTGGGGTTTGCTGTCCACGCAGTTCAGATGCTCTGTAGACAGATCCAGGCTTGCAGGTATTCACTGTTTTCACTTGGAAGCTGTGCAAAATAAACCTTTCTAATTTTTTTTTTTAAGATGGTTTAAGATGCGTTTGCTGATGTGACCAGTATGAGAAGTACTTGTTTGCTTGCTCATGCTGTAGGAAGGGGTGCATGAGCAGAAATCTGGATTGTGTGGAGTAGCGCTACTCTTGCAAAGGAGTGATATGCAAATAGTGCAGTCATCCAGCAGATGGATGGCAGTGAAATATCTGAGATACTCCAGATACATCGTAGGCTGAAGCATCTGAGATACTCCAGCTGAATCTGTGCTTTGGAAGCTTTCCTCATACTTACAGACTGGAAGCACATGCTTAAGTGTGGCCCTGACTAAAAGCTGTGTTGAATAATGAATTTAAAATCTTGCATAATACTGTTGAAAGCTGACGTGCAAAGGAGTTTGGGAATACTAGGACAACAGCATGCATAAATTGCATGACAAATGACACATTTGTACAGACTGAGCTCTGTATAAATGTTAGGTGATTGTATATGATGCGAGAACTTGACTGTTACTGAAAACACTCTGAAGCAAGCTGCAAAGTAAAATACTGCATCATCCTGTGTACCACAGTGCAATTGTAAAAGTGGGTGGTGTTCTTGTCTGGGACTGATAGTCAGAAAGAGATGCCCACATCATTAGTTCCTTTAGGAGACCATAGCATAGGCACAGCTTAAAGGGAAATGTGGAAAAATTCAGGTGCATAGGAACTTGCAAGGAAATGTGGTATTTAAATAGTTCAACAGTTTGGGTATTTTGTCCTGTATTTTACTCTGTAAATGTATTTACAGAGTAAAGTGTGTATTTGTGCTGTATTTGAGACACACAGACTGTATTCGTGCAACTAAATAATTGTATTCTCTGGGGCATAACTGGCCCTACTGCCAAGTACTGTACCTGCATTTGTGTGGTGCTCTCTGAAAGCTTCCACAGAGTGGAAATAAACAAGCCACTAACTTGAATCAGATTATCAGTCTTTTAAAAAAGCCGGTAGCTGCTCTACAGGATAGAAGAGATCATTTTTCAGCTAGCGAATTTCAAATAACACATGAATAGGGAAGGAAGTATTGCAATGGTTACTCCTGTTGTAACGGAAAACTATATGATGGTGAGTCTTTAAAATGTGCTAAGTATCTCCTTATGGCTTAGTTTCATTATTTTTATTTTGTAATGAGTAAGACAACAGTTCTGCTGTCTCTTTCCCACCCTTTCTTGGGGTGACCTGTGTTTTCACTTGAGTGGGATAGTTGAAAACCTTTTACAGTTGCCAAAATGAGGTTTGCAAACAAAGCAGAATGCTTTGTACAAAACAAAATATGACTCAAGTGTTTTCAATGTCTGCTGTAATGAATGTCTTTTTTCTTTTTTATGTCTTTCAAGGTCTGGCAGTACTTTAAGAGGCCTTGGTGGGCAAAATTGTGGCAAAATTACTTTGTAAAACTATGTTAAGTCTTGCATAGCCAATCTGGATTTAGTTGATGTAGCTCAGTAATTAAAAAACTTATTAACTGTTGATGTTACACTATTATGAACACTACAGTGTTTTCCTCATGTCATAGATAAATGCCGTAACTGAAAACTTTTTAAGCAAGTTTTAGGAGTTGGGGTTTCAAGCCATAAAAAAGCTCCTCAGTGCTGGATCAGATTTCTTAAACTGTTTAATTTAGAAGCCAGTCTAGCATTTGTTTAGCTAGACATAAATATTGTCTTTGAATTAGCTGAAAAGATCCATCTCTGCTCAGCTTTTAATACCACATCTAAAACACAGAAATGATTTTCACTAGTGAGAGATGACAAGTTGAGTGTAAGAGCACATGAGGTTAAAGCAAACTGTTTCACAGTGAACATAACATGTTGAGCAGTTAAGCCTGAGAGCAGAGGATTAGGTTTGGGAAATAGTTTGTCAAAGAGCAGAAGGGAGAATGCTGAAAATCAATATGTTATAATGAATAGGTGCAAGAGGTACTTCTGGAGGACTTGGAATAATTTTTGCCCCCTGGGATAGCTACTCCAGTTAATATTTCAGTGCCTTCATTGTTATTGTGCATACATCTGGAGATGCACTGTCTCCCATGAAAGTGTAATCCAGCCTGTTCAATAGTAACAGCTTTTTCCGTCAAACAGTGAAGTATCAGATTTTGCAGCATGTGGGACAAAAAGCGTCTTTGCCACTTCTCAGAATAAAATTACAGTTGTCACATTGCTCCTTCATCAGCGTGCCTGACACTTCAGAGTATGGCTCAGACTTCCCTTTGTTAATGGAACAGAAAGAGGATCTTTATACTCTTCCATTATCAGTAGTTTTTATTTTCATGAAAATTTGCTGTTTAATACACATGACTTATGTCTAAATCCCCTTCAGGATTTAGTTTAAAAAATTAGGTTTCAGTTAACTGAAACCTAAGCATCATTCTCAAAAAATTTCATCTAAAAGAATTATTAATCATAGTGAGAAAAAATTCTCAGCTTTGTGAATACTCTGTAGAACGCTGTTGACTGAAAAAACCAGAGAAAACAGTCAAATGCAGGTTTGTCTCTCAAACTAGACAAGTGTGGTGAGTTAGAGCTGCTGTTGAGGGTGGGCCAGGCAGTGATGGCACTGGTACGCTTTCCTCTTGATGTGCTTCAGAAGAAAGCTGGAAACAACACTGGTAACTGAAATAAAATCAGCACTCACTTCTGGGTGATAGGTATACAGATCTGGAGCAGTCATGTTGCTTCCAGGCTTTGTGTCCAAACCCAGGCATCTCAGCAGTGAGAAAAACCACAAGGTTTTTCTGTAGGTGGCTTTCTTACAGAACCATTCCTGATGCACCTTTACTAGCAGTTGAATCCTGCTGTGAGTAAATTAAGAGTTTGCTGGCTCTATGCACCTCAGCTTATTAAAAGTGTTTACTAAATTACATCAGCATTACTAGAAATAAAATAGTATTTGGTATTTTGTATATAAAATTTAAATGGCTTTTAGGGCTTCCAGTGTAGACGGGAGGCTTGTCTTTTTCAGCTTCTTTTCCATAAGGGAAAGTGAGGAGTTTGTTCAGCTTCTGTATACAGAAAAAATACATGTAGACATTCTTTGCATAACTGTGGGGAAGCAGGGGTTGCTAGCTTTCTCATTGTTCATCTGATTTCTTAATCTCATAGTATAAGTTAACTATGAAAATAGTCTATGAAAAATACCTTCTGGAACTATGAAGAAATGGTCTGTGCTGTACTAGGTTCCCACACCACATGCTTTTGAGTTTAATTTTGTTGAAGACACATATGCTATTGTTCCATGCAGTTATACCATGGCAAGTGACCAGCAGCAACTTGAGTGACTGATACTTTGTAAATAGTCACAGCTTCAGTGGCTATTCTCCTTGTTACATGTGGTTTAAAATTGCCTCTTGTTGTTTCTTTTTTTTGTTTTATGCATTTTGATCTGTATTCTGAAAGCCTGTCTCTTATTTTTTCCCTCTGTGTGTATGTGCGTGTTCCAGTGACTTTATAACATGCAAGGCACTGATACCAGGGGGAGCTCCCCTGCCTTCCTCCGTCCTCAGAACGGGAGCAGTCACAGGTCTTCAGGGTACGTCCCGGGGAGGATTGCCCCTCTCCGTCCCCCGCCGCCTTCGCAGAGCCATGCTGCAGCAGAATTTACCTCGGCGAGACAAGAAGCCCAGACAAGACTCCCGTCCTTACCAGTGGAGCAGCACCGCCGACAGGCAGAAGCCAACAGGCATAAAAATACTCTAATTTGCTCTGCCATTTCTAGCCTTTCACTTTTTGTTGCACTGGGGATTTTTTTGGGAATAGCTTCAAAATATGCTCCAGATGGTAAGTTCTATTGCAAAGAAAATCATCCTAGAAGTTATCCTACCTGTGAACATAATTCAGTAATTCAGCATCAGGATTAATGTTGAAAATTAAGTGCAAAAATAGGACACTTACTGCAGTTTTAACATCAAAGGAGGCAGAGCTTGGGGGCAAAGATCAGTTCCTTTTTTCGTTATCAGTATTGTTTTTATTATGCATGGTCTGATTTACTTACATGAAACAGAAAGGCATAGCAGTAAATAAAGATTACTGGTGAGGGGGAAAGAGGTATGAATGTTTTATAAGCATAATTATTTTTGTCTGCAGAAGCTGTTTCACAGGTTTACAAACTGTAGACTAAACAAGATCATATCTGTTTAAGCAGTAACTAAGGAAGATATTAAAAAAAAGTTAAAGTAAAATAATTTAAAAATTTTTGAGAACCTATACTAATAATATGAGTTTCTTTTGTTAATATGCAAATTGCACAGGGACCTTTTTTGATCTATTAGCCCTGATTCTTTGTTTTCAGCTCATTTTAGAAAACTGGGCAACTTTTGTGGAATTTGGAGAATCTCTGAAATGTGTTAGTGGTTGTAAAACATCAACAGGTGATGTGATCACAAAGTGTATATCCCTCTAGCCAGTTACTCCTAGAAGATGCTATGAGGTGCAGTTGCTAAATGTTGGTAGTACAGTTTGGAGTATGAGTTGTTGAGTTTGTTTGCATTTTTGGGGTGTTTTTAAGGTTTCTAAAAGCTAAACAGGATTTAGAATTGACACTCTTTGCTATAATAACAGACTTCTTAGTGGCTTTTGACATAGTAATTGAAAAGATGCTGTTTCCAAAATCAGTGCAACAAGAGGCTGAACAAATCAGATAACCAACTGAAGATTTCAGATGACAGTACAAAATTAGTGCACACATCCTACTGGAGTGCTCTTGGAGGTGGCTTGCTGAGATCTCCTTGGGTGAAGTTCCTGAGTTTTGGTAGTAATTGTGAAGGAAACCAACAAAACCTTAGGAACTAGTAAATGAAAGATTCTTCTTATATTGTGGTCCAGATCACTGGTAGTGGGCACATATGCTGTAAGTACTTTGGTTACGGATTCCATAGGAGACTGAAGGGTGACTTAGCCAATTGACTCTGAAATACTTTGGGGTGGAGCCAGGCTCTTCTTGGTGGTGCTGAGCAGTAAGACGAGAGTTAACAGGAAGTTCCACTTTAGTATGAGGAAGAATTTCTTTACTATGCAGGTGACCATGCACTGGGACAGATAGCCCAGAGAGGGTGTGGAATTTCCCTCACTGAAGATACTCCAGAACTGTCTGGACACAAAATTGTGCCATGTGCTCTGGGATGACCCTGCTTAAACAGGGAGGCTGCACCAGATAACCCACTCTGGTCCCTTTCTGCCTTATTGTGATACTGTGAAATCCTGACACAAGAGAAACTCCTACAGGCACCAAAGAACGCCTGGCTGATGTTTTGAACTTGCAATACGGTTGTTGCAGCAACTCCCCAGAAGTTCCCCAGCAGGTTGAAATGTTAGTGTGTTAAGCTCCAACCCAAGCACATGCAGTACTGCAGCAAATGACACCAGTTCCAGTTAAGTGTGCTTTTCTTCAGGGCTAATTGAAAATCCATATTGTCAGAACTTGTAATGTCTGTTTAAAAGGCAATGCAGGGAATATGACACTTGGTAGTAAATTCATGTTAATTCTAAACCTCCGTCATACTTTCCCCAAAGGGAAGATGATTCTTGTCTGCGTTTCTGTTCCTGCCTGTCAGCTGTTTTTGGTTTTTTTTTTCCCTTATTGCTTCTATATTCCTGTCATCTACTGCTGACTCATCTAAGGAATCCTGAGCATTGGAAATCAGGGAGAGCAGTGGAAATGCAATTTCCTTCTCCGTTTGTCTGGGCTTGTGGTGCAGGGTCAGAATGACAGGCTGGGGTGATTTCAGGGAAAAGTTCTTCACTCTTGCAGCTTTCAGCTGGATCTTGCCCACGGTAAACAGGATCCTCAGAAAATTTAGCTTCCAAACTCTGATAAACTTTCACTGAACATAATATAACAGTGATAACTTTTCCCCAGAGGCCTTAAAAGCTCCAGACTTGGTGTCTAAACAGGTGGAAAGTAACTATTTAGCTACAACTCCAGACCTGTTTCCTGCCTGTCTTTTCTCCTGTCAAATTTCATATGCTTGCTCCTTGAAACATTCTAGTTTTGGGTTGTTTTTGTTTTTGTTTTTTTTTTGGTCAGGGTGTTTTCTAGTGGGTGGAATGGTGTACTTTTCCTCCACGATTTGTAGAAATTTTACTTCTCCCCCCAACTGCAATAGAAGTGACTAAACTTTAAGGAACGCTGACCCATTTTTGCAGAAATGCTCTGAAGCAGAGGCTTGACTGGAAACATTTTCAACTTGAGTGGCTAAATTTGGCAAGGTCATCACTATCCAATGGTTTATGGTCTGTGCTTCTGTTTTCATTTAACTTCAGCTCTAAAGGCAGTAACTGTCATCTGTAAAATCTAATTGGTAATTTTGGAGATGACATATGGTAAAGTTCAAAATATTTGATGTTTTCATGCAGCCCACTGCAATTGCTAAGGGAAAATTTCAAAATTCTTCTACTAAACACATCTGATCTGCTTGCCAAAACGTTGACCTACTCTGCTCCAAAACTATGTTTGAATTACAGGAGTGCCTGTTTCTGATTCTGATGGCTTTCTTGCTGGGTTGTAATGTACAATAGATTTAAAAATGGTAATTTTTTTTAGTTACTGTTCTATACCTCTTCTTTCTGATTTAACAGAAAAATATATGGTCACTAGATCTGTTCTTCTGTGAATCACAGTAAGCAGAAGTCATCAGGTTGCTGACTCATGGTTTCCTCACACTGCCCTTTGCTACCAGCCAGGAAATAAGTGTTTCTTCACAGTGCTTGTGTGTGTGGTGTCTGGGGAAAAGGGATTAGGCACTCTGCATGAGTCAGGCAGTAGACTTGCCTTTATCTGGTGAGTGCTCAGCAGTCTTGCTGCTTGCAGTTCTGCTTGCTTTTCAGCTTTGCCTCATGTTGAATTACATTTTCTAAAAGCTGTCTTCATCGAATCCTCCCAAAAGATTCTATTTTGTTTTTATTTTTATAATACTGCTTGTATGCTTTTTGCCCTTTCTGCAGTTTGCTAATTTTTCCTTACTGGTAGTCAAATCTTGGTTTATGTGGGTTTCCTGAGTGGGGAGGAGTTTGAAATGTGGAGAGTTAATACCAAAGGAAAAACATTTCTGTCAGCAAAACTAAGGCTGGCTTATATTAAACTTGCGGATAGGTTTTGGTTTCTTTGGATATTGCAAGAATGAACCCTTGCTGATGGCATTTTTCCTCTGAAATAGGACTTCAGAAGTGTGGGTGTATTTCTGCAGAATATAGGATGTGGAAAGACTATTTCAGCTGTTACCCTCAGTTGGCCCACTGATGTAGTTATTTTGGTATCTTTTTGATTGTCTTTAGCATAAGAAAAGTATTTTTAGTATTTTAATTTTTTAATATTTCTTTTTAGTTTTGGTAAGATAATCCAAGGAATATACTTTCCAGTTTTTGTAGTATGTCTTTGCTTCCTTATTACTCAGATGCTTAATTTGCTGAAGAGGTGCATTGGTGTAAACACTACATTGCTATAACTTTGTCTGAAATCACACAAGCCTGTCACTTCTTGCTGCTGCCTCTCCTTCTCTGGCCTTGTGGCTCGGTGTTATTGCCAGGGGTTTCAGCAAGGATTGTGTGTGTCTCTGCTCTTATGTAGTTTGTAGCCTGATATTTAAGCTGACTTTCTAAGGGTTACAAATGTTTATACCCAAATGTCGTGTCTCCCAGGAAACTGCTCTAGCCATTTAGATTTTATACTAAATGTATTACTGCAAATTTCCACTGAAAGAATGATTTGGATGCTTAAAAGTAAGAAGGGGTCAACCTTTCTGAGCCAGGTATGATACCTTGAGGAGGTGAGATGCTTAGATGCTTTACAGACATGTTAGTTAGCATGGTTAGCTGGCCTAAGACTTCCAGCACTCAGTGTGATTGCCCTGTGTCTGAGCTTATTCCGCTTATCTCTTCTCATCTACTGCAGGTGATCTAGCAAATAAGAAAAATATCAGGTAGGGTTCAAAAGTATCTATGGTCAACAATGTGTGGTCATCAGTATAATTCACTGTAAGAATGGCTTCCTATCCCTGAGACTTTAGCTATTTTTCAGGTGTCTTTTTGGCTATTCAAATACAAATAGTAGCATCAGTGACTGCAGTATTGAAACCACAGAAGGCAGTGAGAATCCATTGTGGGTGACTGATGCTGTTTTACTCGTGTTCACCCTAATGCCGCCTTGATGCGATGATGTTTGTAAAAGTTGAATTTCATATTGTGTTGCAGAGAATTGTCCTGATCAGAATCCTCGCCTTAAAAACTGGAGCCCTGGAAAAGATCCTGAAAAACGAGTTATTATCAAAAAAGGGGATTTGTTTCGTCTGAACTCAGATGCCACAGTACACTCTATAGTTATACAGGATGGAGGTATGAAATAGCAAGATGAAGATCTTGCTTCAGTGTTCTGCATATTTTTTATTTCTGTGATTACATAAAAATATGTTGAAACTATTTCAACATTGACCAGTTCCTGTGCTTTTTATTTTTCAGCCTGCTATCAGGCCAGGTATATAATTGAAAAGATGAATGACCACTGTAGTATCTTTTCAGTGCATCATTGATGTCGCTTTCTGTGTGACAGAGTAAAACAAGGTTGGTTAGTAGCCTTCATGGTACTAAATCTGTTTGTCCTCCAATGGTAACTGTTGTATATTAGCAATCCTACCACAATGGCAGAAAAAAAAAATGGAATAAACCAGCAAATTCTTGGAAAGATAAATCACACCTGTTAGCAGTTACTTTCCCAAACATTCTTAACTGTATGTAAGAATGTAACAGCTTAATTCATGGGTGTGAAAAATAAATCTGTAATTTTTTTGTTGTTCTTATTGCAGAGCTTGGTTATTTGAGTCTTTCTGAATTTTGCCTTGATGTACAGAAATACTTTTTTTCCTTTAGGCTTACTTGTTTTTGGTGATGATAAAGAAGGTTCTAAAAATATTACCTTGAGAACTCGATTTATCCTGATAAAGGATGGTGGAATGCTTCATGTTGGAGCAGAGAAATGCCGCTATAAATCCAAAGCAACTATTATTTTGTATGGGAAGTCAAATGAAGGTGCTGATGTGCCAGAATTTGGCAAAAAATTTATCGGCGTGGGCCCTGAAGGAACGCTGGAGTTGCACGGGCACCAGAAGGTATCATGGACTCTTCTGTCAAAGACTATGTATTTCTCAGGGCTGGCCTATGGTCAATATACATTTAAAAAGAATTTTTCCCGAGGACTAAATGTTAGAGTGATTGATCAGGATACAGCAGAGGTTTTGGAGGTGCTGAAGTTTGATACCCACGAATTTGCAGAAGAAAGCTTAAAGCTCCAGAATTTACTGAAAAATGGACATCCTGGTCGCATTATTGCTATTGCTGTAGGAGATTCAGCTGCTAAAAATCTATTGGAGGAAACCAGAGTGACTATTCAAAATCTTCTGGGAAGTAAGTTTGTCAGAGGATTAAGTTACAGGTAAATAATTTATTTTCCCTTTTTCTGCTGACTAGAGATGAGATGCAGATTATGCCAGGAGGGGATTTGTTAAACTTTGAGATTTCATAAAATTTTCAGAGAATTCTTCGTGTTGTACAAAGTGCTGCAGTAATAGTATTCAGTTAGTGATACAGTGCAGTGACTCATAGTTACAGGTATCTGTGTGACAGACATTACTACATATTGGTAATTGCTCGCTTTCACTGTTCTTTACAGAAATTGCAACTGGGTGCAGCAAGGGTTTTTTTTCTTGTTCTAAGACACAAATAGATAAGAGTTGCTGGGTAAAGCTTTTAATGTGTATGACTTTGGAGGAGCAAGAAATGGAGCTGAGTGATCTCTAAGGTGCTTCTAACCCAAAACAGTGTTACTAAGGGATGCTAATCCCAGGTATCAAACATCTTACTCATACTCATGCACTGCTGAAATAAAAGTACAGTTCCTCCCCATTGAGTCTTCAAAGGAACTGACCTGTAAAACTATTTTGTAATTGAAATGCTCTTAAAAGGTGTTTGTATATCTTTTGACCATTCTTTTCAGTTGGTCATGATTTGGATGGTGAGACAGTAGAAGAGGTATAACAAAAATTAGTAAAGCAGAAAACTTACACTGCTGTGCTCTTCATTTAGTTGTTGCAAAAGACTTTTGGCCTTGCATGTTCTGAACTTGGTTTTGTGCTGCGGAGAATTATCCACACTGCTCTGGGCAGCACAAAGCAACGTGCCCAGGTGGCCAAGAAGACCAATGGCAGCCTGGCTTGTAAAAGCAATAGTGTGGCCAGCAGGATCAGGGCAATGCTGGTGAGGCTACATCTTGAGTCCTGTGTCCAGTTCTGGGCCCCTCACTACAGTAAAGACATTGATGTGCTGGAGTATGTCCAGAGAAGGGGAATGGGCTAGAATGTAAGTCGTAAGAGGAGCTGCTGATGGAGCTGGGAGTGTTTAGCCTGGAGAAGGACCTTATCAATCTCTGCAGTTGCCTGAAAGGAGTCTGTAGCCAGGTGGCGATCAGCCTTTTCTCCTGAGCAACCAGTGACAGAATAAGAGGACACAAACTCAAGCTGCATCAGGGGAAGTTTATAGTGGGACACAGGATGAATTTCATCATGGAAAAGATTGTTAAGCATTGGAACAGACTGCCCAGGGAGATGGTGACTCATCATCCCCAGAGGTGTTAAAGAAATAACTAGACATGGTGCTTGGTGCTGTGGTCTAGTTGGGAAGGTGGCCATCGGTCAAAGGTTAGACTTGATGATCTTAGAGGTATTTTCCAGCCTAAATGATTCTGTGATTCTGTGTTGGCAATACAATTGAAAAGTATACCCAGCCTTTTACCTGCCTAGCAGTCTGTTCTTCATCTTCTGTTGAGATGGTGTTGTATAACCACTTTGTATTGTCCAGTGTTTTCCAGGAAATTGGTCGTTTAGTTTTTCTGTTCTATTCTTACCCCTCACTGTTGCCTGACGTCTGGATTCCAGTTAATTTCCTCCCTGTGCTTTGGCAGAGGCGGTCTGGTGTGTCAGTCAGGATGGCATGTTCTGACCTCAGTTCCCGTCAGGAGTACATCTGTGTCACTGGCTGTGTAAGCACAGGGGTGTGTGATGGAAAGCACTTGGCTTTGAAGCAGTTTGGCCAAAATTTCCAAGACCTGAATGTCCTGTAGTAGAATACCATTTCCTGAAAGCAGCAAAGTCTGTGTGGCTTCAAATTGTTCAGGTTGTGGTGCAGCCAGCCCAATCTGTCCTGAGAGGTGTAGGTTGCAGGGGTTTGTCTCTGCCCATGACCTCCTCACCAGTTTGTCTGAAATGAGGAGCTTCTTCAGTCTGCAGCTGGGAAGAAGCAGCCTTTTTTCCTTCTCTACTGAACTGATTCTTGTCTGCTTTCCTTAGCTGGTAAAGGTTCTGTAAGTACATAAAATTGTGTTCTGTGGTGGAAGACAGGCGAGAAGCTCTCCCCTATGGCTCACTGAGGAAAAGCAAGGTCATTTTGTTAAACTTGTAAAGCTAGTGAAAAAGATGTCAGCATGGAGGTGAATACTCCATTACATCCCTCTGCCCTTCTACCTCTGTGCAAAATACACAGTGTAAACCATGGATCAAAATATCTTTATTTTAAGTGTTGGTATGCAAAGTGCTCAGCTTGTTTGCTGCTGCTACTGAAAAGCTGGCTCAGTACGTACTATTCCAGTGAACATGTTAACACGGAAGTTTCATTTGGCCTTTAGATCCCAATCAACTAAAAAACCAAGAGGAGTTGAAATAAAGGCAATTGGATTGAAGTTGGGTTTCATATCTGCCCTTGAATCAACCATTAGCAACAGATTGCAGTCCAGCTTGCTGACACTGTTTTCACTTGGGGTGAATGATTCAACTTTAATGATGCAAAATTGTCTGTCTTTTTAATAGATGATCTCGAATGCTTCCTTTGCACACATGGTTATAGCATTACAGAGCAGTAAAGGAAAGCAAAATAAACTTGTTTTTTTTAACTTGCTGGCAGCTTTCTGTGTCGTGTGGTTTGCTTTTAATTTCCAAACGCTCACACATCGGTGATATCTTGTACAAAGGTTTTGTAACAGCATGCATTTCCTTTTCTGGGTCTGCGCATCCTGAAAGATTCAAAAGCTAGTGCCTGTTCAGCACAGGGGCAAGTGCCAATGGCCACTGCTGGCTGTGTCCATCCCTCCTGGCCTGATGAACATGTCATCCCCTGGGGTCCTGACTGCTCCTTTAGGGTGTTGCTGGCTGACAGCAGGGGGCTATGGCCTGCTGAAGGTGTTTGGGAGTAGGATCCTGTGTGGCTTGCGTACCTCATCTCTAGCAATTTGCTTTTGGAAAAAAGTGTATCGTGTTGAATGCTTTACTAAAAATGTGTATGAAATTCTTCTCCAGTAAGAGCTCTCGTATTTACGAATTTGTGTATAGGATACCTAGTCATTTTAAACAATTTCTCTCTGCAATTAGGTCTGCCCATTTTCTTCTGCATTTTGAAGTTTCGTTTTAAAATTAATTTGGAAGAGCAAGCAGAAGGGTTTCTATGCTCCTTGTTTTTTCCTGGTTTTGTGAAGAATTTTTTAAGGGCCATTATATTTAAACATTTACTTTTGATTTTCACAGGCAAGCCTGGGCTTTAGTTGGTGTCATAGGTGGTGGAAATTCTTCCTGTAATGAATCAGTGAGAAACTATGAAAACCACAGCACTGGTGGGAAAGCTCTTGCTCAGAAAGAGTTTTTCACAGTGGATGGTCAGAAGTTTGTTGTGAGAGCTTACAGCGAATGGAACGATGGTAGGAAAGTGTTTTGTGAAATCCTATGGTTGAGGGGGAAAAAAAAAGTGCTTTTTTTTTTACTAGAACTGCTGGTTGCAATTTAAATTTTTGAGTGCTGCTGTCAGTTGTTTTTTCTTGCGATGGAAGAAATAGGAGGACACAGTTCTTCAGTACTACCTATTTTCTCATTCTATTTGTATACAGTATGTGAGCAGCATAATACTGAGTCCTAATTTATAGTATATTTAGGTGGAGATAGGAGTCTTATAAGTGCTAACACTTTTAAATTTTATTTTAGTAATTTAGCGGTCATGTATATTTTAAATCTAAGCTTCTGAGATGTTGATTATGGTACAAAATAAGAAAAAACTTAATAGTAGCCAAAAGAAATGTTTTCTTCTTGTTACAATTTTCTGTTGCAGTTAGAATGTTGAACTTTAGATAGCTATTCTCATGCAAAGTTGAATCTGTGTTATAAAAGGTAGAAGACCTACCACTTGCTTGGTTTTTTTCTTTATTAAGGTTTTTAAATTTAAGATACCTTTGATCTGAGTTTTTATGGGTAATCATCTCTTTCTGGTTTTAGAATTACTGAACACTATTGTGTTTTCCTCAGAATTTTTTTTTATGGTAGTCGTGTATTTATTTGTTAGGCAGTTGAGCTGTTTGGTATTACCCCATTACTGTTCATTACAGCCTCATGAAAATGTACAGACTTACAGTTTTAAAAAATATAATCTACCAAAATGCATCTTTTATTTACTGGTGCTGTAGAATTAGGTTCAAGAGTTAGCAAAAGCAGCTGACCTTACTCAAATTCATCATAAGCCAGTGAAATTTTATGTGAGTGTAATTTAGTCTGCCAAATGGTTCTATTAGTTGTGCTTAAAAGAGGAAGTCCTCTACTTTGCTTTCCAGGTCCTTGAATACATCTGTACCATTTAAAATGGCAAAAAAAATGTCATTTGAAACAAGCAGAGGCAACTGGACCTACAAATTACTGTCATATGATATTAGGGTTTTTAAAAAAAAAAAGATATCTCACACTGGCATGTTTGAGGTCATAGTTGTACTTTAGAGGGCTTTGGGGCCTTGCAAAATCTCATACATATTTTATTAGTATAGTCTTGGCAATTATTTCATATAAAGGTGAATATAATCTTATATTTGTTTCCTTTTATTTTTCTTTAATTAGGTGTCCCAATATCAGGCTTCCAGGTGGAAGCGGTGGGTGGAGTAATACTGAATCTTCTGGATGATGTTAGTAGTTGGGAGCCTGGAGACAGGATTGTGGTTGCGAGCACAGACTATTCAATGTATCAGACAGAGGAGTTCACCCTCCTTCCCTGCCCAGAGTGTACCAAACATCAGGTTAAAGTCAAAGGTATGAGAGCAGTCTCCGCTTGAAGATCTGTGAGAAATACGTATTTGCTCCTGGAGAGTCCCTTGCAGTGGAAGGAGCAAAAAGCCGCCTTTTCTCCAATCTCTGTATGGCTTTGTTGCCATATACACCAATGTGTAACTCTGCTTGCTGTAAAATGACTCTATATGTCAGGTCTGCCTTGCAGCTCACCATGCTAACTTTTCTTTCTCATTTCTTCCCAGGCTCGTTGGAATGCATTATTTTTTTTTCCAGTAGGGTTAGGCTTGTTTTCCTTCCTTGGTTCCTTTCTATCTTACCACAAGTTCTCTTTATACATGCTTGAATAGCTGTTGCAGTCATTAGTTTCCTTTGCCTTTAGTGTCATTCTCATCTTTTGAACTGTTACTATTATAATTTTTTCTGTTGTTACTGAAAAAGTAAAAATTAAAAACAGGAAGAAAAAAGAAAATTGCGGTCTTTGAACCTGTACCTTTTTTCTTTTTTTCTCCTTTTCACCAGTTTCCTTTCCATCTCCCTCCCCAAAAAATGGTTATGAAGTAAGTGGCCCTTCCAAGATTCTACTCTCACAGGATATCCCAGAGTAGTTGCAACCTGTTTTTCCTTTGGTCTGATGCACAAGTAAAGGGTCATGCATGCTGTTGACCGTTTCCTTTCTATTATCTGAGTCATTCTGCTTGACATCACAAGAGCCTCCCAGGGGACTGGCTCGCCAGCTATGCTGGCATGTCTGTTTTCCTTCTGTAGCTCCACACCTGCTCTATGCTGCTGCCCTCCTCCTTGGTGTCTTCAGCTTCTGGTCTGGAGCTTCCCTGCTCACTCCTGGTGGGCTGCAACATCAGTCCGTAGCACAAACTAATGAGTGTCGTTTTGCAGTTTCAGCTTACAGCAGCTCATGGGTGCTCATCTGAATCTGGCTTTGTCCCATTAATTTCTGCACAGTGCAAATTCCTTTTCAAACCACTCTTTGTTCACTCTTGGAAGTTTTCTGTGAACGCCCTCTGACTTCCCTGTCCGCCTGTGCCTTAAGGGCACAGTCATAGACAGTCTCTATGTCCCTCTTGCAGTGAAATTTGCTTCTCACACATTTGTTAGCATGGGTCACACGTTTTACTGAACTGAGAAGTCTCAGGTATGATAAAAGCATATCCGCATTTACCTTACTACACATCAGAAAATACCAGGTTGAGTGAAACTGCAGAGCTAACTTGGTGCTATTGAACATGATATTTCTAGGGCTTTGTTTTTAAGTGTCTCATTGTGTGTTTTATTGAGCTCAGCGTTTTAAAGAGCAAACTTAACTTGAAGGCTGCACTATGAAGTTTTTAGTCACCACTGAATGTGTTTGTGTAGACTCTATTTCATCTTGGAAATCATGTGCTGTGAAAAAGCTTTTAAAGGTTTTTAAAAAAGTTTTCACAAGATTTACAATAGGGCATGAAATACAATATATTGGCTTTTTTGTTGTTGTTTTTGAAAGTAAATCCTAGCTAAACTATTTAAATACATTAAAAGAGGTTACCATGCAGTCAACTAGCCCTTTTGGGGTTCTTTACCACCCTCAATATAGGTTTCTTTGTTATAGTAATGTGTACAGTTTTAAAAGATCCCCATACCACCCTATGTATTTGTTCCACAAAGAATGGATTTTCTGTGTAACGGTAAACTTGACATGCTGAAGAATGTACTATCTTTTGAAAATATTTCTTGCATTGTTTTGCCAGGTTTTTAGCTGGTTTCACCTTTTTGCAGCAGGAAAGCTAAAAAGTATGGTGTTGTAGGAGCCCTAGTTGCTCTTTCTTGACTTTATTTATTGAATTGCTAGTCAAATACAGGGGAAAAACAAGAGGTAAGCCTTTAGGGAAAGGAGTGCAGTCCCATTTACAGACATTTCTTGTCAATTTAAATCCTCAGCAGCAAATAGAGGCTTAATATCGCTCTAAGTTCTGCTTCATATTGTGGTAGTTTAAGGTTATATCCTTTTTTAAACTGTGAAGGGGTAGTGATAGCCTGTATTCAGGGTATCAGTAAATGCATAAATGCATTTTTTAAGGCTTACAGAACCAGATAATTTTCTCAGTTTAAATAAGAAATTGATTGGGTTTTGGAAAAAGAGTGTAAAACTGGAGTATCTTCTTTTCCCTGATGTTGAGTTTATGCATCTTCAGAATAGCTACCTAAGAAAGACGAAATTTAGTTAGGAACGCAACTAAAATTTTTGTTGTTTTTAAAAAAGCAACTCCATTTTTCTTTCAGGAAGGGATAAATACAGTATTTTCTAACAGTGTTTTGACCTCACTTTCAGTTCTTAATTTGCCTTTGAAACAGAGTTAGCAGCCAGCATATTTTTTTCTTTTAAAGCAAGACTGCATCTGTGTTTTGCTAGAAGTTTGATACATTAGATTAACTTAAACTCTTTTTTGATTTTTTTCCATTCTATTCACAAACTATTGGACTGAAACTAAGATGATGCACTTGCAAATAAACTCTTGATATTTGTTGACAGTTGGTTTCATATTAAAATGAAAAATGCAAATAAACTCTTGATATTTGTTGACAGTTGGTTTCATATTAAAATGAAAAATACGTCTACCATAAGAAAAGCTAAGAGAGAACAGCATTTTAAGGGAGAGCAATGCATGGGTTTTGTTGCTGCAGTAATCTTGCATATTTATATAAGTTGAATCTGATTTTAATCACTGGCAAATTTTTTTTCTTTTGTTCCCCCCCACTTCAAAACTTGTTATTGAACAGAAAATCCTCAGTTTCCTCATGTAGGAGAAGTAATTGATGGAGTGGACATGAGAGCAGAAGTTGGAGTTCTTACAAGAAACATCCTAATAAAGGGGGAGACAGAAAATACCTGCTATCCTGAAAAGGAGTGTCAGTTCTTCAATTATGATACATTTGGTGGACATATCAAGGTTTGAAAAACATTTTAAAGTAACTTTCTGTCATATAAAGGCATGTTAAGGACAAAAAGATTGATGTTAAACTTCAAGGGATTTGAAAACTTAAGGAACATCATTCAGTTGCTTTGTGTGGAAATGACTTTGTTCTCATCTTTCCCCAAATTAGGTTTAACTCCTCAAGACTCCTTAATCTGCAGAATTGAAGGAAGGGATATAATGCACAAGCTGGTCTTCAAATGTCCAGCACTGTTGTAATGTTGTATGGCAGGGATTAAACTGTGCAACTGACATCCATGCATGTGCATCCTATAACATTACAGAATAATGCTTGATCTCCCTTGTATCTCTCTTCCTTCCTTTCACTGCCTTCACACCTCCCTAGGTAATACGTATTGACTCCTAAAGATCTGAACCTGGGCACTAGAGAGACATGGAGAGGGAAGAAACTGACTTGTACCAGGAGTTTTTATATGTAGTTTCTCAAAAATCTGAAAGTACTGAGGTTGCATAAAAGAATCTGTTTCAAATTTCTTGTATTATGAACATAAACAAAGCTGAGAGAAGGTAGTGTTACAGAAATCAGTATTTAAAGTTATGTTCATTTAAATTTTTATATTAAAAATTTGAGCAGCAGTGCTTCACTGAGGCTAGAGAGCTTTGGGGCCTCAAATATTAATTGCAAATATATTTGTACTCATTATGTGGTTATCCTAGTTTAAATCTTTTAATGTATTTGGATACAAATTTTAATTTCATAGTGGTGGACAAAATAGTGAGACACAAAATAAGCCCTTTCCCTACTATGTGGCAGCTTTTGTTTTGTGGAAGAAAGTAGGTGGACTCAAGGCACTTTTTGTGTTCAAGGTAATGTAATGAAAGAAGACAAGCTGTGAATCTTGCGAAGTTTGACCTTAATTGCCCCAAAAACATAAGTACAACAGACTTTCAGTTGTCTGAAAGGTAGAAGAGAAAACAAACATTTTGAGTCATCAAAGTTAAATTGTTCCCAGGAGACTGTTCAGAGTAGTGAGTATCTGCTGCCAAACCTAGCCTTCGGCACTGAAAGCATTTTTGGCTTATGCTGGTCTTAGATCCGCAAGCAGGGGATCCTAGTCATTAAGAAATTTAATGCCTTTTGATTATCTTGGATTTCCTGCTGGTCACTAGGACAGTAGCATGAAGGAGGCTTAGTGGCAGTGAGGAGAGGCATTGGTTTGCAGTTTTGGCGCTTTTCAATATTAAGAGCTAGAGATTAGGGATGCTTGGTTTTGACCATCCCTCTGTATTTTAGTCATGCAAACCCTAGGAGTTTAATGAGAAGAGGAGGAAAAAAAATTGTTACTGATTTCTCTAGAGGACAAAGTACCTACCAAAATTTGTATTTTTGATAAATACTGAGTACAGGTTAGTTAATAAATTGAAGTTACCAAAAAAGGAAGTAGGGTTTCGTTTGATTTCTGGTTTTTTTCGTTGGTTTTGCTTTCCCTCATGTTAGCTCCTTGCAGTTTAGCTGTTGCACTTGGTTTACGTTGTCATAGTAGGTTAGGTGGAAGAAAATACTTTCCTCTTTCCTGCATTACTGGTACAACCTCATTATGATTTTCCTTCATCCACAGTAACTTTACTGTGAAGTTGTATGATTGCGAGGGTAATTTCATATATTCCTTAATAAAGTAGTTCTTCTGGAGTGCTGTGTCCAGTTTTGGGTTTCCATTGCAAAGAAAAAGTAGGTGCACTGGGATGTATCCAGGGAAGGTGGTGTGTGGCACTGTGTGATGAGGAGTGACAGAGAGCTGAGAAGAGGGATCTTGTTGCTGTCTTCAGGTACTGCAGGTGAGGGTTCAGAGCGGCCAGAGCAGTTCATAGAGTTGCACAGCGGTAGGACAAGAGGCAATGAGACCAGGCTTAAGCAAGGCAAATAATTCTTGGATACTGGTAAGATGAAAGGGTAGAACCAACTGACATCACGAGTATCTTTGTGGCTGAAGGTATTCTCTGAGCAATGTTCTGAGCAGCTGTCTTACGAAGCTGACCCAGCACTGAACTCTCGATTGAACAGAGTATCTCACTCAACAGGTTCCTCTGAATCTGTATTATTCTGTGATTTTTATTTAGCTAAGCCAGTCCCAGGTGGACTGTGCTGGTGCAGCTTCACTGCAGACACATCCAGATGTGGGTGACTTCTGTTTGGCTGGACAGTGTAAGAATACTAACACACCACCTGGTAAAAGACCAAACAGTGAAGTGTGGCAGCATGTCTGGTGAAAATTCCTCTGTTTTAGCCACATGAAGATTTAAATTTTAAACTTATTTATGAAGGATAGATACAGTTTTGTAAGGCATTGTATAGAGCAAGATGGTCATGTTTGTTCTAATTTTTGTGTTGACCTGTGGCAGCTGTGTACATCTAGCTTCTGTAAATCTGGTGTAGATGATGTATTAACTTAAAATTTCCATTGGTTAAAAAGCAAATAATTTATTATTTACTCTGGGTTTCTCTTTTTTTTTTTTTTTTTAGATTTTGAAGAATTTTACATCTGTTCATCTCTCCTATGTGGAATTGAAGCAAATGGGCCAGCAGCAGATTGGAAGTTACCCTGTTCACTTTCACCTTTGTGGGGATGTGGATGAAAAAGGGGGATATACTTTTAAAACTTATCTGGAGGGTCTCTCCATTCATCACTGTTTTTCCAGATGTGTGACTGTTCATGCAACTAATGGTTTGCTGGTAGGTGCAAGGAGAGCAAAACATACTATGTTGGAATAAATGTTATAAAGAGCATTTAGACACCAAAATAATCCCATCCCTCCTGCAAATTCAAGGCTCAGCAATGTTTTTTTTTTATTTCTGGAATAAATGAACTACTGCAAACAGTAATGAATTTTTAACAGCTCTCACCATCCTGTTTCTTCAGATTCTTACGGCAGCTAGCTGTAAGACAGCTGTAAGGAAACTAAGCTCTCCAGACATAGCAGTATGCTTGTAAGGGATAGATAAAACTATGTGCTGGAATCATCTGAGCTGCTGATACTCAGACTTCACTGCAGCTGTGCCAAGACAGTAAAACTAGATGGTATTTGTCAAATAAATCTCAGTAAATGCTGTAACTGCTGACATAATGAACTTGTATTCCTACAGATAAAGGACACCATTGGCTACGACACACTAGGTCACTGTTTCTTCATAGAAGATGGTATTGAGCAGAGAAATACTTTGTTCCACAACCTTGGGCTACTCACAAAACCAGGCACTCTTCTACCTACAGACAGAAATAGCAGCATGTGTATGGGGATCAGGGATAAGGTGTATGGAAATTATGTCCCAGTGCCAGCCACAGACTGCATGTGAGTATGTTGTGATGAAAAAGTAAAACCCAACCAGCTGCAGCAGTTAAACTGCTGATGATCTCTTGACAAAATACAGATGGGAACATTTTTATTGATAATTTTATTAATGCAGGCACCTTAAATGTAGCTCACATAGTACTGGTATTTTTAAAATAGTAATAAAATTAGCATTTATTAAACTATATAAAATTAGTCTTTTATTTTGGTTTATAGAAATGTTGTTGTTTCTTTTGATACTTGGGGTATTGAAAGTCTGTTGAACATCTACTGTATAAATGTATGCATGCATTTATACAGTAGATGTATAAATGACTGACAAATAGTTGTCACCACTATTTTTTCTGAATATTACTTATCTCTTGTGAAAGCTTCTTAAAACAGTTTATCATTGCATGGGGTATCTGCTCAACATTAAATAGAATATTGTGCACTAAACTAAAAAAATGGCATTTTTGACTTCTAGATGTGGGAGGTTTTGTGATTTTTATTTTGATTGTGAAGCAGTGACTTCATCAGTTTAGCTTTTTTTGATGTGCTTGTTAAAAAGGGGATATTTTTATGTTGGAGCTAGAGGTTTTCTGTAGTAACTTGTGTCTGAATAATATTTCAGGGCCGTTTCAACATTCTGGATTTCTCATCCCAACAATCATCTTATAAATAATGCAGCAGCAGGCTCACAGGTGAGGCATATGGGTGTGATTCATCACAAACTGTTCATGTCACTGGCATTTGTAAAATATTTAATGTTTGCACTGTCAGACATATATTTTTCTTTTTTTATGTATGAATCTTTTTATATTTGGTAGTGTATTGCCACTGACAGTGCAGATTGTGTCTAGGTATGCATTCAAGAGATGCTAAAAATCTTGTTGTGGCTAGAACAGAGGAGATCTCTTCTTTGTAGTTATTGGACCTGACAGTAGTGTCAGTGTGTATATGTAGAAATCCTTTTACTTTCGAATAACTGGTACATTTCATATTAAGTCTTCTGTGCAGGTTGTCATGGGTTTAGTGACAGCTCTGCAAGAGCTGTAGTCACTGGAATGAAAAGTGACTACTAAAAGGTGTTCATTGTGTACGAAACAGCTAAAGCACTTTTTTTCTGTCAGTGGTTAGCCAATTGTTTCCAGCCAGTGACTGCTGATACGGTTTTGCTTGTTCTGAACCTTGTATTAGTGGAAATATTTTGTCACAGCTGCCTGTAAAGTAAAGCTCTGTATGTATTGTGGAGGAGGGGGCTGGAATCTGTTCTGCATTGGTTGAGAGGCTGAGATATGTAAGGCTTTTAATTGGATTTTTCTGAAGAGATCAATGGAAATGGAAAATAGGAGAGATTGTTGCATGTTCTTGCAAAGACTCCAATATTGGAAGAATATGAGCCTGTGCTTTCCTAGCCACAGATAACATAATAAACTGTTATCAATAAAACCTTTTCAATAAATAGAATAGTATTAAAGATAACTGAGCTGAGTATGAAAAAAATCAGAAAATTTTGTTCTTTTTGTGTGGTCTGATTTTTGTTAGTTTTGTTGTTTGTTTGTTTTTGTTTGTTTGTTTTGACAAACTTTTCTATTTGACTGTCTACCCCTAGGAAAGATCTGGACACACCTACCAAATTAAACCAGTTCTTTTTTGACCAAAACAATGTCTTTCCATTTTGCCTGCTTTATGTAATATACCTAGTTTAGGCATTGCAAGCTAAGTTAAACAGCTTTTTTGATCTGGTGTTCTAAGTCATACAAGGTCTGTTTCTGCCTGTGTAGCTCATCCCAGTGGATGTCACTTCCTTTTGTTATCAGGATGTGCCTGACTGGAGCAAACATTTGTGTCTGTTACAAAGTTCAGCCACTCGGATGCACCTCCCTTGCATGGGTGTAAACACATTAGTATACAGGGACCACAGCTTACTGTGTTTCAGAAACAGTACTTGAACTGTGTTCATAGAAACGCTGCACTGTAGAGCTTTTGCTGGTATAAACTAGACCAATTTACAACCAAATAATTCCATTGTTCCCCCCTCCTTAATTATGCAATGAAGCCTCTTGTAAGGCTGTATGGGCAATAGATGTTTCTTTTGTTTTGGCTGTGTATGAGAAAGAAGAGAAAAAAAAAAATTGTATTTCTGAATGCTTGCAGATGCTTAACAAGCTTTTAAGTTTATCTAAGTCTATTTTTCAAGCATCAGGGGGTGTTTTGGATTAAATTTACTTGAGTCTGCCAAGAGCTGTACTTAATTATATGTGAGGTAAGATTCTGGTATTTTTATTAATGGAACATCCATACTTGCTTTGTAATGGTTAATCACCAGAAAAGTCAGTGCGTCATCATTACACACTGGGATGGGAACGTCACCAGCAAAGTAGAATTTCCAGCACTGTTTGGAAAATTAGTATATTCTTGGAGTGAAATGCATGAAATCTTTTTAGCCAGGGTGAATCAGCTTTATCCATGTTTCTTGAAAAAGATGAGTATTTTTCATGAGATGGAGCACTCAGTGTTTCTTTAGCTACCATAACCCTTTAATGTGCCTTGTGTGGTGATTTTTTTATTTTTTAAGGGCACACGGCATATGGTCAGGCAAAATTTTTCATGCATGTAGGTGTTTGCTATGTAGGTATTGTCATGATGCCACCTCTTGTGAACACAGATGTGGTCAAAAGGGAAATTTTGTGGGTCTCCTTTAGCAGATAAATCCAGCTTTTTTAAGAGCAGAGATGTTGAAAAAACATAGAAAATCAACAGATACTAAAATTATTACTGCATGTTATTGGCACGGTGCTCTGAACTGGCAAGATTTCTTGATGTGCTTTTATTTCCTGTCTTCTGAAAGCTCTTGTGGTTTTTTTGGCTGTGCCATTTAAATTTTGATAGGAGCAGGGATGAACCAACCTTAGTCATACTGTAACAGTAAGGAGAGAAGGAATGATTTTGAGTATGTTACTGTGAGTAGTATTATCTACTAGTAAAGGAAAATCAAGCATGTGTGATGACATAACTGAACTGCAAAAGTTAGATTAACTTGGACACTTTTCTACTTGAAAGTATTAGACCATCTTAAATATGTGATGTTAAATGACTTCGCTGAGAAGCAAAACACTTTTTATTGCACATTGTCCACTAGAATATAGCCTTGTTTGCAAAATCTCACTTTTTCACTGATCAAATAGTTGCTTGGAGACTCTATAATAAAATATATATTCCATGGGATATGGTTGGGCTATGTTTTTATTTGCTTCTTTACTTAAAATGTCCAAGTTCAACTTGGCAACACTTATTCTGTGAATAGTGTTATCAATAGTAGTATCAGAATCACTTAAAATTATGTTGTTCTCTCCTTATTTGCAGGATGCTGGAATATGGTATTTGTTCCACAGGGTTGCTACAGGAGATTCTCACAGTTTAGGCATTGAAACCAAATCAGAACTTACACCCCTAGGAATCTTCTATAACAACAGGGTTCATTCTAATTTTAAGGTAATGTAGTATCTTATTAAAAAAAGAAGTGAAGTTCTTTACTTCTCAATATTCTATATTAGAACTTGTCAGTTTATATTTTAAGCTGATTAGGAGATAGATTTTGTGCTGTGTTTGAACTATACTGTAGAATAATGTATAATCAGGATGCGTGTGTTTTCTAGTCACATTTTGAGTATTCGCTGTTTCATATACTTGTAAGACACAAACAACTAAAATCAATTAATACTTCCAATAAAATACTTTTTCTCAGAAGTATCAGTTCTTTATAGCTTTGTTTCCTACTCCAAAGAAAGCTGACTCTTGAAGAATCAAAGTTTAATGTAGTAGTGATTCATCTAATAGCTTGCTGCAGTAGCTTCAACTTACTTTTGTGAGTCTCCAGTGTGTAGTAGCTCAGGTGTTTGCACCTGGTGATACAGTCTCTGGCTAGAGATTAAGCTTCAATATTGCCATCAGAAACCCAGTTATTTGCAGCAGTTTTCTTACAGAGTTCATTGAGAAGTATTCTCTTAATATGACTTTCAAACCTTTTCCACATCTCAGCTAATGTTCTACATCAGCTGAAGTTAAAGTTCTTAAAGTATTTCATTTGGAATCTAGCTGCTCTGTGTGTGTATATAAATATAATGATATTTACAAAGTGACCTAACTCTAAAATGCTTATTTGTATTTGATTGCTACAGGAGATTCTCATAGTTTAGCCATTGAAACCTCATAGAATCATTATTGGATTTTTTTGCCAAGTGGAACTGATTTTACTTGAGAGTTGGTCTGGGATACCAAAAAATGATGAAATGTTTTATGGAAGTTGTGTTAACAGCGTGTTTGGGACTGTAGGGCATTTTCTTCAGATTGGAATTAAAACATACTGAAAACAAAAGTGCATTGTGAAGTGAAGATTTTCAGCTGTTTGAGTAGTATCATCTTTAAACAAGGGTAGCAGTTTGTGTGCTAAAATCCCATGTTGAAACAGAACTCCACTAGCAGATCTGAGATTCTGCTTGTGTACAAGACTCGCTTGTAATCATAATTTGGATCAGAGGTGAAAGTAGTTGCTGGTATTTGTAGGTAAGTCAGGTTAAAGAGCACAAATGCTTCCTCATGCTTTTATTTTCTTAAGTAATTTGTTTCAGACTGGATTATAGACTTTCAAGCCTATGACTGCTTGGACCAAAATAATCTTTAGTGGTAAAGGTAGTTAAATTTTAAATTGAAATACAAAGGATTTTTCACGGTGGGCTTTGGGTTTTCTTTTTTGTTCCTTTTGTGAGAATAATTTGAATTCACCACAAGATTGGTTTCCAGATTTTCCAGAAATGTTACACTTACTTCCAGCATCTGGAAATAAGTGTAAAACCTCAAATAGATGCTGTGAAAGAAATTTGAAGCGAACTTTGATTGTTTTCTTTCCATTACTTTTTTTTTAATAACATAATTCCTTTCCTTTTAGCACAGACTGTTTCATTATATTAATTAGCTAGCTTTCCCTTAGACAACATACCAATTAAAGCCAAACTGAAAGATCTAGGAGTTTCTAATATTTGTATGGAATGCAATGTTTAAATTTTAAAAGTTTCATGTTCACTCTATCTTTAATTGTGGATAGTATGAATTTTCTTTCCTTGCTTATTTCAGGCTGGTTTGTTCATTGATAAGGGTGTTAAAACAACTAATGCTAGTGCTGATGATCCCAGAGAATACCTTTGTTTGGACAACAATGCAAGGTAAAGGATATTTTCCTTCAAGTGTGTAAAAGATGGCAAAGTTTTGAGACTGTTCTTACATGAGGAAAGACTCCTTTAAAACAATAAAATAATTTATATGAACTTACTATTTGGTTTTAATTTATATGTTCTTGTCCCTCATTACTTCGTCTGTTTTGGTGAACAACAGAGATGGTATCTCTTAAAGGATTTGGGTTTCTCCTGAGCTTTTCCTCAGGATAGTTTTCATCCTTTTAGAAGACACTGTTTTGAACATATTCTACTGTCATGCTTAAAATGTCTTCTGGAATTGCTGCTAATAGGAAAATATTTTTTTAAAATCTAATCTTCTGATGTATGACTCAGTTTTAACTAGTTGTTAGAAAAAGGCTTCAGTAATACAACCACTTGCCTTTCCTTCTGAATGTTTCTGCTGTTCCTTTTAGACTTGGAAGTCACAGCTCTGTGGTACAGTTCTACTGAAGGCTTTTTGCCGAGGTGGTACAATCAACCACATTTCCTTTAGTTTACAAAGTGAAAGAAAAAGTAATGGAGAGTCTAGGAGAGTTCCAGGTTATACTGTGCCTGATTAGTCTTATCCTGAACTTCAAATATAATAGCCTGGGTTAGTGGTTAAATGACAATATTGGATAACTGTATCTTATCAACATTTTAATGTGACAATTAAGCATTAGGGCTGAAAATATGGTTCATAGGATTATCTTTACTTTCAGTTGACCTGTGTTTAGGATGAGGACAGTTAAATGGCTGATGCAGATGCAATGAGGAAAGTTCCTAACTTTGGTGATACTCCATAATTTGGAAATGAACCTGTTAGTTTCATGTTTTAACAGAAAGACTATATAACCTTTGTGGTTTACTTCAGTCATAACAGATAGTCAAGAGGAATTTGAGAGGGGCAAAATGCCTTGTGAGAGCCTGTAGTGTGCTGAGGATGCAAGCAACTCGGTGCATGAAATGGGGTTTGTGTTTCACAGCAGAAAGAAAAGGAATGAAGCACTGTGTAGCTATGTGAGGCCCCTAATCATTATACATGGAAGCAGACTGGAGGGGTTTAAATATTAATTGAGAAGACTGAGACTGTCAAAACCTAACATTAGCTATTTTCTCCTTCCTCCCTTGGATGGAGCGGAGCAGATCCAAATGAAATAGTATTACGTGATTGGGATAACAGATACGGGTATCTGTACCTGCTCAAAATGCCTGTTCTCAATTTTTTTTAATGTATTACTTTTTCTCTGGAGTCTTGGGAATAATTAAGTGAAAACGTCACCAGTTCTTAATCAGGCCGTTTCCTCCTATTATTTAAACTATATTCCGGTCATAATTTACTGTACAAAACCATCTTGGTAGCAATGCAATAAAAAATATCTCAGGTTTGCCTAAAGAAGAAGCATTCCTGAGTGTCAGAAGAGTTTGAAAGATTTGAAGGACCAGTTAGACAAATGTCCAGACTGCTCTTGCATAGCTAATGTCAGCCCTGTGTGTCCTTTCAAGGAACTTTTAATTCCCTTCATCAAACTTTCACGTTAATGCTTCAGTTTAAGTGGGAAGGGCAGGAAGGAAAAGGGGATAAAAGGAGGTTAAAGGCAGCCAGAGAAAATTAGAGAGACTAAGAAAGAGCACATGAGAGTTACTGGAAAAGAGGTGTTTCATGTTCCTACTTCATTATACCCCAAAGACTCTTTTCTAGTAATAGAGAGCCAGAGACATACCTGCTTTTAGCTTCTTTCGTTACAAACATGAAACAGAGTGGAATTTGCTCATCGGATGAAAGTTTATCTTTCAGCCTTACTCAGAGCAACACTTATGACACATGTGAAATAAGAAGTTTCCTTGTACTGTGTGTTTGTCTCTCCCAGGTTTCGACCTCATCAAGATGCAGACCCTGAAAAGCCCCGAGTTGCTGCACTGATTGACAGATTAATCTCTTTCAAAAACAATGATCATGGGGCCTGGGTCAGGGGAGGGGATATCCTCATTCAAAACTCTGGGTAGGTATTCAGAAACAAACAGCTGCATGCTGTTAAGAAGTTTTCTGTGAAGCTTTGTTTGTGAAAGTACATTACAGCAGGGTTATAGGAGAGGGTTGGTGGTTAACTTGAGGAACTTCTCAATATCATGACCAGCTTTCATACTATCCCACTACTTCGAATATGCAAGTTTATATGTGATTAGATAAGAACCTGCCTTAAATAGCAAATAAAGAACTGTACTAAAAAGAATCCTGAGAGTTGGTAAAGACAGTAAATTTAGACTGGGATTTCTGTTGTCTCCCTGAAGATCTCAAGTCATACTTAAAATGTGTAGAAAATTATTTGATTCCTTTTTAACAACAATGCTTTTAGAAAAGTTGAGTGTGTGGTAGTCCTAAGTTCCTATTAAAATTCAAGCTTTTTTCAGTGCATAGCAGGATGAGCTCTTACATTAGGCAATTGTAGGATAATTCAGGATAACCTTAGCTTTGGACTTTCTTGTAGGTTTGCAGACAATGGAATAGGTTTGACGTTTGCTAGGTGAGTACTTTGTTAATCATTTCTGTGTTTCCATGCCTAGAAGCTTAGAAAATCAACATGAATTTATTAAAATTAATAGGTATATTTTCATAAGGATGCAGTTTTGGTTTGGGGCCTGGTTGTAATTCCAGTGGTGCAGATGATGTTATAGAGGCTGTAATCTGGCACAGCTGCCAAAGTTTCCACTTTAGTTCAACCTGTGCTTGGTTTACATCACAGTTTGCTGCCTCTTTACCAGAAAGGCTTTATTTATCCAGGTATTCTTAGCATTGTATGATTCTTTAGGCAGTATTTTATTTTCCTCCTGAACAGCTGAAAGCGAGTAATGGAAAAGAAAGGGGGTAAGCATTTAGGAGGGTAGAGTGAAATTTTTCTAATGAAAAATATCAAGTCACTTAAGTAGTGAGCTAAAATTGCTGCTATTTAGCTAAGGAGAAACTGGTCCTAGGATTGCAAAAGTGGACTGTAATAAAAAGTGCTGCACAACAAAGGGAGTTACAAATTTTAATGTTCAGTTCTGCTGAACATTTCAGGGAGTTAGCTTCTATTACTCTTAATGATTGAATCTAGTCTGTGTATTGTCCGTAAAGACTATACTGCTTTGCTTAAGGAGAACTGTTGTAAAAATAGTATGCCTTGGTATAATCATATCTCTGATGTTGCTTTGATAGTGATGGGAGCTTCCCAAATGATGAAGGTGCCAGCCAGGAGGTATCAGAGTCTCTGTTCATAGGTGAGAGCAAGAATTATGGGTTTCAAGGTGGACAGAATAAATATGTGGGAACTGGAGGATTAGACAACAAGACACGCACTCTGCCTAGAAATCGGTAAGCATGTCGTGAATGAAGGAAGTAGAAATACAAGAAATACTCTCTGTATCATATGTAAACACCCTTCTTGGTTAAGCTGTGAGACATTGAGACTCCATTGAAGGTGATGCTCTCTTTTTCTTTTTAATGCTATGTGTGCAGCTGTGTCACTCACCTTTTTGCTGAGGCAGGTTTGTCTGATGCTTCCACAGGTTACTGTTCTGTAGCAATTTAAGTTATACTGCTTAATTGAAACCTTAGTCTTAAGAAACATTTGGGTCTTGGAAGAAAGCTTTCAGATAAAAGAATTTCAAAGGCCAGTTTGGGATTAGAGACTGCAGTCTCTCTGTGACAAATCACAATTGGTGACTATGATCCTTTTCTCTTTGATTTGCACTGATGCTTGTTTAACATAGTACCAAGTTCTACCCTTGCCTCAGAATAGGAAAGTTTTGGTTTAAGCCCAGCTTGAAATTAAGCCCCACACAGCCACGCCCGTTCCTCCACCTCCTCAGATGAGGGAGACAAAAGACTGAGATAAGAACAGTTCACTGGAGACAATGGGAAAGAAATTGAACTGTAACAGCAACAATATTAATAACAAAAGTGTACAAAAATAAGGTGATTTACATACAAAAAAATATGCACTGCTCGACCTGGCACTGGGTGGCCTGCAAGACAAAGACTAAAATGGCCAACAGACGATCAGCCCCGCACAGCTTCCTTCCGGTGGACAAACTCTCTGGTCAGGACCAGTGTTACCCCACTGCTCCCCGGAAAAAGGAACGCCCTCCCTTCAGGAAATAAGAGAGTCCCTTTCCCCTGCCTCCCAGCCATGACGTAAGACAGCGTTGAGTAGCACAATGTCTTGGCTGTGCCCACATGGCTCCAGACTCTGTCCCCTCACATCCTTGGCCAAAACTAGGACAAATGGTGAAGTTTTTTGCTGTTTAGCCATGGAAAGGGGAAGAGAATGTGGTGGTGATACATGAGGTATTCAGTCTTACTCAGTGGTATCACAGAATAGCTGAGGTTGGATGGGGCCTCTGGAGGTCATCTTGTCCAACTCCCCTGCTCAAGAAGTGTCACACAGGACATGTTTCAGGACCACATTCAGGTGTCTTTAGAATATTTCCAAGGATGAATTCTCCACAGCTTCCCTGGGCAACTTGTGCCAGTGCTCTGTCACCCTCTCAGTGAAACAGTTTTTCCCGATGTTTAGCAGGGATCTCCTATTTTTTGTCTTGTGCCCATTGCTTCTGGTCTTGTCACTGGGAGTAGCCTGGCACCATCTTCTTTGCACCCACCCTTCAGATGATATTGTACATTGAGATTCCTGCCCAAACCTTTTCTGCTCCAGGTTGCACATGTCTCCCAGTGTTTCTTCCCATGAGAAATGCTTCAGGGACTTAATCATCTTTGTGGCCCTTTGTTGTACTCTTCCAATATCTCCATATCTAACTTGTACTGGGGACAAGCACCCTAGGTGTTGCTTCACATGCGCTGAAAAAAATGGGAAGTATTGCCACCTTCAATTTGCTGGTAACATTTTTCACAGTGCAGCCCTGGATACCTTTAGCCTCTTTGTGGCAAGGGCATATTATGTGGCTTATGATCCAGTTGGTTTCCGCCAGGACCCATAGGTCCTTTTCACAGGTGCAAAAGGTTGTTCCTCCCAATGTGCAAGACCTTGCATTTCCCTGTGTTAAACTTCAACAGGTTCCCATCTGCCCATTTCTCCAGCCTGTCAAGGGTCTGTCTGGGTGGTGGCACAACCCTCTGCCATATCAGCTGCTTCCCTCAGTTTTGTGCCCTCTGCAGACTTGGCCTATAGACTATGCTTGGCCTAATTATCTAGATCACTAAGGAAGATGATGAACAAGACGGGACTCAGTATTGACCCCTGGGGCACACCAGTTATTAGTCTCCAAGCAGAGTTTGTGGCATCACTTTTCTCAGCCCAGCCATTCAGCTGTTTTTCAGCCCATCTCACTTTCCTCTCATCCAGCCCATACTTCATAAGGATCTTATGGGACACAGTGTCAAAAGTCTTACTGCGGTTTTGGTAGACCATGTTCACTGCTCTCCCCTCAGCTTGCAGGCCAGTCATTTCATCATAGAAGTTTATCAGCTTCTCCTTGGTGAATCCATGCTAATTATTCCTGATGACTTTCTAGTTCTTCAGGCACTTAAAATTTTATGTTTTCTAGGATTAGTTGCTCCATCACCTTCCTGGGGGTCAAGCTAAGCTTTACCTGCCTGCTATTCTTTGAGTATTCCTTCTTCAAGTTAGAAGTGATGTTTGCTTTCCTCCAGTCTACAGACACTTCCGGTTGCCATGATCAATCAAAGGGCAGGTGGTATTACTTTCCTGCTGTATATCTCCTATTGGAAAAGGGGCACATTTGTGAATTAACAGTGGTAGTTCTGTTAGCAGGAAGCTCTGGTAACAGGAAAATTTAAGAGTGGGGGACTTTTCCACTCATTAGAGAAGCACAGAAACTGTATTTCCTTTACTAAAACCTACCTTGTGTGTCATTCTCTAGCTGTTGCATTCTCTCAGAGGAAATGTATTTGACACACATTCAAGCATATCATGGGTTTTGTTACAGGATGGTATAAATATTTTCTTGCATCAACAGGACATTTCCAATCAGAGGCTTTCAGATTTATGATGGACCTATTCACCTTACCAAGTGCACATTCAAGAACTTCGTGGCAACTCCAGATAGATTTACCAGTGCAGTTGGATTCTTGATGAAAAATCCATGGCAGATGACTCCAAAAAATAACATTTCTCTTGTGAAATTTGGTCCAAACGTAAGTTAATTACAAGTTTTCCTTAAGTCTTGCGTATGATTTTTTCTTCTTGTATTTAACATATGCAGACAAGAGCTGTCAGTCATGCTTTCTATGGATACCTACTCCAGAGTTTGTCTCCTGGCTGGAGGTCACTCAGAGTTGTATAATTTGTCTCCTGACCAAAAAACCAATACCAAAAGAGATACAGGGTATGTTATAATAAATGATTCATGGCTTGTGGGAAAGCTGAAAGCAAATTTTTGTAAGATTTTGTAAGGTTTGGTATATCCTTAGTAATGAATTTTCAGCAGCAGATATTAACAGTGTTCGGAAGCAAGAGATGGCCTGAGCCTATTACTAAAACCCAGCATGTCTGTTTTGCAAGATTCTACTGGCCTTTCTGTTAAGTTTTTAATCAGCTTTTTCAAATTTCTTTGTTTCTTTAAATGTTAATCTGTGTTTCACCTGGGGAAAAAAAGAACTGATTGTTGTTTTCAGGTTTCTTTGAAAGTCTTCTTTGGAAAGCCTGGTCCCTGGTTTGAAGAAGGAGATCTGGATGGTGACAAGAACTCAATATTTCATGATCTAGACGGTTCAGTGACTGACTACAGGGATACTTATGTGGGCCGAATGGATAATTACTTGATTCAACACCCCAAATGCATTAATATCACAGAATGGAGTGGAGTGGTTTGCAGTGGGAACTATGCACAGGCTAGTACTTTTGGCTTTCTGTTTGTGGCAAATGTATGATATGAACTACTTGTGGAGTCAGGTAGTGTAAGAAATGTAAAAATTACCTGTCTTTTGATTTCAATATTTTTTGTCTTTTAAAAATACTTTTATTCATATTACGCTTTTCAGCCAATTGTATACATATCGTGCTTCCTCCCAGCAGAATGAGGGTACAATATTAGATGCTGCAAGATAAAACTAACAGTTCTGTGTTGCAGCTGTATCTGCTAAGGCATTTTTGCATTGAAGGTGTCTTCTTCACTCAAGTTCTGTCTGCTTTTTTTTCAAAGAGTGGATTTTAAGGGATTTGGTCTGTTGGTTTGTTTCCTGGAGATGTTAAATATCACCTTCTGAATACAAGCCTTACAGGTTTTATTCCCATTTTGGCTCCTTTTCTACATGGCCAAGTATCACAGCTGATTATTTTTTTTTCTCTTCCCTACCCTTTTTTGTCTGTAAAATGGGAAAAATCTATAATAGTTTTTTAAATAGAGCTTTTATTCAGGAGAGATTTTTGTATTACCTAACTCAGAACATCAAATGGCAGCATTGTGGTTAATAATGTACTGATTGTGCTTCAGTATTCAATTTTCTTTTGCACAGAGACCAAATCTTCCTCTTTTCACCCTCTGTAATATCACATAGGTTTATGTCCAAACATGGAATGGACAGAATCTTTCCATGACTATCATCCGAGATGAGTATCCAGCCAATCCCATGGTTCTTCGAGGCATTAATCAGAGGGCAGCTGCCTTTCAGCAATATCAGCCAGTAGTGATGCTTCAAAAGGGCTACACAATACATTGGAATGGAAAAGCTCCAAATGTCACCTATCTGTATCTCATTAACTTCAATAAGTATGTTTACTTTCTTTCATGACTTTGATCCATAAAGCAATACTCAAGTTATGTCCTGCAAAATTACTGTGCCTGAGTTTGCAGCCATTCAGAAGACCAGAGCTTGGATTTGGAGTTTTTTTTTTTTTTTTTTTTTTTTCACAATTACAAATACTAAGGTGTGAAAAGTAAGGGATCAAGCAATAGACCTGTACCTTAGGTTAAACACTTGCCTAGTACAGTGCCTTTAAGAAAAACCTTTGGAGAAGAAAATGTACAGACAGTGAAGCTGAGCAGAATTGGAGTTGGATAGTTTATCATATTTGATTTTGTTGGCAGATAAACTTATTTAATATCTGTAAATTATATAATCAAATATATCCTGAAAGAATCAGTTACTAAAATGTTTAATGAAAGATTCTGCAGATTTGATCATCTGGTTGAGGGTTTAGGAGGTTTTTGTGTTCCTGTTTCTTTTTTTTGGAGTAATCTGCTTGCTCTGTACTGACACTTAAACTATTCCTACCATATTTTGGTTTTAGGAACGACTGGATTCGTGTTGGTCTTTGTTACCAACCAAAGACAGATTTTGTTATAGTATTGGAAACCTTTCAAAGGCGGTCATCTGCTCTGTCAAGCAAGGTGGAGCGCTACATGCCTGTATCTTCCATGATGGAGCTTGAAAATAATCGATCAGACAAGAAATTTTACTTTGACAACAGTACTGGGTAACTTTTGTAATTTGACTCTGCTAGAAGACATTGTTTAACCTTGAAATGTCCAGTTTGGTAGTGTTATAAGCAACTGATTGAAACATAAGAGGAAAGCTGAGAAGGACCCCAAAACTTCTTTGAAAGAATGTTTATATGTCTTTAAATCTCCAAAGTACTGTAGTGGTTATTGAAATACTTTTCAAGAGCACCAGAGTTGCCAAAGATATTTACTACCCCATGTCTGGAAAAAATATAGTATCTGATGTGCTGCAGAGCAGTGCCTTTCAGGATTTAATTTCTTAGTCTTCAGAGAAAATGTGTCTTCCTGATAAACTGAAAATTCTAGAAATTTCCAAGAAGCTTTCTCTTCTAACATTTAAAAATTGTAGTTCTGAAAACCCTAATCTGTTTTCAGCTGTCTCGAATGAACTTAAAAACCGTCGTCTCTCTTTCAAACTCACTTCTGAAAGAGGCAACTATGATCTTTCTGAGAAGTTTAGGATGTGGTCGGCTTTCAATAAATTAAGTCCTATGTACAACACTTACATGTTTTTTAAATGTTGATCTTAAATTTATAATTTGTTCTCTTATTTATTTTGTTCTGCTACCTGCTACTTTGCCTGTCTCTAGTAAATACACAAATGAATGTAGTTTTTGAAAAGACGTTTGTGTTGCTTTGTGTAAGAGCTACAGTCTAATCCGTAATAGAAGAACTACCAGTCTTCTGTGATTGTAATTGACCCCCACGCCCTAAATTGCATTTCCAGGCATTTGAAGTGGCACAGCTACATTGTCCGGTGCTGGTGGGTGAAACCGAATATCCAAACAGTTTCTGCTGCTTGCCTGCAAAGATCTATGATCAAGGGAAAAGTCGTGCTCTGCAATTAGGTTTTTATTTCCTGCAAGTCACTGCTCTGAGGATTGGTTCTTTTTTGCAAAGCATCTGCATTTATATTGATGTCTCCTTTAATTGCTGGGAATTTTAAATAAGTCATTAGACACTTCCTAATTCTAGTAAAGTGTAAATACTTTGAAAAATTTTGGTGCAGAAGTGAATACTGTAGTTTCTCTGCTTCTGAAAATCATTAAATATAGCTGTTAAGATTTAATATAAATACCTGTATTTCACCAATTAATTTAGATTATTTTTCCCCTTTTTGTGTAGATTACTGTTTTTATTTCTTCAAGCCAAATATAATAGGGATGGTCACAGTTATTGCTCATCTCAGGGATGTGAAAGGATCAAGATTGTGACCAAAGATTCATCAAAAGGGATAAGTAATTGCATGGCAAAAGCTTACCCAAAGTACTACCAAGTACCAACCATCATAAAGCAGATGCCAGAAAAAACTACTGTACCATGTACAAAATGTGGCACAACTCAGGTAAAATAAAATAAGCAAAAACTTTCATGAACTATAGAATTGGTCATGCTGTGTACTCAATTTAAATCCAAATTTCAGTCTTTCAGCATGGAATACTGTACTTAGCAACTTGCAGTGGTCACCTTGTTAATTTTCTTGGACTTCTTGAGGGCTGGAGTCCTTCTTGTAGCACAAAAGTTTCAGGTTTTTTTCATTTCTTCTTTGGTTCAACTCTTGCTCCAAGCGCTACAGAAAAGGGATAGAGGTGGATTGATGTCTTGCACTGCAATTTTGTGTGTGCTACATGGAGAACTTTCCTGCAGACATCTACATGGGCCAGCCTTCTTTCTGTGTGGGTCTTTGCTTATTAACGTGAACGTGAAATTGTCTCAGCTGTACAACTGAGAAAAATACTGAAATTAAGAGATAAAATAGGTTACACGGTATATCATTATATTTATTAGGATTACTAGTACATAAATAATGCAGCTGACGGATACATTTGCTTTGGAGCATGGGCTGTCTGTTATAAACTGGCATGAAAAAATGTTGAAGAAACATCAGTATGTGTACTTAACTGTTTTGTTTGGTATCCAGGTGGTATTCACCAGTGATCCTCACAAAAACTACCTCCTTGTGCAGATTAATTCATCTGATGAAAAAGAGTCAAGCAGAGGTCAGCAAGCATTTATATATGTAAGTATTCTTTATGGTTTTCTTCTTAAATATCATTTTAGCTGTTAGTATTACAACACTTGTACAGCTCTACATAATGCTACCTCAATTTTCTTTACTTGAATGAGAAGATCGGTTCATTGTTTGAGAAACAGTCAAAAAGCTTATGTTTTACTATCAGAAAGTGAGGTTTCAAAGCTCCATTTTGTATTTCAGTCCTGCCTGTTGAAAGAGAAAAGTTAAGAGTTTAAAATGTTCAGTTTCATGTCTAAATCTGTGTGGGTATACATTTATGGCTAGTTTTGGAAATAAACAAAACACATAATCTAACAATTTGTTAGTTAAATCCATTTTGTGGAAATTGTCCTTGTGCAAACAGATCAGCAAGTTAATGGGGTGGGTCATGCAAGCCATTAAGACTTTAGTCCTCCAAGTGGCAATAACTAAAGAACCAGTAGATTTCTGTATTTGTTCTGATGTGGCCCAAATAAGCCCAGTGATGTGGCACTGTATAAAAAGTAGTTTGGTTGACTTTTCCATTCAGATGCTGAAGTAGACTTGCACCTGATGGTGAAATACCATTTGCAGACGTCCTCGCAGTACAGAGCTCAGTCTGCACATGCCTTAGATTTCTGCAGTGTCAGAATGTTGGCCTGGCTGAACCTTCAATTATCCAGGTAGACAAATGGCACATGAGCAGAAATAACCTTTGCAGCTGCAGACTTCTCCAGGAATGTGTGTGCCATATCCAAAGCAGTAAGAGCACTCACTAGGAAGAAACTGGACTGGAAGCAGCCTGCTGCAGAGACCAATTAACTATGTTATTGTCAAGATGTCCAGATGGTTCAGTACCTGAATTTTAGCTTCCCAAAACATCAGCAATGACTGAGGCAGGTAGTAAGTCACCTGGAATGCGCAATATTCCTATAGAAGCTACAGACTTAAGGCTCCCATGCATTTTCAGAAGTCTCATTAAGCAGTGTCCTTTCAAAGGGAAAATTGAAGAGATGCTAGGGAGAAGCAGGTATTTGTAAGGAAGTTGCTCTGTCTAAAGTAGAATAAGATTAACACTGAGTGCAGTAGAATTGCTATTTGATTCACACTAACTTCCTTTTCTCTCTCTTTTACTTTCCTTTCAGGTCAATGACACCATGTTTTCCTTCAAGGATAATGGTATACTTATTGTTGTAGTAGATGCCTGCACTGGCACAGTGTTGGGAAACAAATTATTTTCTGGAGTAGACATTAGGCGTGTAGATGTGTATTTGAAATCTGGAATTCCACAAAGGTATGTGCAATGACCACTCATTCCAATATGTCCTGTAGGCTGTAGCTCTGCTCTCTGGCAGAAATTTAAATGATGTTTAATAGATAATGATACAATGTTCACTGAAAGTGAACAAAGCATATGTCTAAGTTGAAGTGCAAGGAGAAACATAGGAGTAATTTAATGGGTAATTTAGCCTTATTTAAGAAAACTAAGCAAATTTGGAACACTTACAATTTTCTGATGTTGCCTGTCTTTTTCTTCAAAAATAATTTTCTTTAACAAAACATCGTATAACACTTCTTTGCTTAAAACAAAAATAACTTTTTGTTTAATAAGGACACTGGCAAGGACTATATTAAAGATATTATACTATTCTTGCCATATAGGGAGAAAATTCTTTATCACTGAATAAAGATAAAGAGTTAGTGTCAGAAAAAAATCAGCATTTTAATTTGCTAATTTTGGATCGATATCTAAACTTGGTTTTTTTAATACAAAGTATTGCACTGTGTTTAAACAGTACTTTCCAGTGATTTTGAAGTTAAATTTAAAAGTCAATTTAAAACCAAGAAATTCTAAGTACTGCTTTCAGAAAGGGTTGACTGTTATTTATGGCATAAGTACGCTTAAGGAATTGGACTTTTGAGGGCAGCTAGCTGTAAAGGTGTGTAGGACAATATTAAAAAAAAAGCATATTTATAACAGCTGCTGTCTCTCTACTGTTCCTGCTGCAGGTCCATCATTCTGCTGAGCACAAGAGGTGATGTAGCAATTCCTAATAATTTAGCAGAAGCCTTAATGTCCCTGGGGACAGCAAAACCACCTTATCTTCAGAGCAACGGTTGGTGGAAATGTTGCACATTTCTTTGACACCACCCTGGTCTTTGTGTTTATGTTGGCATGGTGGGTTTTTCGTGGGGTGTGTGAAAAGGATGCAGCTGGTGGAGGGTGGTTGCCGGTTTGCACTGGTGTGGCGGCTGTGTGTCAGCTTTTGCTGAGAGGGGAGGTGGGTAGCTCTTCAGCAGATGGGGCAGAAAACCCTTCCCTTTGCCCCATTGTGTGAAGCTTGTTGCAAACAGAGAAATAAGTAGCAGTTCTTTGTGCCTGTGGATTACCCAAAAAGAGTGCCAGGCTTTTTTTCCTAGTATTTTGTGCCTCACCCAACAAATGTATTTTTAAGCAATCTCCTGTGCCTGCCTAGTATTTCCTGTTCTAAAAAAAACTTGAAGCTAGAAATGAGAAGCTATTGGTATTTTGAGGGATGATGAGTTTATAGGCCACATGGGATAGCTCTCATCTGTTCAGAGTGATGGCACAAGTTGTGTTTGAGAAAGCAGGTTTTATAACTGTCCAATTAGCTGTGTTTTCAAATTAAGATTTCAGTGTATTTAATACTAAATATTGAAGAAGGAAATTGCAAATCATTATTTCCTTGTGAGGTGCATGTGAAGTTGAGAGTGGACTAACGTCCTGAATAATGTGGGGGAAGGCATTTTGGAGGAGCATATCCTTTCCTGTCGAGCCAGTCCTGTGTTGTGCTGCAGTGAGCTTGTCTGGTTTGGTAATGCTGAGCTGTTTTTGTCACAGGAAGCTTGGCCTTTCTGGGCTTCAGAGGAAACATTAAGCCATCCTGGATTAAGCTGTTTACCAGTCCTGCTGGGCATGGGCTCGTTCAGATAGAAAAGTATATCCCTTTGCAACTGGAAGAGTATGGCTGTGCCAGAGCAATCAAAAGCCGTCGGAAAGACCTCGAGCTTCTGAAGAAGGCTACACGATCTCATTAAAGACTAAGATGTACATAAAATCTGGGGAAAAAATGTGAACTAACTTATTTTTTAATTTATGGCATTTTAAACTATATTGTTATCCAAGTAAATCATGTTATTGTCTGACAGATGTTTGCCAGCATTGACTGCTTGAATGCCAATCTGTGCACCTTCTAGTTGTACAAAATATTAAAGAATTTATTAGTATTTGTATAAACTGGTTTCAGAGATTTTTCAGATGTTTGTATTTACTGTAAACAAGTTCCTTCTGTTTAATACTCCTTTTGTATGTAAGAGGGTATTCATAAAAGCCTTAAGTTTTTAATAACAGGTGTCGGAGTGCATTTTGGGTTACTTGAAAGATTAACATTAATGCCTTCATAAACAGCTCGAATTGGTCATTATAACTTATGCATTTTTCCTTCAGCTGTTTAGGTGTTTCTTGGGAGTTTATGTATCAGTCAGCTCAGTTATATTCTCAATTTGCTTTCCCATGTGTTAGAACCCAATTTCCCTATGCATGCAGCTCACTCAAGGGATTTTAACTGCAGTAAAATTTTTTTCTTTCCTGTGTGAAAGATGGAGGGAGGAATTCAAAGATCCAGCCTGGGGCTGGGTGAAGGTTGTGTACCATTCAGCAGAGTTTTACAAGGCTATGTGTACAATCATGGCATGCAGAGCAGGAAATTACTACTGTGTTTTAGGATCACTGTTTATTATTCCCTCTAAATACACAGGTGTGTCTGTAAGAGTTACTATAATAAACAGTCTAGAAGTTATGGCTGCAGTCTTGCATACAGCTTGACTTCAGCTTAGTCTTTTGAAGCTTTTAGCCAGAAGGGCAAAGCTGAGATACTGTTACTTTCAATTTGTTAGGAAATTAATCTTCTACTCTTGCAGTGGGGTTTTTTTGTTGGGTTGCTTTTTTTTTTTAAATTATTTTTAAGAATATCCCAGCTATAAATTCCAAGTAAATGGAAAGTGCTCTCAGTTCATTCAGTCATCTTCTGCCTTAACTCTTAACTTTGATTCTTTTAGTATACTCATGTTGTTAGTTCCTATTGACTTTATATTTGGTCCATTTGATTTCATCTTGTTTTGTAGCAATTATTTGGCTGTTACTGCCAATAGTGCAAAAATGACTTAGAACAGAGGCACAGCTGCCCTTTTTCACGATCCTTGTCTTTGAAATTAAATTTCAGGGACTGTAAAGATGCGCTTCATAATCAGGAACAATAGGTGCCATAGGGCTAAAATGTAACCGTAGTTCTAATAAAACTGACATATTTCCTTCTTCTTGTATATGTTTTCATTCATTTGAGCTGATGTAATGTACCTACCATTCAGAGATGCTTTGTGCTTTGAATTCAAAGTAGAGTGGCTTTTGGAAATGAACTATATGCCTGTCTTCTCCAAAGATGTTGAAAAACTGTGGGGATTTTTTTGTTTTGTGCTTTAAAGGAGAGGAGGCAAAATATCAAACCTATTATTGTGTTCAGTTGAAATATGCTACCTCAGTGCTACAATTAAACTGCCTGGTCTAGTGTAGTTTCCTAAGTGAGAAGGGAGGGGTAAGGAGTACAACGCAAAAGTTGAAGTTAACAAATAGATGACTGATATTATTTTTATTTTTAAACCAAGCCAAATGGATGATGTGTGTATTTGGCAGTTGTTCTGATGCACAGTTCTCTTGTAATGTTTTAAAAAAAAAAAAGTAATTTTGTTAGGGAAGTCTGTGATAAATCTTTAAAACTAGCTGTAATGTTTGGTGTTATTAATGCAGGGCAGTGTGATTTAAATGCTCTGAGTGCAGTAGTGATAGTGTTTGGGGATTAAAATGGCTTTAAGGCTTCCTCTATTCTGTGGGTTATGCTTAGCAGAGAAATAGTGATGAGGTAGTGACCCTCAGACTTGTGAAGTTGGCCATTATTTATGATATTCTGCTGTTCTAAGCGTCTTGTAAAATTTGTCCTTGGAAGTGTCAAGGGTATTCTCATGTAGAGCTTACTGATGAACAATTGGACCTGAAGTTGAAGTGTTGTGTAAATTTAAACACTTGATAAATAGCGTAAATAAATTTTTTCATCTGACAAGGCAATAAAATTTTGGGTGTCTTCTGTTCTTATATCAAGTAATTTTATGTTTGCTGTGTGAATAATACAAACGATTTCATTTTAAAGACCAGTTTACTGGTCAAGTTTATGGAGTGTATCCTATTCTTCATTCAGGGACAAGTTAGCAGTACTGGAAAGGAAACATTGATGGTGACTGAAGTTACAGGCCTGTCTTGAAAGTCAGCTATCTCAAAGCCTTTGTTGGCAAGTCTAGAGTCATTTCAGCTTGGGGGAGCAAGGAGTGCAGTGTTGATACTGACTCAGGGGCAGATGAAGCCAATTCTCAATGGTGCCCAGCAGCAGAGAAAAAGAGGCTGTGGGCATACATTGAAATGCAGGCAATTCCACCAAAACAGAAGGAAAGTTTTTATTGAGTAGGTGGTCAAACCGTGGAACTGATTGCCAGAGCACCTGTGGAGTGTTTTTTTCCATGGAGACAGCAAGTGTCCTGGGCCCTCTCCAGCAGTACTGCCAGCCAGGTGATGCTGTGGTTGTGGGCAGTTAAAAGTTAGGTATATCACTGATGTACCTAAGCCTTCCTTTTTGAGTGTGCCAGCTGCTGCAGCCTGCAAGGGCTGAGCCAGACGCTTTTCATGTCTGAAACTTAGTGAGTCCCCAAACCCAGTCCAAAAGTCATTGTAATCGCTTCTTCATGCTCAGGCTTTGTATGCAAATAGATTGATTTCCATTCCTTGCTGAAGTGGTGTCGTCCTGCAGTAAAGAAATGTAAAAAACAGCAAAAGAATAAACAAATTACTTGGAGCCAGTAGCAGATTAAGTGTACTATCAACAAGGCCCTCTCTCTGGCCAAAGGCACATCCAGAAATCCCATAGATGAGGGAAGAGAGACCCATCCCCAAAGAGCTAGGATGATGGCAAGGACATGCATAGGAAAATACAGACTTAATTTTGTGTCTGGTGGTGCAGCAGTGACAGCTGAGGCCCCAGATAACTTTTGACCCAGGGCATGAGTTTCCTGTTCAGGGCAAGTCCCATGATTTCCTCTGCTTCTGCTCAACTCCTTTTCACCTTATGCAGGAAGGATGTAGATCTAAGGACAGTCATCCAATTCTGACTGAAAAACCTGGTTCGCTGCATTTGATGCCATCTGGATCTGCACTGGTCAGTGAAGGTCTTGAAGATGTCTTGTTTAAGGTAATCCTGATGTCACCTTAGTGCCAGAATATCTATGAAAAGCAGTAAATTTTCAACTTCAAAATTGCATTTATGTGAGCTTTACGCAGTCATTATTTTTCCACTTCTTCTGGTCATACTTGTTCTAGCACTTATGGGAAGGTTTTGTCCTTTCCTAGAGTTCACAAACGTATTTTTCTTTCCTAGTGCCTTCTCTTTGTCCCATGTCTTGGGCTACTTAAAATTCTAAAAATATGCTCAGAATTAAAGTATATGAGGCCACCTTTGGCTTGAGAAAATTTATGAGGTTTTTCATTGTATGGCTAGGGACTACGGTAATTTTGCAGATTAAATTTGTACTAACAATTGTAACTTGCTAAGTAGAAAAAAAAAATCTTGTCTGGCCATTGACTTGCATGACTGGGAGTGATGGGATGGGCAACTCATAGAATTCCCCTTCTTTTTTATGTGATGAAATCCTGAAAAAAATTGGTTTTGGATATAATAGAAACAATTTTAGAGAGAGAAGACATTACTACAACCTGAAGGTACAGGATTTATAAGGGCATGTAGTGATAGGATGAGGGGGAGTGGCTTCAAACTGAAAGAGAGCAGCTTTAGGTCAGATACTAGAAAGTTCTTTACTGTGAGAGTGGTGAGACACCGGAACAAGTTGCCCAGAGGAGCTGTGGATGCCCCATCCCTGAAAGTGTTCAAGGCCAGTTTGGATGGGGCTTTGAGCAACCTTGTCTAGTGGAAAGTGTCACTGCCTGTGGCAGGGGAGTTCGAACTGGATAATCTTTAAAGTTCCTTCCAATCTAAGCCATTCTATGAATCTATGAATTTTGGGAGAGAGCAATCTCGGAGTCTCCTGAGATCAGCCAAGCCTTTTTGATACATCATCTTGTGCTATTAATCTATAATGAAAAAATTCAGATAGACTTTTGCTTTTCTTCAAAGGTTTGTAGCTCTAGTGAGAAATTGGCTTGGTCATATCACAGAGAAATTTCGAAGTAATCATTCTGTATAAACTTCCTGCTTAAAGGCCAACTTTTAAACTTTTTCAATTTCTGTTGTATTTACAAGTAGAAAGCAGACTTTCTTGCCTTGCCTGGAAAGTGAATTCTTTGTTTCATCTTTTTCCAAGTCAAATAGGGAGACAGATGAATATTCTAATTTGTAATTGTTTTTGAGGAATTGTTTATAGATCAAACAAAGGCCTGACTTTATTTATAATTTATTCTAAATGGAAAATAAAAACAAAGTGATATTTCAGGATAGTTTTGTGTGTGCAATTTCCTAAGTAATACCTCTCTACTAGAGCTGCTACAAGCAGCTGGAAACACAACTGTCTCTTTCCATGCAGCATTTCCAGTGACATTTTCAACAGACATACTAAAGTCAGTTCAGGGTGTGTTTTGTGTAATTGGTAGCTTTTGGGGATGGATCTCAGATGATATCATCTTTTTAATATCTGAAGTTCTTCAGCAGAAGATGGTTTATTCCATTTGTAGGGTGTGAACTATGATCTAATAGTCTTCTCCAACTCTGGTGCAAATGAGTGGTGTATGTTCTCAGTAATAGCAGACAGCACTATAGTTATCTGTGATCTCATTTCTGTTTCTGAAAAAGTATTCTATGATGAGCATCACTCAGTAGTATATATTGCACATTTCTTGCTTTTTAATTAATAATACAAATTTTCATATACACCATGTTTTGGTTACATTCTTCTTTTTAACATTTATCTATCGATACCAGATTTTTCTGTCCTTTACTACAGTGAAATACAAAGTCTTAGTATCTTTATATAATATACTATATATACTATATAATATATAAGTATCTTTAATCCCATGAATAATAGCAACATGCACTATTGCCACTGGGTTGTTTCTGTTAGCTAGCAGACAAACATAATGTAAAAACTCATGGTCAGGATTTAACAGCTGAACATGGAAGAAAATAAAGAAAAAATTGTTTGCAGTCACTTTTTCCTATAAGTCATTCACACCTTTCTCTTTTTGCTTTGTAAGAACACTCACCACTTTTCTCTCAGTCCTTATGGACTGGGATGCTACTCTGGTTAAGTATCTTATTCCCACAGAATTTTCCATTTCTGGTATTTCCAACATCTTGCTGCCTGCAAATTTTTCTGAATAACTGTCAGTCCTTCTTTCCCATAAAATCTATTTCCGAAGTATCTTAGAGAGTGGGTTGGAGCTCTCCTGTTTTCCCACCCATTTTTTGAGTTGCAGAATGTAATCTGTCTCTTTGTGATGGTGCATCTCTCCCGCTGCCTCCTTGAGCTCCACTGACTTCAGAAATGCTCATTAGGCCTTGGGCTTGATGTGGGAAGTTACTATGACTAAAGCCAATTCTCTTGCGACCCTATAAACAGCGGTGCCAAGTGAGACCCTTTGAACTCCCCTGGACCACTGCGGGCTGAGACCAGAAGGCTCCCTTGGAGTGGGCACCTCCCAGAACCAGTGAAGGGTACCTGGGGCTCGCCGCTGGATGCTGACACCCCACCTCCTCGGGGCTCAACCCTTCACCTGCTGAGAAGGCACAAAGGCATCCCATGTGAGTACTTCACTGAACCTGGGGGGAATTTGTCACAGAGATGTACCTTGTACTTACCCCTCTGGGTCTGTGTGCTGTGGCAAACATGCTGTGAATGTTGCTCTCCTAGATTTTTGTGCTTGTAGGAAATTCTATAGAACACTCTGTTAAGTTATTTAAGTTAGGCTATTGACTGAGTGCTTTTGACTGCTGTTAAGTGTTAACCCCTTTAGGCCTAAACCTTTAGGTCCAAGGCTCAGTTTGGTAAGGGCATTCATTCTGAACCTTGTGACTCAATGGGAGAGTTTCCCTTATTCCTTCTAATCCTTATCCTTTCCCATCCTTATCCTCTTCCCATCCCAAGCTTCTATGTATATAATTTAAAATAGAATTTTAAACTGATTGATTCAGATTTTAGTCTGATTTTTCTGTGTGCTCTAATGATCCAGTAAATAACAGAGTGAACTTTACCAACATTTTCATACTTTCACTTTTATGTACTTTTACCAATACCTTTGCCAGTGATGCCCTGAGCAACGTAATACACTCATTCATGACACTCTGTTAACAGTCATCACTCAAAATATACTTCTTTTGTAAAATTCTCTGCTCCTTTTGACTCACATTGTAGCAACATGTTCAAAATCAATGAGTTGCATAGAAATATCTTTGGTGAATAGCCATCAGGTGTGGGGATACTGCCCACATTACAGAATCAGAGAATCAGTTGCATTGGTCAGAACCACCATGGGTCATATGGTCCAGCCTCCCTACTCAAGCAGAGTCACTCCAGAACACATGGCACAGGATTGTGTCCAGACCGTTCTGGAATATCTCCAGTGAGGGAGACTCCACAACCTCTCAGTGTGAAACTGAAGGAATTAATACCTCTGAACTTGTGTAAAAATGTTGATTTCCACTCCCTATTTTTGTGTTGCTTGCTGAGCGTCAAACAGGCCCTTTGTAATCTGTGAGTCAGGGTGGGTTTGAATTCTTCCATAGCCATCACGTTGAATGAACCAGATTAAACACTTTGCAGTCCAGATTATGGAATTAGAATGAGTGTCAATATGAAGCTTAGAAATGTCGCTATCACTTCTTAGTAGGAGTAATTGGTCATGTTTTTTTCTTGTGATACTTCATTACTTTCACACTTAGGTCACTATGCACTCTTTACCCTACACATGCTCCCACCCTGGGCAGTCCTGCACAAATAACATCATGGTTAGCAGTGACATTCAAGTTCAGTTTCCAAAATGAAACTATAAATAAAGTTCACACTAATAAGCATATGTTTAGCAGTTATTGATTATACCGGTAGAAAACAAGGGTCCTAAGGGAATTACAATTTCTAGATTTATGTGTGTGTAATATATAAGTGTGTAAACAACTGTATTACTCTATTTTCCAAAGAAGATCCTGCAAATCACAAAAATATTTTTGTGTGCAAACAGTTCCCCTCTTTGTGAAAGCCTGTTGTGATGCTCCGAACCTGTGAAAATTATATTACTAATTGCCTAGAACTGAAGTTGTTAAGGAATGTCACTGCTGGAGGGCCCCAGAGCACAGAGTCATGATACAGAGCATAATAAGGAAGGAAATGTTCTGTTAGGAGCACAGTGTATGGTAAATTTGAGTAGAAATCCTGTTTTCCCTCTCAGGTGACTATACATACACTATAACCAATATGCAAACCCACACCTATTGTTAAACAAATCCTGGTCATGGACTTAAAAGACCCAAACACTGTATCTTGACTGTAAACATTAAAAATTATCAGAAATGTTATGCAAAAGTAATGAAGTTGAAAAGAGACATGTCATTTTCTAGGATATACCTGCAAAGTGAAAGTACAAAATGAAATGAAGTTTCTCACTAGGCAGAGATGCAACAATACAGGTACAGGCAGATCCTTGATCTCTAAAGACAGAAATTACCCTGGCCATATTTTTGAATTTGTTTTAAGTTTTCATCCAGTAACTGCTTAACTTGTGAGCAAACAGCTATATGAGCTTTAGGTCATAGAAACAAGTGTTTGAATGCAAGTCTGGGGTTTTGTTCATAATTGGTGCAGAAGTAATTTGGCAATTTGTACCTAAAGTGAGTGTTTAATTCTGCTTTTCTTTTAACAGTCCATTAACTCTTGCTTTAACTTCTACTGCTTGTAAACCAAGTTCTCATATTGGACCTGTGAACCTTCTTCATAAACAATTAATGAATCTAACTGCACGCAGAGGACCCATCGGTGAGATTTAGGGAAAAAAAAAGTAAACAAAACCCCCCTTTCTCCATGTAACAATGGGTAATGAGGTGCAGGAGGTTTGTCCTCATGTGTTTTCACTGGCTTTTACAGATTTTGCTACCTCTTCCTAGGCATTGATAGATTTGCTGTAATATGGCGTCTTTTTTCATGTGACAGGTAAGTTAGAGAAATACAATTGTACATAATTTTTTGGAAGACAGAAAGCAAATTATACTGATACCAAGAATATGCAGTCCATATAATAATCTTCTAGTAATGGGATATTCAGATTTTCAGGTCTGATTTGAAATCCAATGCCATAGTTATATATAGAAATATTTTAATTTCCAGCAAAGTCACCCAAGCTCATCCAGAAAGCTTCTTTTTTTCGGTGTGTGGAGACTATCCCAGAGAAAATGTGGGGAGATCTCAGGATAGAGAGAAAGAGTTGATTCATCATGGCAAACAGTTTAGAAAAGAAATGTCTGTAAATGTTAAAATGACTTTTCTTTTTCCGATAAAGCATGTCACAAACAGGAATAGGTTCCTGTGCAGGAAACAGCCCTTCCATAAAAGGAGCCAGGGAACAGAGCATATCAGGCCAAGGCAGTGGCAGAGCAAGCAAAACAAATACAGTGGCTACTGATTTCCTTCCTCTGTCATGCATAATTCATTGCAGAACTGCAGAGAAGCGAATGCTCCAGCTTTCAGCACAGTTATCACATCAGATTCAGACAGAGTAACGCATGCTCTCATACTCACTGATACTTAGATCAAAAGGTAACAGATATGAAAAAGCAAATGCAGGCAGATGAATACATTTGCCAGCAAAATAATTTTCCCAGGAATATTACCAGAAAAAGAAAGTTCTCTTCTGAAGGAAAATGTTCAAGAAAAGATTGGCATCAGGCTATGGACTGCTTTGACCAATAGAATTTACATTTTTGTGCCTCCAGTAAGGTAATGCTTGTGAAGCAAGAAGTGCCATGGTGTACAAAACCAAGATTTACTCCTACTGATTGCACAACCACTGCCGTTAGATGCAAAAAACCCCCTCCATGCATACTGTGGTCTCACACTCAGAGAAACCATACACAAACTCACAGAAGAGAAGCAGAGGTGTCTGTCACACCTGCCTGGCTGGAGCCAGAGAGAGAAATTATCTGGCTGAGCAGTTCAGAAATTCAAAAGAATCTGTAGCTAAATATTTCTAGAGTGAAACGTTTTGGAATGAGTCTTCTTTGAAACACAACTTCTCTTGAGCCTTTCAGGAGCGTTAGCTAGTACAGGGTATCTCAGACTCAGGGAGGCTTGTGCTTGTTTGCAAAAGGTGCATTTGGTGTGTCTCAGCTACAGCCTGAAATGGTGAGGGGTCACTGGCAGGAGCCTGGGTGGAGAGGTCACTTGCCGTGGTATTGGCAGCTCCAGTGTGCTTGGAGCCAGAAGTGGCAGTGCCAAATGGCAGGGATCGTGGATTGCTTTACCACTTGGCACCTGTCCAGCAGATATTGCAATTTCAGGAGATCTCCCTGCCAGGCAAAGCAGCAAAGAAAGGTTTGCCACCACATTAACTGGTTAAGATGAATTTGCTGTAATAAAAAAGAGGTCACTTTAATTAATGGTTTAGTGTAAGCCTCTAAATTGAAATCTTGGTGGAGGGAATTAGAATAACCTTTGAGTGAACTTAGCTGGAGCTATCATTTGAGCATCACAATAAGAAACATAAAGCTTGCATTATCATGGGCACAGATTAAAGAGAGCCTTGGATGGGAGCACTGGGGAAATGAAGGAAGAATTTAAAGAGACAATGTAAATTTTTGATGAGATTTTTCTTACCTCTTAGCTCCCACTCCAAACTGAGCATTAAACTGCAGATGTTACTTGCAGAAAATCTCCAGCACATGACCATCTTCAAACACAAACCTGAGAGTAGGCTGTTGAGCAAAATCTGAGGCTGATGCTCAGCATGACACAGGATCATGGTTTAGTCAAGCAGCACAGAGGTTCTCAGACAGCTCTGCCTTAGCTCTCATGACATTTTACATTGTAATTAAGAAACACAATGACAAAACCTCGGAAGCTGTTGCCTCTTGTATAAAATATGGCAACTGGAGGTAGGAGAAATTTAACTCGATTGGGAGGTAAGGAGTCTGATTTCCTCAGCTAGGTAGTTGGGGTTTTTTTCTTTTAAAGCTATGCTTTCATCAAACATTAGTGTGTGGACTCTGAAGAGCAGATATGCATGGCAATAAAGATAGCTTCTGCCTCTCAGTAGCAGATTGAAAGGTAACAGATGGAGATAGAGTTCAGCAACTGCACTGGGATATTTGGTGCCAGCTAATAATTGCACCAGCTGCCTGCTCCAAACGTGCCTGTAGCTGAGCCTATGCAGTTGTTTGTTCCTAACCCACTGCCTACATATCCTTTCTAAATACAGTGCAGGGGCTCAGGCCCCATGCATTTCCCAGAACACCATATGAGAAGGGGCATCTGAGCCCTTCCTTGCCTGTTATAGAGTTCTTTCAGATCTGTATTTTTTAACAGATGTCAAGTGCATAAAGCTCATTAGTTGACATTAGCTCAGACTTAAACAACTGTTAGATATTCTTCTCTCTCCTGTTCTTAGCCATCATTTTTTCCCTCAACCACTAAGAAGAAAGGCTCAAGAACCCACCAGGAAACCTGGGCTGACACCATGAGAATGTGAAGGAGTCAGGCTGTTGTGAAGGGGCTTTGGTCCCAGCAGTGACAGTCTCTGGTGGTGAGAGTGTGACTGCCAGAGTCTCATGAATGGTCAGGCTGGGAATGTTCTTTAACAATGCTTTCCGTGGTTTTTGTTGTGAGTTATGCTGCACAGCTTTCATAGCAGAGCAACAAGGTTGAAAACAAAATGTTTCCCAACAACATCACTGTGAAGGGGAAGTCTAAGGTCCCATATAGCTTTTCAAAACTATTTTTATCATTCATATTTGAATAGAAATTATGTTATCCTTATGTCTGTTTGGGTTTTTTAACGTTATTTTTTCATGTAGGCCTTTATATTTCAGCAGAGGGCACTGTGACCATACTTAGAATTCAATCCATTGACTGGCTCACTTGAAAATGGAAAAATATTACACTGTTTTTCCTCAGCATCAGTCATTAAATCATTGTGCTATACATGTAGGATTTACTTACTCTCCATTTTAATCACTGCCACTTCATCATAGCTAAAAGAAGGGAAGCAAGTGAGCAAAAACACATAGTGGAATTAATATATTAAAAAAAAAATCTCCTCACTTTTTGCTGTGGAAAAAAATCAGCTAAATAAATGCCTGTACTTTTTTCCTCTAGGGTGCCATAGTTTCCCACAGTACAACGATGTACTGAACAGGCATTTTAACAGTACAATGTAGGCATTTTAACAAAGAATTTACTGCAGCTGCTGTATCAGAGGATATGAACACAAAGAGCAAAACTACCAAAGCCAGCAGTGTGTCCCTGCTCTAGCCCAAGGTACGCTGGCCACTGCATCTCCAGCATCTCCAGCTGCCAGGCTGCCCCTGCTTCGCCAAGTGCTGTGAGCTGAACAGCTCCTGTGTGAAGAGGAAGCAAAGGTGTTGCTCTCAGCTGCACTTTGACTGATTCTATTCATTCAGTATACAATATACTGCTATTCAGAATATAATATACTGCTACTCGGAAAATGCCAGTAAGAGTAGCAATAGATATCTTTCATGTGAAGCAGTTTAGATAGCTGATAATATTCCCTAAGAGGTAAGTCAGTCAGTCTTTCAGGAGTGTATGTGTACATTTGTATGGAAAAATGAGCTCAGGATAACGAAAATAAAATAATACTAGTAACACTACCCTTTGAATTTTCTGCATCGAGTCGCTTATATCCAAAACTTATGTTTATTAAGGCTATTTTATCCAACAGTGGTATTTATATTTCTCACAGATCATACATGACTTGGCAGGATTGCTTTGAGCTCTCCAGATAGGAAAGCTTATTCAAGATAAGTTTTGATGGTAGCATATGTCTGAGGAAAAACAATTTGTTTTTTAAGAATTACTCTCTTCTCTCCCTTCCTGTCTGGGATTAAATGTGATGTTTTTGGAACACATAAAACATGAGCACCTTATGTTTTAGACATCAGGATTATAATTCTGGGTTCTACAGGGTGCTGTGGTGCTAGACACCTATTATTTTCTATGACGTGTGATCCACTCCATATGGTAGTCCTGCTGGTGTTAGTTGTGATCCATTGTACAGGGCTTTTAGAAAAAGGCCTTGGGAAGATGAAGTGCTTTGTGGTTTGCAGGTACCAAATGCCAGTACTGGACACAGGTAATAGAAAAAGGGGGCTTTCCTGTGGGCTGTGTGGTAGCGTCCTGCTCTGCTGCAGTCCTATGTCCTGCATCTGACACGTATTTCTAGCCCCATGGATATGTAACATACCTGACAAACACAACAGTTTTGCACTGCTTTTAGCCAAAACTTTATGGATATTTGCCCACCACCTTGTTGACAGGTTGCCTTAACAAGAAGCTGTCAGCAGGATCCTTCTAATGAGACAACTTTATTACTTCAAAATGTACTAAATAACAAATCTGCTTGTCTGTAGAAGTCACACAACAGTGACCTTTATCTAATTATTGCTCCTATTCCACCCACAGGAAGAGTTGCAGTAGTTCAGTTTGTCTGAAATTTTTTAGGTATTTGTAAATGGTAAACATGACAGCTGAGGGTAACAGGTTCCTCTGTGACAATGTGAGAACAATGTGGTTTTTTTACTTGTGCTTTTCATTTGACATGTTACCACCCTTGTTGCTTTCAGAATATTGATGGGTTTTACTGTGTAGCTCCATTCGTTCCCCACTGCCCCCTAGAAATAACTTCTGTGGCCATTCTGCCCTGGATGGCCAAAACAAGCAATTTAAAAAATATACTTACCCCCATTTGTAGTTCTAAATGATGCAATTCCCATTGTGTTTAAAGCCTCTCCCTGGTGTCTTCTTGTGGGTCTGTAGGTAGTGCAGGTCTCTAAGAAAATACTGTTGCCTTTGTACACTGACACTTACAATATAGCTGCCACTTAGTATTCATTATTTTTATCTTGCAAAATACAAAAAGAAATCCTACACAGACTTTTGCTTGTCACCCTGAGGCTTGTATAGAATGGGAAGTATGGAAAATAAGTTTAGATGTTAAACTTTTTCAGAAATTTGTAAATGATTTAACATTATGTTGAGAAGGAGGAAAAAAGATACTCTGTGCATTTGTACTGGCTTGAAAAGAAACAGGTGATGACCAGAGTGATGAGAGTAAACTATGGCGTGACTGGCATGAACACTTCCCTTCATGTTGTCATTTATATCTATGGATTTAAAAAAAAAAAAANNATTAAATTAAAAAAAAAAAAAAAAAAAAAAAATCAAAACCAAACAAACATTTTTAAATTGAATTCTAATAATTTGTAGCACATCCATTGCAACAAAAATGAGTTAGAACTCCAGCCGGCCAGTGTAAATAGCATTTCAGTCATGTAAGGTCATCCTCTTGTATTTCTTGTGGATAAAATTGTAAATTGCACCCATGAAAGCTCAGCTGTGCCCCGTCAGGCTACATCAGACTGCCGATAAAATGAGTTTGCCTCAGTTGTGTTTCATGGAGGTGTGTTGTAGATGAAGAGCTGGTCTGAGATGGGGGCAATGTTGAAGATGAGAAGCTGTGATGCAGAGCAGGTACTGGAGACACGGGAAAACACGTGCAGGGTTGAGTGGCCCCATTGGCCACAGGAGCAACTGGGGGGCCATGAGCAGGAATGGGGGAAACAGCATTTCTCAGTGGCTATGGTAACGTGGCTGGCAGTGCTACTGGCTCTCCCAGAGCCAGAGAAGAATGTTCAGGTGTCCCCAGGGCAGGAGTACCTTGTGGCAAAGCAGATTTCTGAGAGCTACCCTCATCCACACACTTGGGGCACACTTCTGTCATGGCCATTGGTAGGCAAAGGAGACCCTGCAGGGCAGCAGAGAGGATGGGGAGACTAAGGTGCGGGTGCCAGGAAAAACAAATATGATCTGGTTCACCATTTCTTCCCCATTAGCTCCTTTCCTTTGCCCATTTCCTTTGTTTCCTTACATACTCCTCCTTAGCAGAGATGGCCTCTCTCCCAGTGTCCATATCAATCACACTAGTCACACTGATGACTGTCGATAAACTATTCCATTTAAACCATCAATCCTATTTGATTCTCGCCTTGCAAATGGTTTAAATGGCTCCTTTCTGAGCTTAATGCTCTTTCTTTCAGAAATACTGCAGACTCTCAGGGCATGGCTAGGTTTTGATTTAAAACTGATACCAGTGTGTTACTAGATTGTAATTATTCATTTGATAATAACTTTTACCTAATTTAGATCTGATACATGTGAAGATAATTTCTTACCTCACTTTTAAGATTGGCTGTGGTATCTCAATTTTATTTGTGCACAAATCCAGCAATTTTTGTTGACATCTTTCTGGTCTTCTCCATCTTCCAATCTTTAATGCAGATTTTTTGTTAGCACACTCAGCACTGTTTTTTGTTGCAAATTTTTGTAGCATCTGCTGCTGTGTGTTCACACCTAGTCTAGTTACTAGAAACTCTCTGGATGACAGCACATACACATTTAACAGTGTCATAAAAAGGGAGATAGCTGAAAATTGCATACCTGTTTTCTTAGTGCTCATGTGCTAGTAAATGTTTTCAGGCTCTCTACGTTGTGGTTTAATACAACTTGATTCTCCAAGAAGGTGTTTGCTTCTCTCAGTCTAAGCTGATTACAAGGCAATCAAATCTTAATGAAAATTTATAGAGGTGGATATTGGTTAAAGAGAAGAATTGTATTTGTGCTTAGGCTTGGAAACTTTGACCTGAAAAGAGTGGAGTGGTAAGGAGAGTGAAATCTTGAGTCAGCCCAACGGCAGCCGCTTATAAAAGTATGTCATTCAAGCCCACTAGTTTACAATCTAAGCACATGTTTAGCCCAGCAGGCAACACTGTATTATAAATGCTCTCAAACACAGTTTAGAGCCAAGAGCAGCAGATGGTGTTTACCTCAAGACCTGGCTTTGTTGCCCTGCAATGCTGATGGCATGAAGACCTCCAGGCATATGCACTGGGAATCACAGAATCACAGAGCATCTCAGATCCGAACGGACTCATAAGGCTCAGAGTCCCACTTCCCAGTCCTCGGAGGAGGACCTAATCCTACACCGTATGACTCAGAGCATCCAGATGCCCCTTGCACTCTGTCAGGCTTGGTGCTGTGACCACTTCCCTGGGAAGCCTGTTCCAGTGACCCTGTTTAGCATGATCAGAATCTGATGAAATGATCATATTTTGAAGAAACCTTTTGGTGGAAAAGGCATCCATTTTGATATGTGCTGCTTTGTAACAGCTTTATTGCTCAGTTAGTTGTTCTTGCTTTGCAATTGTTTTTTTTTATATTGCAAGCAAGAGTGTTAATGGTTATTTTTACCGGGAGAAAACTATTAGATAAGCAGTTATTACAATACAAATATTTTAAAATAACTTATTTTCTGCAGTTCAGATACTGAGATACAGTCCATAAGACAGAGTAAAAATGTATGCAAATGGATAGATATTTAAAGGCATAAACACTTGGCAGGATCCTGGTGGTAACTTTGCCTCTCAGTCCTCAAATTCAGCATGTACCACAGTGGCTCTTTTGGGCTGTCATTTCCTCTATTTGAAGTATCATTGTAATTATGAAATTATCTCACATAGATGGGAGATAATTAGATAAAAGGTTTTGTGTCCAAACTCCAATTTCAGTCTTTTGTTGGTGCAGAAGGCTCTTTTCTGTTCAGCTCAATCTTCATGTATGACGTATCATGTTGATGAGAAAACTTCCCTTTCCTGAAAATAAATTTTTTTGTCACACCACTCTCCACTGAGTAAATAAATCTTGAATGACGATTTTGGAGAAAAAGTGTTTTGAAGCAAGATTTATTTTTGCATCAAATATGTTCAAGCTAGTCAAGGTAACCATGCATATCACGATTGCACTGCCTCTGTTTATGTTGGACTTCATAAGTAACTGTATTTTTCTTATGATTTATTTTTGGGGAACTTACAGAACAAATATTTTTTTCCTTTTTCTCTCCTTTGTTTTTTGATTCTTGTCTCTCAATTTTCTTTTATTTTTCTACTGTTCTTCCTTTCTCCTTCTTTGCAAAAGTGACACAAAATAGACTTATACAGAAGAGTGCATTCTATACTTAAAAGCTGACTTACCAACAAAATTATTGGATTACAAATTTTGCAGGTATTTGCAATAGACAGGTCTTGCAAATGAGCAGTATCAGCAGCTCTCACGTGCTAGCATTCTTCTAATCACCTTATCTAACCTAATCATCTGCAGAATGAGTTGAAGCCACTGCTCTGATATTTGAATAAGAAAAGGGAAATGAATAGGCCCCAGGCAGAGGGTTTTAAAGGCTGACTGCTCTTTACTCCTCACCGATTTCCAAAGATGACAGAGTCAGACAGCCTTCTGGGTTTAAATGGCAGCAACTCCATGACCATCCCGTTTTCTTTCTGACGCGGGTGTCACATTGCTTCTCAGCTCCTTGGATGCTCCACCTGCAGCCCTACCGCTGCTTTCTGCTCTCAGCTCTGTACCCTTTCACCCAGGCTGTGGGGCAGGGTTTCCCAGAGCCTTCAGGGCAGTATTTGACCTGTATTGCTGCCACACTGCTGTTGCTATTCTGTGTCTCTCATGGCCTTGCCCATGGCCAGCCCTGTGCTCTTGTTACAGCAGATTCCCCTGAGAAGCAGTTGCTGATGGGGTGAGATCTATTCCTCTCTTTCCCTGCCCTGCAGCTGCTTCTCTGGCTTTCATTTGGAGACCCAGGAGATCCAGGAACACACCAGCGACAGAGCTCTGCCAAATGTCCTTGTGGCTCATAAATTCTGCATTCTTTGTGCCCAGTATGATTGATACATCCTTCTTCCTAAGCTTTGTTAACTCCCACCCAGGTCTGAGATCACTGAAGCATGTCAGGCCCTAAACCTTAACAAGGCAGTTCTACCAACAAATAATTTATCTTTTGAACACTTGGACATCAAAAGCACCACCAGCCAGCAGAGACTTCAAACAGGTCCTGATGGAAACCTGTTGTGTTAGTATGGGAAAGTACTTTGAGGTAAATCATCTGCTGCATGAGGGAGGAAGGACACCTACACTTGAGGGGATGTTCCTCTGAGGTCACCACAGCACTTTTTCTCCCTGCCTCCGCTCCTTTTTTTGCCTAATATTCCTCTGAAAGTAACTTTGACCATTAGAATCATTAAATGCCACCAGCTACGGACCCCGCCACTATGTTTTTGTGCATGGATATCTGTCCCAAGACATTTTGTATAGCAACTTTCTCCCACTAGTGTGAATTGTTGTGAAGAGTGTATTTGTGAGAGGTGTTACTCAAACTTTATAAGAATTATAAATATACTGTATTTGTATGGCATGCTTAGCAGTCCTGTGCCTGCAAAAGAAATAGAGGTTTTTTGAAGCAAAATAAGCTGCATCCATTGGAAATCTGTTACATTCAGCCTTGTTATCTAGTTAAATGGCGTGCTGGGCTGCTGCTCCCAGTGGGGGTATTTAAGGTTAGCTTTACAGCAACACTTCTGCTCTTTGTCCTATGAGGTGCAGCTGTCTTATCTACTATTATGTGTTCTTTTCTATCTGAGTGCTTTAATAATTAGTCTTTAATTTATACTAGTGAAATCTTTTGCAATTCAATAATAAAAAGAGTAATTTTGTTTAAATTTTGGTAAGTTAATCTTAATTGGTTGCAGTGTAGCAGCCTGTTTTTATATAAATGAAAAGGTACACATGGAAATACGCAAGATATGTCTGACTCTTTAGCTTTTTCCCTCAAGTAAAAGTATATGTCTTGAAAAATTTGCAGTGCAGCTGTAGAAAACCTTTGAAAATTTGGAATCCTGTGCAGAAGTTATTGAACTATCATTCTGGATAATCTCAACATGTTTATATTGCAGAATTCTTAAACTGCACAGTCTGCTGAGACATCTTTTAGAAGCTAATAGTATAATTTGATGTCTTGGGTGAAGACGGAAGTGTAACATACACATGATAGTCTCCATTTGGTCTGATTTGAAAGTAGACTTTAAATTCTAGTTCAGAAGAACATCAGGCAGCTGGAACATAGATGGATTCTAAGATGGAAACATAAATCAAAATTTTCCAATTTTTCTTTTTCCTAGTACTTTTTAAATATCAGGAATTGCTACCTTGCACATGACTTCTTAGAACTTTTCACTCTAATTAATGTAATGAGGTTGATAGGTATTACTAATTTTTATATGCAGCCAAACCTTGATTATGTGGTGTAAGATTCATGCATTCATATTTAATGTGTAAGCATTAAATCAAAGTTATATTGGCAGTCCAGTTCCCCTATGGACAAACTTTCTTTGTCTTGGCTTATTTTTCTGTCTCTTTTGAAGGAATTTAACAACCTCGGGAAAGCTGCATGTACTATTTCACAATCAGCATCCACTGTCTTGTTCTAATTTTACAATGGTGTACTGATAATCACAGCTGTATATTATGCACAAGAAAATTTTGGGTTTCTGAAGATATCAGCTGTAAGAAAGAAAATAGTGGAAATGAAGCATCCATAATAGTCTTGGTACGACAAAGAGTCAGGCAAAGTCTGTGGAGACTGGTGAATGGTTTTGGGGGAGGGAGAATATAAACTCTGAGGAACACAGCCCCTTTGGGAGTCAAGGTGAGAGCAAAAAGTGTTTGCTGTATTTCAAGAAAGCTATGGTTACCTGGAGATGGAAATTTGTCTTCCTCCAGAGGTTGCTTTTGAATTGAAAAGGATGTACTGCATCTCTCCTCGGGAGGGAATGAGAGGCCTTGTGGTGCAGTCTGCACATCTTCACACTGCACCACTTCCATCACTTTGTTCACACCTAGTGATCCTTTGTTTTCTGAACAGCTCCAGAGGTTTGATCTGACTTCCTAGTCTGGCTTTTCCATGTGGCGTGCTTATTTCAATTTTTTAGCTCTGTTTGGATGTTCCATTAGCCATCTTAAGTCATATTATGGATGACAGGGGAAGGGGTCTACAGTTGTAGAAAAAAAAAAGTGGCAGTTTGAAAATAAATATATTTCTTTATGCATTATGCATATATTTCTTTAAAACATTTCCAGATTGATGGCATTTTTATAGAGAATACTCTGTTGGGGGACCCCTATTGTGGATCCGTTTGTCTTCTTCTGTCAGCTGATTTTTGATGCAAATTACCTGTATTTTCAACAGCACGATCTAGTTTTCTTTTTTGGGGTCTTATTATACAACATCTGCAGTGTCAGAAGCACCCTCTATCCTGTGACTGGATGCTGGAGAAGGCTAAACCATTTCCAATCTGTAATTAGACCTTGCTTCTCTTTGATAATTTAATCAGCAAAACCCACAAATGCAAAAGAAATTATGCTGATATTTGTATGCATACCATGGTCATGACATAGTTGATCTCTCATCCTGCTAGTAAAGTACAAGTAGAGGGAACAAAAATGAGAGAGATCCAGCATGGAATCCAGAGAAGCCACACGCTCTGGCATGATGTTAAATAAAAGGCAGTGATCTTCGTGACCTTTATTGCATATATGCAGGGTGATTCGGATACCCTCTGCTCAATGACTGTCTTTTCCAAGTCCTCCATAGTCATATAACAGTGGCAGGGAAGGTCCTTAAAAATATACAGAAATTATTGACTCTGTACAGAAATAGGCAAGTACCTTTAATTAGTGTACAGAATTATGTTGAAATGTTATGAAATAGTTTTTAAAAACTCATTCTGATGTTGTTAAATGACAAACTGAGTAGTAGCCTAAATTTTTAATGAATCCATTATCAAGTAAGTTGTTCCATCAATCTCCAACTATTTATTTGAAGCTCAGATGAAAAACTCTATTAATATTTTGGCTGTGTCCTCTCACTTATGATATTGAGACACTTTGCTCTGAGAATGGATGAGCAATAAGACGTGCTATCCAGGATTTCTTGAGGGATGCATGCCCAATAATGCCAGCCCCTCTTGTAGATTTCCTGAGCACTGGTGGTGGGTTAGGACAGCTGCTTTTCTTGTCTCAGCTATGGACAGTATTCTCCTTTTGGCACTGAACAGCAAACCACAGAGTCTGAAAATGCTGTGATAACTTTCTGGAGGTCTGGATGTAAGAATCTGTATGTGAATGCCATTGAAAATCAGCATGCCATCTAGCTGGCTCCTTAAATCTTGGCCCAGGCTCGTCTCTGCTTAAAGGATAAATTCCATACATGTTAAAACAAGATGAGATGGGCTTTGCAAATGAATTTCTGATTTTAAAAGAATGGAAAAAAGTGAAAAACCATGAGTGACTCATGTTTCCTATCCAAGGAACTGTATTTCCTACTACTTATGTAGATGAAAAAAAGAAATATTTGAGCAATACAAACCTCTGGCTCTGTTCAGAAGTGAAAACAGAATTTAACTTTCCAGGGTCAAAGGAGAGAGCAGCCCAGATAGGCTTTTTTGGCTAACACAAGTTATTTTGGTTTTGCTCTTTTAATATACACATCTTATTTGAAGAATTTAAAATCACTTTATAAAGCAACACTACTTCCGTGCTAGTGCTGGGAAAAAAATTCTTTCCTGCAGTCACAAAATATAAAAGAAGCAGAATCTGTAGTGTAGCTAGTCCTTTTGCATCTCTTCTCCAGCTGAAAGCACTGAGAATCCACAGAGGTACTGTCATTAGGAAAAATATTAGCATAAGTGAAATACAAAACTGCATTAAGCAATTTATATATTTTAGAAAAGTTATCAGAAAAGTTATTTTTCCCTTTATACAATGTAAAATCCCAGTGCAAAGGGAAACACACAGCTTTCCTCACTATTCAAACAGCTCAAGATACCTAACACCTTTGACCTCATTTTGAAAGTATTTTATATTATGGACCATCTACAAGACTATTATGTTGATAATTGTATTAACAAATTTATTACTTTGATTATTTTGATTGCTTACTCTGATCATATTAGAATCAGCTACTGTCTAGACAACACTTGGTGGCAAGGAAGGGGAATTAATATATGATGCTGAGATACAAAGAATGTCTATGCATGTAGTATAAATAATTGGTTCAGATCTCATATTACTATGGGGAGCAGTTTGTGCAATAAATGTCCTTTAATATTTCTATACCTCAAGGGCATTTGCAGTGTATTGAGTGGCTTAGTTTAGTCAGCGTGTGTGCTCTGTTCTGAATGTTTACAAATGGACCAGACGTAACAATCTTTAGGACATATCTTATACACAAATCTGCATACAAATAACTAATTCTTAATCCACCCTTTGTAAATCTATGATTTTTTTTTTACTCTTCACTTTATTGATGGAGAACTGGAAGCAGAGAAGTAATGGTTTTATCCTTAAAACACAAGCTTTTCTTGGTCACAGCCTGGAGAGGAGACTTACGAATCCCAGACCCTGGGGTCTTCAGCAGCACACCCTGGCCTGTATCTCCAGACTAGTTATGCTGCAGTAACAGAGACTCAAAGACTGGAATAATGTTCTTAGAAGAGGCCTTGAGGTGTCTGGAACATCACCATGACCTCCATGGGATGCACAACATGCACAAATGGCATTCTGTTCCCATATGGCAGTATGAACATATCACTGGAGAAATGGTTCAGTTGTCAAGAGCTAATGAGGGAGCCAAACCCTCTGGCTGAGGAAGGTGTCTGCTGCCTTGCTGCAGTGAACCCCAGCTCTGCTCTGATCTTTCACAGTCACCCGTGGCTCTGAGCACAACCAGCCTTGGGCAAGGCTCCTAGGAAAACAGAGGGAACGCCTGTCGGCTGGTCTACACACAGATTTGGGGATATGTTTATGTTGATTTAGAAAGGTTTGTAGCTCTTTGGTTTGCATCAGTGAATTTATATTATCATCATGTGGCTTTCTAACACAATGGGTGATTGTTAAGATTCTCTGTTGGAAAATAAAATATGGAACATTGGCTAGCTAAAGAATTCCTCCTGCCTGCTGTTCTTCTGTTTGCCTAAGATTGCTGCAATTTTTTATGAAAAAGGACACACCTTTAAAATAAATCCCAGCTGGAATATTTTCACTAACCTTAAAGAAGGGAAGGGACAGGGTAGCAGCCTGGAGTTTTCACTGAAACTAGTACAAGTGCAAGCTTATGTTGAGGGAAAAGCAGTTTAAGGCCATGTGAGGAAGAAGTATTTACCATTTAATGGATCTGTCAGTCTCTCTCTCAGAGGTCCAAAAAAGATTCAGAAATGCATTTCTCTTTGCCATACTTCTGTATTTTTGAATAAGGAGAACCTGCAAGCTAGAATAAATGTCAAGGGCTTGTTGTTTAGATAGCTGAGAAAATCGGTGTAGCTTAATGATGACCCAAAAAGCATTCCCCCAATGTCAGGGCAGGTGAAACAGCCCAGCAGCAAGAATGCAATGCTGGTTTTCAAAACCATAATAAAGCCTTGATCTTTCAGTACATGTGTTTGCATCTTCTTCATGTCATCTTTAAGCGTTCAGAGTAAGTTAGAGAGCTCTTTCCCTCCTGGTGCAGAGTGAACTAGGCAGGGATTGTGTTATGGCATGATGAAACGGCTTGACAGCCTCAAGCCAAAGATAAAGGGATGGGGAAAGGCATGTGTCAATATTGATATGATTTTCTTTGAACTTGAGAAATCAAACTGTCAAGCTGAGACAATCTAAGTGTTAAAAACCTTCAAAAATCCTTCTCATTTTTCTGTCAACAACATCACCACCACCTTTGCATTCCCCAGGAAGACTGGTGTGTTACAGCTTTTATAAAATTGTGTTACTTTACAACAACAAAACCCCCCAAAAATGGGTTTTATTGTTTCGGGGGTTTTTTATTCACTCAAGATTAAACTTGAGGATGTTTCTGTTTAATTTTGAACTTCTCCTAACATAGTGGCAATTTTAAGTTTCAGCTCTCTACTCAGCCTCTTCTCTATAAAAACCTGCCTATTTACTTTCTTTTAAAATAACGAGGATTCAAATTTTGCCTCATCCTCAGAGTGGAACTACAGTACCTTATCTAAACACTCAGCCCCATTTTTCTCTGTGTAGGTATACTGAGCAGATCGTTGGAAAGACTGTAATATGTTTAACTTAGGAAATAAAATAGATTTCAACTTAATTATTTTATATTTACTTCTCTTGTCAAGTTTTAAATGTCAAAAGATAGAATCTTTTGGCCCAGAGCCTGACCAGGCCTTGCCTACAAGACCTACCTGCTTTTAGAACATCAAAGATAAAAGAAGAGAGAAGGATATTCATCGCATCTAAATTAATTTCTGCTTCACTGGCATGTAATTTAAGTTTGCTCTCCTGTTACAGGCGTTTTGCTTTTTGATTTTCATTACAGATATGAGCTGTATACTAGTTTCAGAGTTTTAGATCTGTGTGTCTGTTGGGAGCAGAGATTTGATACGAAAATAGATGTTTCTGGACAGAAATAATTGTTTTAGCTTTCTGGCTCTATAAGAAGAACTTACACCATATTTAAAACTGTCTTAAATGAAAGGTGTTTACTCTTCTTAACCTATAACATTGTGTGAATCAACACATAGAGGTAACCAAGGGCAACATCAAATCACAGCCAGAATGCTGAGAGAAGATTTATGTCATTACCTCGCTAACAATGCTGGAAGTGGACACAGGCTCTTGTTCCCTGGGGACACAGGCTCTTATTCCCTGGGAACACAGGCTCCCTGCTCTCTGGGGACACAGGCTCTTGTTCCCTGGGGACACAGACTCCCTGCTCCCTGGGGTCACAGGCTCCCTGCAGGCAGAGGACGAACAACATTAGGCATAATAAATAGCTTTTTTCATACCGACATTTTTAGCATTCCCAGCTGCAAGGTCACTTTGAGCTAAACTATTCCCTCCTCCTCACCAAATCTTCTGGGTTTAGTCCTTTTCTCCCAACAAACATTAAAACTTTTCTTCATTGTTTTTAGTAGTACTGGAAATTGCCAATTATCCTGTCACATTTAACTCACAAAAACATCTTTCTGTCTGTAATCATACTTTTATGCAGCATCAAATCACTTTTACCTGTGTTAGGTTAATTTTACAATTTTTGTGCCTTTTTTAACCTTTATGAGTGTTTCTGGAACAGTATCTGTATGTGAAAATTACTGCCGAGTTTTAGGCTTATTAAACAAAATTTTTTTGACTAAATTCATTCTCAGCAGGATTGCAATATATGATATTTTGCTACATGCTACGTCTGGTACATTTCAGAACCTGGCTGTATGGTGGAGAAAATGAAATGTATTTGTTGAAACTTCCCAAGAGCAACAGGCAAAGCCAATGCCGTGTCTTTTGTATCTCTTGAGGCCTGAAGGAAAATCTGGCTTTTCAGAATTAGCAAGACAAGTTACCATGTGGGTAAGAAACTGCAGTGTGAACAAACAGCTTTCGTTTGCTTCTCTTTACTCACATTTATCTTCCAGCAAGCTCAAAGGATCTGTGGAAATTCTCCTTGTGGCATATATAGCTGTGTGTTCAGCTCCTGTTTTACCACAGTTCAGGAGCTTGCAAACACTCAAGTGTCTGCAGAAACTTCACTCTTTTCATATTAAAGCCGTTTTTTAGACTCTCATTTATTTTTCTTGTGTGGAAAAGATCCTGGCCTTGGTTTTCTTCCCTGTCTTGTTTTTCTTTCAAATGTGTTGAAAGTTGATGGAATTGTTATAATTGAGTTAATCAGAGCTTCAAATCACACCCAAGGTTAGGATTAAACACAGCTTTGTCCATATGTCACGGACTCCTTACCAGAAGCTGGATTTTGATGTTTTACTCAAGAGAAGCAGCCACAAGAGATTCCAACCTGCAAGCTGTTTACGCAAGGAACCACAGCATGTTAAATGTTAAACAAGAAGTTAGGCAGAAGACACAAATTCAAACGGAGCTATTGATAAAAATAGCCAAGCTGCAGACAAGATGCAGTGCTACAGTGGAATCAAATCCAAGGGAAGAGGTGGGCTTGTGCTCTGGGTATGCTTGAGTTTCATCTGTGAGCTGCAGCAGGGCTACTTGGTATCACACTACTGCCAGTAGTGTGATACCAATGAATATTGTAATCCCAGACAGTCCCAATGTGTCTGTGTTGCAATGTGCAGTAGAATGCTGCTGGCACCCCTCCCAAGCTTGCTGTGCTATGCTGTGTTGGATCTTTCAGGCAGAGAAGATACCTACAAAATCTCTCTTTTTTGAATCCAGGGCTGTGAAGTCTTCAGTAGCTACACAGGAAATCTCATTAGTTTCAATACATTCCTGCAGCTAATGAATATGCACAGAGAACAACAACAACAAAAAGACAGAAAAAGGGCCCAACAAGTGTCGTATTTGCAACAAATAAAAAAGTCTCCACAATTTTGTTTTAGTGTCTTGATAAGCAGAAAAATGTGCAAACTAATGGTCTCATTTGAGATGAGGAAAAAGACCTCAAAAAGGATTTAGAAACTAGGCAGAAGAAAACAAGTTTGGCCTGGTATCTGTGGGTCCTGCTCAGAGTCAGTTAAAATAATAGATGTCATTTTCAAAGAGAAAGCTTATTTTTCACAAAATGTACTCTGTACACCTTCTTACCTTGACCTTTTTTCTTACAAAACCTCTCTTGAATATCTCTTTCCTGCATTTCTTTATGTTCCTACTTGACTTTGTGGGAGAGAAGGTAAATTTGAGGTGAAAGTGGCTTCCTGATTTTTCCACCATGCTTATATCCAGAAGGGAACATATTTACCTTCCAGGGAAGAAAAAAATGTCAAGAAATATGGAGACTGACTTTTTTTTTTAGATTAGATCAGGCAAAGTCTGACAGCATAATTACTTTTCAAGGCTCTGGTATATCCTTCCCTTTGAAAAGGCTCACTATGGGCTCTGGGCTTGGCAGAACTTAATCTGGAGGCACAAATCCTTCTTTGAATGCCTCTCTCTCATGACAGAATGTAATTTCAAAGTTTAGATACCTCCAACTGTGAAGCTGTCTATTTCACAGAACCACAGAATCACAGGCCTGGAAAACACCTGAAAGATCAACTAGTTCCAAACCCCTGCCTTGAGGTCTTCAGGGAGCAACATCTTTGCAGATATGTTTGCTGACCCTTTTGGTTATTCCTGTTCACACTTATCCTTTCTTCCTCCGTGTGGCTGATAGTTATGTTCTGAAAGCTTATTTTCTACCCTCTTCCCTTGTGACTCTCACAAGTCTGCACTCACATTGGCCTTCTCTTGCCTTTGATGATGTCCCGTCTCTGTCAGGCTGTGGTAACCAGTGCCCCTGTAATTGGTCAGTCTGCACAGTCCTCCCAGTGCTGAGGCAGAAACACGGGGGTTAGTTTGTCCTGCAGCAATAAATTCATTGAACTATTTCCTTGGAAGCTAAGGGACAGGAAGCAAGGAAGGAGGATGAGCTGGTGGTGGCAGGTTAAGCTCGTAGGGGGCAATTCACACATTTGCATTTTATTTCTGAGGTTCCAGTGATTCCGTCTTCATATGAACGATCAGATAGGATTAAAAGGAGAGAGGATAAATAATGTATGGTGTTATTCGCTGAAAAAATATTGCTCAAATTCACTTCAAACAGCATACTCTATTACATAGTCAGATTTTTCAGAGCCCTTCCATTAGTGCCCATTTAAACATGTAATATTTTCCAATTAAATGTGTTGGGAGGAATTATTCATTTTAATAATTAAAGTATTTCCAGAGCTCCCTGAAGAGCGTTACCATGGAGGATTGGACCCTCTGCTGGGAACACTCACAGCATGTTAGGGTACACTGTAGGCCAGCCGCTTAATGTCAGTCGTGCACAAGCATGAAATCCAATCCTGAGGAACATTAGCACTGGTTGCACAGAGCTGTCCTTCCTGTGGCTGTGCCAAAGTTAGATTTTTGAGGCAGCTTTGGAATTCTGAGGCTTATAAAGCACCTTTAGGTACACTGCAAATCTGTCTGTCTCCTGGAGTATATTATGGGGATGGCTTCCTCACAGATTTGGTCATCTTAGGTTGTTCATCAAGAGCAAAAGTGAAGGCTTTTATGCTCTAGTTATTTGTCTGGTTTCACTTCTGGAAGACCGCTAGCCCAATACAAGTTGGTATTGCCCCTCCTTCCACAAAGTCATGTTCTTGGCATGGTCCTCTTCCTTAATGATCAGAAATTAAGACATCTGCTCCTCATGAGTATTGAAAATCTCGTGGTATACTCTGCAGAGGAGGGTTTGATGAGGCATCCTTGGCCAATATTCCCATTTGCCACTGCCATGCAGCACATTGGTTGGCTACCAGTGGGCTTGTGTGGCTGTCACCCTCCCACTAGAGATGGCTGATGCTCTGTGTTTGTGTGTGGGCACATGAAAAGAGACAGACAGACTGCAAAGTGCTTTAGAAACAAGAGATATGATACAAAATTAAGCTTTGCTACCATCAGAAAAATCTCCATTTCATATTCAAAGGCTTAAGTTAAACCAAAAGAAACCTGACAAACAGCAACTGAAGATGGGAATCACAAGGTCCATGTATCCTTCGAATTTAATAAAACTGCTTCCATTTTTGTTTTGTATAATAAAGAAGGAAGAGGATCAGGGAACTGGTTAATATACTGTGTTTTTTCAGGAAAGCATAGAAACCTGAAGGGAGAAAATTTTTTTAGCTAAGCCAAACAACTAAAGAAAAAAAATTAAAAGAGGAAAAGGGTCACAGAACAACTATCAACAAAATAATTTGTTACTACAAATCTCTTTGCACTGTCTAGTTCCGTATCTACAGATAGAAAAATCAGATTAGTTAGAAATACTGATACCCCTTAAAAACATGTCTGCAATGCAGACTGCCTACATTCTCCTAGGGAATCAAAAATGCTTTGAAATACTAAAATCTTTTCGTGATCTGATTTTCAATGTTTATTTTGTACCCTTATATCCTTGGAATTCTTACAAATAAAATTCGCAATTTATGTTCTTCAGGCTGTGATTTGGAGATGCATGAAAGTTTATTAACAGTGGGGAAATGATCAGTGGTCAAAGATAAAATATTCTGAATAAACCAGCATCGAAAGAGTTTTGAAACCAGTATGATCCACTGGCAAGATCTGAGAGAACTTTTCATCTTGAAAATATCAGCTAATTACATGAAACAAATTGAAATCTAGACCAAACATTCAGGGTAATTGTTTGGTCACTCCATTAAGAACCAGCAACCAAACTCTTGTCTAAAAGTGGGACAGACCCTTTTGAAAGGCTTGAAAGATCACAACAGACAGGAAGATCATTTTCTACCCAGGTACCATACTTCATACCATATATTTTTATTCACTGGAGGGTAAATGTAATAATAAAAAATCTTTCTAGAAATCTAGAAAGCCCTGCTTTACATGGACAAATAAATTTAATTGGTCCTTCTTTTCTGATGGCTCTTTTCTTTTCCTGTGAGAGTCAAATTATGGAATTGGACTAAGTGTTTACTAGTGCCTTTTGGAATGCTTAAACTTCTGTATTATAACTGATTACTAAAGTGCATACAGTCAATGAGTGGAAGGGTGGGTGTAAATTTTTGTATCCAACAAGAGCCATTCTACAGGCAATACTAACATCAAATCTTGCCCTATTTCTACCTAGGTGTTGGCTGACAGGAGTCACGCAGTGCATCACTGCAGCAACCAAGGCAAATCAAGTCCTGGGCTGCACCTGCTGGGACATTGCTAGAGACAGAGACAGGATCATCCCAATCTGCTCAGTGCTTGTCAGGCTGCACCTGGAGTACTGCATCCAGTTCTGGGCCCCACAGCTCAAGAAAGATGCAGAAAGACTGGAGAGAGTCAAAGATGGTTATGACAATAATTACAGGGCTGAGGAACATGCCCTGAGGAAAGACTGAAGGAGACTTCCTGGAGAAGAGACTGCTTATGGAGACCGCATCACAGTATTTCAATACTTAAAGGGTGGATACAAATAGGATGGAAGGTCTCTTCACAAGTACCCACGTGGAGAAGGCATGAGGCCACGGGATTTGCACTGGGAGAGGTTTCATGTTGACGTAAGAAAGAAATTGTTCACAGTGAGAGCAACCCATCACTGGAACAACCTCCCCAGGTACGTGGTGGAGTCCCCATTGCTGGAGGCGTCCAAGACACCTTTGGACATGGTGCTAGATAATCTCATATTGCTTTCTTTTCCCACAAATATTGCCCCAGATGATCCTTTGAGGTCCTTACCAATCTGGAGTGTTCTGTGACTCCACGATCCCATGGAACCACAGAAACATTAAACAGCCAAAAAAATTTGTTTCAATAAATACACTCATGTTTCATTTATTTTATGTGTATCAAACCCACAGCTTCCTCTAGGATGCTATCTTTTCTTCACATCATCACAAAGTTACTTGAGTGTGCAGAAATAACAATATATTTTATACGCAGCCTAGTGTCTGTGAGACACCAGACAAAGCTAAACTTATTTACCAAGTATATTCACTAAGGAGAGCCAGGACATAGCCCTGGATCTGCTCTTCCATAGCCTGAGTAAGTGCAGTCTGTATCTGATCCTTTCTTCAATGCATCTTTGGCAAAAAAAGTGACAGACAACAATTTTGCATAAAAACTGTGTTTACCTGCATTTCAATATCACTTGGTAACTCTTATGAAACTAATTCTGGGGAGTGCTGGCACATAATTCATGTTCTTTGTGTTCCTTAAGTTATCATTGACATTATCTGGTGAAAACAGATTGAGCTTAATAGCACTGAATGAAGAAACAGACATTAAAACTGGCTTAAAATAATTCTCATTTACAATTATCTGTATTGCTAAAATGATGTTGCACTCATTGATGAGAGTAGCGCAAGCAGCAAATGTCACCTATGTATCTCACTTTTAACCTTGAGCACTGATATGCACAATCAATGTCCATCTTCTCAGTCCCTTGCCTAGCTGTGCAGTTTGTGGCTGGAAGCTCATTTAATACACATTAGTTAAACAGTGATGGAACTGGAAGAAATGAGTCAAACTGGGGGCAAAACCAAGCAATTGATTTATAACAATTATAAAAGATAATCCACAAGACTATCTTAATTTTATTTTCCCAACCACCTCCAGAAACCAGAATAGGATAATCAACCATTGGCCTCTTCAGAGTCCAGGGGCTTACTCCTGGTACACATCCAAGACCAGGATGCCTGAATCTAAAATCAGATCCTTGTCTGTCCAGTACCAGGAATCCCTGCTACTATTGCCCCATGTGTCAGCATTCAGTCTTCTGGCACTGCATCCTCTCCCAGGGCCTGTTATGACCACGATTAATTTCCCTCAGTTCAACAAGCTCTAGGGTATCCCTGCAGCTGAGACAGAATGGATTTCAGCATCTCTTGGCTCAGACATAAGTAGGAAAGTCTCACTGGAAAGGCTGACAAGGTTAGTAATCCTCCAGCCTGTACTTGGGAAGATCAAACTGTTTGAGAAATTGTTCTAGAACGTCTGAAGTTAACAGCAGAGTATATAAATGCAGACTGACACTCATTTCACTACTTCTGCCTTAATCCATCACAGCATAAACTACAGCCAATGAAGAGTGAATTTCCAAAAAATTAAGTCCACAGGGCCAGTTCTAATTCCATAGGAACTCCCTGTATCTAGCGCTGCTTTTGTAAGCCCAAAGCTTGCAAGTGCTATTGGTTTATAATTAGATCTTCAGAAAACATGAAATGCATAAACTGTGACTTGGCTGCAACACAGACAATAAACAAGCTTAGTGGCTGATAACAAACTCAAATGTTTGGCAAAACCATATATGCCCCTACAAATATTTTCTTATCTTAGCTTCTCCACAACTCTTGGCCCTGGGTTCCTTGAGGACTCCAGGACTCCCAAGCCTACAAGGAGTTTCCTCGCCAGTGTACAGTCTCAGTTTCTCTTCTTGCCCCCTCACTTTCCAGTGTCTTTCCTGTTACAGTCAGCCACACCATTAAAAAGGAGCTCTGTACTAGGAAAGCACCTTTATTTGTCACTGCATTATCACTTCCTAGCTTGTAAGACTAGTAGTCATATCTCAAGCTTTACCTAACTTGAAAAAACCCAAACATTATTTTGGACACCACTTTTTTTTTTTTTTTTTTTTGAAACTCCACCTGTTTACACAAGCTTCACCTCAGTGGGAGATTTTCAAGAAAAGTGTGAGTTTGCACCATCACAGCTTGCATGAATGCCATTGTGTGGGAGAAGTTAAAGATAAAAAGTTTGTGTTCTGACAGACTCAGACTTAAGGACCACCTGCATCAAAGAAAATTTTGCAGCAATCCATTAAGATGCCTTTAATGCTACTGCACACTTTATTCTGTTTCTTTCACAATCAGAGAGATGACAGTAGCATCACTTGTTGGCCGGTAAGAGCAACAAATACGTGAAGTGTTTGTGGGAGGAAATGGGAAGAAGGGAGTGAACCAAGGAAACTTGCCCTGCTTGCCAGCTTCTGGTCTCAAGCAAAAAGTCTCTGAAGTGAAGTTTGGCTGTGAAGGCTTTGAACCTGGTTGTCAGGTTCTGCCAGAGCTGGTGAGAGGAGAGGAGAAGCTCAAGCAAGAGGCGTTGGTCACACTGGAGAGCTGAAACACGTTTCTCTAATGCTCTTCTTGGTATCTTCCCTGACAGCTAATGAGATAATTAGAATAAGTGTATATATAGTCATTGATTACACCTTCCCCAACTTTGTGGTGCAGATCTGACCTGTTTCTTCTCCACTCACGTCCCACTCCACCCACCTCCAAATGGCTACCAATCTGTGACTTTTTTTGCTCATTTGTTAACAGTTGTGCAGGCCGGCCTTCCTGTGCATGGAAAAACAAAGTGGTTCATTTCCTCTCTGCATTTCTACCCCATATGCACAACATCAACACGGGGCTGCCTTGAAAAATATTACTATAGCAACTGGTCTCAGGTGCCTCTCAGCAAAAGCATTCAATGCTATATAAAAGATATTTGGCTCAGCATATTAATCCGTTAGACCTCATTGCTAGTTTTGCTCCTGAAAAGAAAAAAAAAAGGTCTAAATTAGAAAATTAATTCAGTTGCTGAGTACCTGGCAACACATAGTAAGACAAATACATGAATAAACAATCAAAAGTAAATTAGTTATCTTTTACTTTCAAACTTTTACTTCAAGTGAAGCATTCTACTTCAATTTTCAGTGTACAATAATGAAATTCTAGCAAAACCTTTTCAATGCTAATTTTCATTGGCAATAATTGTACAAACTATGACAAGGAAGACTCAGGTTTATGAATTCTTATGGGGTTTTTAAATTCTAAGTCAACTACTCGGCCTATCTCATAATATTTGGTTACATGATTGCAATGAATGTTTCTTTGAGTACATGAGGATTAAGAAAAAAGATGTATTTCTAGATTCAAATCTAATATGTTACCTGGGGGGGAAAAAGCTTTCTTAATGTCCTCATTGGAAAGCGAACACTTCTAACCATAGTTGAGTATCTAATAAGATTATGTCTAGCTTTTGTACTAATTGTACTGGAGGATCAAAGGCTTTTTCAGCTAGTGAAGGTCTCAAAAAAAGAATGTTGTATCAGACTTGAATTCTTGTGTGCACATTTACATGCCAAGCGTAATTTTAAAAGAACAACACTGAAAACACAAGAAAAGCAGATGTTTGTAAGGATGGTAGTGTGAAGAAGATTGCAACTTACTCTTATTTGCCCAAGCTGCCAGTGGCCATCTCAACAAATCTGGGAAGAGTAGCAAAGCCCAGAGATAAATACAGTGCATGCCTATGTCTACTTGAAAAGGGAATTGGTTTCTCGCGTGACAAAAACCCCAGGTAATGGAGTGAGTTGTGTTGCATGTTGTCTCCTCGTCATATGTTACTTCTGCTGTGTTATGCTGCCACTGCATGTCACCCACAGTAGCAGTGAGATTTTCGCAAGGTTTATGAAGTTCTGGTGGGGTTACCCCACTGCTTGCAGGGAAAAGAACCACCCTCAATAAAAGCAAAAATAATTTTGACTTCTACACAAGAGTAACTATTCAAAGCATTATCTAATTGTAATTTAAATTCAGAGAGCTGCTAGTGGCAGTCCGTGCTTTGCTCCTGGAGTTTACCATGTCATTTTATTTCACATAAAAATTCCAGTGGTTACACTATAGCTAAGCCATTACCATTTTCATATTTCACTTCATATTCCAAATAACTTAAAAGTCAGTCCACCAAAAATTTGAAGTTTAAAAATAACTTTTTAAACACCCTAAAATGCTTTAAATTTTTATTTTACTGCACTATAGGTATATAGATGCATAAAAGTGAAAACTATTTCTCAAATAGTAACAGGCTCACAAAATATTTGAAACCCAGATATTGCTGCATAATTGAAAGAGAAGAATATCATAAATCATGCCATTAATTTTCATCCATAAATATAAGTTAGAAAACTTTTCATTTTAAAGAGCACACATTTTTTCTGTACAAATTCTTAGCATTGATTGACTTTAGACATATTTGAGGTGGGAGGGGTAATCTGTATTTTTGTACTGTAAGTTTTTAAGCTTGTACTGTAGCTTTACATGTTAATGAAAAATCTTTATTATATAATTTTTCTTACCAATCCTCCTATCTTCTGTTTTAAAATAAACTAGATTGTAGTTGTTATTCTCTCCAGGATGAAATTTGGAGTAAGGTCTGACTCACACCTGCTGTTTTATCCACATGTTATCTTAGCTGTCAAAACCATTATTGGAAGAAAATAGTATGAGTGAGATGAAAAGAATAAAGAACCTTGAATGTCACCAAGATAATGTCCTTCTCTGCTTTCATTCTTCTTCAATAATAATATGACTTAGAAATTTTTACTTTTTACTGTAAAAGAAGTCTCTGCAAAGAGACAAAAAAGGGAAAGGGAAAGGGAAAAGGGGAGGAGAAGGGGAAAGGGAAGGG